>VZTM01019921.1:164247-178798 GCA_013400555.1 Jacana jacana | reverse complement strand
GCCATTTCAGTTTCCACGAAAATCATCTGCCTAAAGGTTTATCAGCACCTCTGTTACTTTTTAACTTGCACATGTATTTTAAGCCCCATATTCGTGAAAATAAAAAGAAAAATCCAGACTTTAAAATCCTCTCTAAAGTAATATTTGCTGGAAGCTATAGTACCATAATATCTGCATAGAAGTAGTACACCCAGCAGCTCTTTAGATCTGTATCTGTCCTCTCTTTCCTTTAAAAATTCCAAAATTTTGCATACCTGCTGGATCAGCTGCTGGTATGCTGGGTTTCCTAGTTTTTTTATGGGGGAGGACATCAGATGAAGGTTTTGAAGTTATTTTATTCCCCTCTTTATCAGATTCCGTCACTACCAAGCACATATCTGTGAAAAGGAAAAACAGGTCCTTTTCTTTACTTTCCAGACCCTTTGATTCTCTTGCTCTGTGCTGAGGGCAATAACCATAGCCTGAAAGTTTTGCCCCATAGCAGGCTTGAACAAACACACTCTCATGTAAAATCCTAACCAAGTCATTGTTATGCCCGAATCTCATACAATGTGATTTCGTATCATGGAGTGTATAGTAAAAGTGCTCAACAAAGTAGGAAATACCTAAACAATATTTTTAAATGCCCATACGCACATAAAAAAACCATAAACAGGCTGAACTACAGAGGAAAAAGATGAAACCTCTCAGTTAATACCAACTGGAAACACCTTATAATTCAGAAGCCTGTTAACCACATTGATTCAGCTGTAGCACTTAAGACTGTGCTTACCAGCAGGATCAGCCATAAAGCATGCTCATGGCAATGGCCTCTCCCCAAGCCATTTGTCACCCCACATTATACTCAGCGTAGCAGTGATACCATTCAGGGACTACTCCCAACTCAAGAGCAGAAAGAAACGCCCTTGCAACGCTAAAGGATCATGCCTTTTAGCTGTAGAAATACAAAAGTAAAAGAAAATGAAGAGGCAGAGGAACAAGACTTCTGGTGCTTTAAATTCAGATTCTGGCTCTTCTACCCAGAAATGTTTTTGATGCAAGCACCAGTTCTTTAGTTAAGAACTATTTATCCAGTTTGTTCACTCTGAAGAGGTTGAATCATCAACTAGGCCATCCGTTTTCAAAAATTCAGATAAATCAGGGTGACACAGCACACTTTCTTCTTGTAGGGCAACCATGTATGGAGGTGAGCCTGACTCTAAAGCCTAACAAACTCAGGGTCAGAGCCTACTTGATAAACTGCAGTCAACTACAACAGCAGGGGACTATCAGTCCCTATCAGGCCTGGGCCCTTAGGAAGTAAAAAAGGCCCCCACACATACCATTGGCAACACTAGTGACCTGCTTCAGCACTGGCTTTTCCATTTTTTTGCCGTAAAAAGCTGCATACCACACTCGCAGCTCAGTTCCTGGTGGGATGTCCCGAGAGGTGGTGAAGTAAATATCATTGTCTTGCTGAAAGGCAGTTAAGTTTTGATGCTCATATTTCGTAGCTGGTCGCACCATCATCATCCAGTTGCAATCTTCTTCATTTGAGGTATCAAAATATACCAGGGGCCCACCCTTCTGGAACACCTGCCGAGCAAAACATGCATGCAATAAAACCCTAGCAAATCATAACACAAAGTTAAGAAGAATTTTTGTTTTCTGCTTTTGCAATTGCTTCTATTCAGTGTACATCAGAGACAAAGCAAGCCTGAACACCTGCATCAGGCACACGCCATGTATCAGACACATCTTCAGAGGAGTAAGTCTGAGACATACAATGAGGGGCGGGATGGGAACAAACTGAACCTCTGCCCTAAGAATTCTTGCTATAGACAGCAGTTTCTCACAAAATTTGAATGGCCAAATACAGGAGAATGGAAGGGGAATCCAAACAGCAAGCTGTGAAACGCCTGTCAGCCCAAATTACACTTCTACATCTTTACATCTGAGCTAGGTATTACTGAAGACTAAGACTGAATTCAATTTTTACCATAGCATTTTTCCTACCAAAACTGGTCAAGAGAAGAATAAAACAAATGCAAGACAGAAAAATAAAATATTTATTCTGCATGTTCCATAAGCTTAATGCATATGTCACTCGCTAAGAAAATAAAATCAAATTGAAGATACTCATGAAAACAACTGAAATGAACTGTCATAGTCATTGTCCCTCTTGTACCATCACATGCAGAAGGTAAAAGACAAGCAGTTTCACTGACTGTACCCTAACCCTATCGCCTACAAGGACGTTCACTTTCAAGATGAAGAACAAGCCTCTAATTTGGTTCTTCTGGATCTTGCCCAGAGAATGCTTCCTTAGGTAGTCTGTTATAAGGCATGCTTAAATGATGTCACAAATAACCCCCGTTTTTCCCCATATCGTTAGCATAAATTCATCGTGGCCAAAACTGACTCCTTGGTTAGTGCTTTTCATGTGCCATGGCTTACCTTCAGGGGAAAAACTGATTCTTTTTCCAGCTTGGCAACTCTCTTGGATTCAAAAGGTCCAAACTGGGTACGTTTCACTAGCTGAGTCAGAGCAAACACTCCTTCAGTCCCATCTTCCAATTGCCTTATCTCCAAATTAGAAGGCAGAGATGATCTGAAAAATTGAAGAGAACGTTCAGGAAAAAAATCCAAACTCAAACAGTTACACATGGGACAACACTGCAAGAATCCATGGAAGAAAGTAGTCAACATCTATTTCTCCATTCTCTGGTGCCAGCAAGGTTTCCTAATGAAAATACCATAACTCAAATAAACAGAGGAGAGTAATTATCAGCAACGAAGGAGGGCCAAATCAGAGATTACTTGAGACAGCTTGACCCATGTAAATCCAGGGACCTGACACGCTGCACCTGAGGGTGCTGACAGACAGACCAATACTATAGTAAGACTACTCTCTATCATCTTGGAAAGACCATGGGCATGAGGAGAGACCTCTGAAGAAGGGCAAATGTTGTACCCATCTTTAAAAAAGGCCAAAAGGATGATACAAGGAACTACAGGGCTGTTCAGCCTCATTTCAGTCCCTGTGAAAACCATGGAAAAAGACTTTTTGGGAGGCATTTATGATGCTTATTTCTCACATGAAAAAGTGACCCTAAACAGTCACCAAGGACTGATTAAGGGCAACACATGCCTGACACTGTTAGCCTTTCAGGGTGAAATGACCAAGTTTATGCATGAGGGAAGAGCAGTGGATATAATTTCCCTTGATTTTAGAAAGGTTTTCAATGCTACCTTTGTATCCAAGTAGGGATGTTACGGTCTGGATGAGTACACAACTACTCAAATAAATAACCTGTTGGGTGGTCGGGCTTAGATGGTCACAATCAATGGTTCTTCACCTGGAGGTTGCAACAACTGGAGTACCACAGAAGTCTTTCATCCAGTTTGCAGATCACACTAACCAGGGGACACAGCTCATACATCTGAGGGTAGGACTGCTATCCAGAGGGATATGGGGATATATACTGACAGGAACCACGTGAAATTCCAAGGACAAACGTGAAGTTCTGCACCTGGGAAGGAAGAACCCCAGACAGTACCATCACCAGTGAGAAAAACCCAGGGGTGGTTTTAGGCACCAAGCTGGACACAAGGCCATAGCATGTCCCAGCAGCAAAAAGGGTCAAACACACCCTGGATGGTATGAACGAGAGCAGCCAACAGACTGAGACACGTGATTGTCTCCCTCTGCTCTGCACTTGCTGATTCTATTGCCTCCTGTTTTGGGCTCCCAATACGGGAAAGATAATCACAAACTGGAGTGAACTCAGGGGAGGACCATCAGGATAGTCAAGGGCTAAGTAGTCACTCTGAGAAGAGAGGCTGGGGAAGCAGAGCTTTATCAGTCTGGGGAAGAGATGGCTGTGGGGGCTCAAACAGCCGCCTGTGAGTACCTACAGGGATGTCATTAAGATGTCAAGTGCTTCCCAGGGGCTTGTGGCATGAGCAGAAGAGACAGTATGCATAAAAATGAAAAAAAGAGCGGTTCAGCCTGAATGTTAGTTCTGAGTGGGATACCCTGAGACCTCTTCCAAAACGAACCCTATCTCATGACTATGATCTTTGGTTACGATCTTGCTTATTTTAAAAAATAAACGACATCCCTCCCCAGATGAACACCTTATGTACTTATGCAGATCACAGCCCTTAAGACGAAAGCCCTAAGTTTCCCGTCTTCTAGCTCCCATACTACAAACATTGATCACAAGTGCTCCTGTGCTCCCAGCCTCTGTCATTTACCAAGCAAGCTTCTGAGAACTAGATGTAGTAAATATTGTTACTATGTATAACAGATAGAAAACAACTTTTTTAAAAAAATAGCCGTATGGTTGGAATTACTGTATTGGTTTTACACACACTAAACACAACCCTGTTTTACCAGGTGGTCACTAACAGATGAAAAGCTAAAAGTAATCAGGCTACTGATTAGAGAAGTTGACACTATCAGATCCACTCTCCTGTCCAGATGAAAAGAAATATAAGATTGCAATAATGGTGATAGGCAAACGAACTGAAAAAAATACTTCCAGCCCTAATAACAAAATATGCAATGTTAGAGACAGTGAAGTTCAGGAGATGTTTCTTAACACTTCCTTTTCTAATTATAAAGCATCCACTTTTACCTTTTCAGTAGGAGAGAGGAAACAAATGACCATGTGGCTAAGCAACTAGGCTGGTTTTTAGAAGACTCATATCCAGTTTGTGGTTAAACTTGCCCTCAACCTCAGACAACTCACTCTCTCAGCTACTGTTCTCCAGATGTAAAATAAAGGCTGCAATTACATTTCTTCTTTCATATCTTAACTGGTTTCAGCCATTAACTCTTCAGGAAAATAAATACACTTTTCTGTAACACAGACATTTTTAAACTCTCCATTCAAATCCACTATCCAGCAGCCCACACTTCCATTAGGGAAAACTTAGCATCTGCAAGTCAAAAAAAGGCCGAAAAACAGTGCATGCACCATATTTACAAACGTTCACAGTTGGAACATCTGGACACCATCGTAATTCTCCACTATACAAATACATAAGAGCATTAAATTGCTGGGTGAAACAACTAAAAAAACCCAGAAAACTGGTAAGAAATAATAATTCAACTCCTCATTAAATCTGCTTAGTATGGGCTAGAGACTTACTGCACTGCCTAGTAAAAGAAAAGCACCTCTATCACCAGTTCCTATTATTTCTAAGGGCATTTTGAAATTACCTTCAAGAACAGAGCACCTCTATCTAGAGCCAGGGCTGTTAAGACAGTAATCCCCACTAACACCTGCTGCAGGACATTGTTCATGGTAGGCCTCCAGGCACAGGAAGAGGGTGCCTGGCAGGAGCTGCAGGGAGCGTCGTTTTCTGGGAAGGCCCAGAAAAATGACCATGGCTCTTGCACATGCAGCCAGCCTACACTGTGGAAGACCCAGATCATCCTGCCCAGACAAAGAGGGCTCATGGCACCCACCAGCAGACCCAGTGCATTTGGTATTTTTAACAAAATGCTCCTGGAAGTAGGCTGTATGGCTCAGATAGCCAGCCTGTGTCAGACTTCTGCCCAAGCGCCCGTGTCTTCTGTTTGTGACTTCTCAAGACAAAATACGCAAGCCCTAAACACAGCACATAATACGTGAAGCCATCTGAACTCTCTTTTCTGTTTGCATCTTCACGATAATGGTTTCTTTTCCTTAGCCTTACGTTTAAACCTTAATATGAATTTTGCTGACAATGTCTGATGGTTTTCTCTGCAAAGCTCACTATGCAGTGTCGTTTCCTCCTAACTAGATTTAGTCTATTTGTTTCTTTTGGCAAGTGTGAATGTTTCTGCCCCCTCCCCACCCCAAGTTGTGCCTGTAACTCACTCAGAGTTTAATATTACTGAAATAATCTGGGATAAACACAAATTTCCAAAACCAGAGAAGGTGGCTGTGTAAACCAGACTTTCTGACAGAAGCATCACCCCATATAATTCGCTTCTCAGTGAAGGAACTACAGAGGTTACACAAAGCAGGAGGACACAACCACTCAGACGAATGAAGAATTTTCAGGCACCTCTCTGAAACTAATACAGTCCACCTGAAGAGGGGAAAAAGTTGCAGGTACTCGACCAAGTCGTGGTCCCACCTGACACATTCTGACTTTTTTGCTAGAAACCTCAGCAAAGAAAGCCAAGGCCTGATGAGCAGCAAGTTATTTTTTGGCTTCAGTTAAGTAAAGCGCTTAAAGTGTGTGCATCAATTCTTCTATTTAATCAAGGCGATGGACGTTCCACAGACTGGGACTGTACTTTTCAGCTGCTGGCCTGACAGCCATTAAACAGCAAATATCCTTTAAAGAACTAAAACGAATGTTAGGTCAGTCAGAACGAACACAATGTTCCTTACCTTGCCCTACTCAATACAAAAGAGTCTTTGACTGTCACCACTGGGCCCAGTTCAGGACACTCTGAATCATGGTACAGCCCACAGTCATCGCACCCTGCAAGGAAGCAGACAGCATACAGAAAGGTTGATGAAAAACACTTTTGTAAAACAGCTGCCTCCTTTTTTCAAGAGCCAAATACAAAATCTAGCACCAGGCAAAACACATACATATAGAAGCAGATGTTTATTTATATTGCTTAAAAGAACATACATAATTGAACATCAAGTTGATACCTGGCACCTGCATAGATTACACACGCTGTGATGAGTACTACCACGGAACTGTTTAAATTCTCTCTTGAAGGCAAAGAAATGCCTTACATCCACAGAAAATAGTCTGCTTAAAGATGGCATTATTCAGACAAAGTAACATTTAGCAGCTAAAGAAAACCATATTACTACCTTCATCAGAATCCAAGCTATTAGAGCCAGGTTGGATAGCATGGTCTTTTTAGTAACAGGAGGCATAAGCCCAGTAACAGCACTGGCATGCGGCCTCAGTAGGGCACAAGAACACCATGGAGCACCATGGGAGCCCAACTCTGCCCACAGAGCAGGACCACACCTGGTCCACTCATGCTCCTCACTCATGGCACAAGGAGACATACCTTCAAGATACCTTCTGGTGCATTTCCAAACAACTCAGCTGGCTGCGCAATCCACTTTGGCCACCTCTTAATTCACTGACAGCTTACTTAAATTAATTTTTAGTTTAAGTGGCTGTAAACTACCCAGAACTGAATTGTTCCCAAGAAACAATTTTCAGGCCAGGATAATTGGAAGTTTTCTAAAATAAGCCAGCTTAACAGGATTTCAAATGCATACATGTTGCTTCACTGTGAAAAATAACTGTCAAACTGTCCTGTCTGGTCAGCTGCTCATGCAGCTTAAGAAGAGATTGTCACACAGGGTTTATATTCCTAAAGCTTGATTTCCACCTGAGCTCCGCATTCACAAGGGCAAGCTGGGTAACTCCAGTAAGGATGCAAAGCAGAGGCTGGTTACACCTTGTTTGGGAAGAGAACAAGACAAAAGCCATATCATTCCAATCTATACCCCCTCTGGTAAAGCTACGAACTGGAAACCTCTCCTTCCTAGTGTTTGTTCCAGTGAGCAAACAGACTTCTTCTAAGATGTGGAAAAGGGATCCCAAACTACAATGCACGGGCTCCAAGTTGTTTCTTCTTCTGGCAATTAAAACAGCTTAGCAGTGAAAATCTGCATATATTTGATAAACAGCATTACCAGCTCATGCAACCCCTAAGCCCAGCTGCTGCTTCCTATACAGCTGTTTGTGCTACCCTCTGGTGAACTAAGGAACAAAACAAACAGCTTTTCCCATCAGTTTATTTTTCAGCTGAATGCACTTCCCAGTCCAGTTTGCTGCATGGCACCAGATAGCTGTATCAGAAGAAAGGATCAGTGGGCAAGTGCTATCCACATAGCACCAGCACCTAAGCCTAAAGCCAAATAGCCTCCCTTGTTCTGCACTGTTCACCACACCACGCCCCCTGCCCCCTTAGGCGTGCCTGTAGCTCACACAGAATTTAATATGACTGAAATAAGCTGGCATAAATAAGCATTTCCAAAACCAGAGAGGGTGGAGAAGCCACACAGGAATGTGTAAACCAGACTGCTGAAAAGAATCGGATTATCATCCACAAAGGGTTGTCATAACCGGTGGAGACAGGAAGGAACAGCCGGAGCAGCAGCTTTTTCAGCAGACTTTGCTACCAGAGCAAACGAGGACTTTGCCATTCCCCTTCTCTTTCAAACTGCACCTAGGCACCCCTCGCTTCTGCAAAGACAGCCACTGCGCAGGTTCAACAAGGTGCAGACAGCACTGCCCAAAACTGCACGCAGGAATAAGCTAGGCACTTCTCACACTCCTTCGCAGGTGAATCACCAAAGCAGGGGGGAGTACGATACACGTGTAGCGTGGCTCTCCAATTCTAAGGGATGCCTTACAGCAGACATTCCCCAAGGCTGCCGCACTCACCGAATGTGGCGGATTTAAGAGATTGCAGCCACAAGATTAAAAAAAAAACAAACCCAAAACAACTAAGCATGAGATAAATGGTAAAATACCCTGGGGGGAGTATATTCACAGACTTTTATAAAAAGTGTTACAAAACGTGTATGTCTATGAAATATGTATTCAATGATGTTAACTGTGGGAGTGCACGGCATCATTTACAACCGGCTTTTCCAGAACATAAGCAGCCCCCATATCCCATGGGAAAAAAACTTACAGAGAGCACAAGAAAGCTCAAGAAATTCAATGAACACAGCCTCCACTGGAAGGGTGAGAATTGTGTTGTGTGACATCTTCTATCTGGGCAATTAGGGAATGGTATCACATCCTCATCCTTGTTGCTATCCTCCAGGGTCATTTTACAAAGGGGAAGATAAGTAACTTCATTACTGGTATCTGCAACTCAATAAAAATGCCTAGTGAGTCAACAATATTTTTGAAGGAACCCTAGTCAATCTGTGGTGGTGGGAAAACAACTTTCTAATATCTTTGCCATAAGGTTAATGTGCAGCTGTGGAGCCATCAGGGGTAAAAGACTGGATCCATACTTTGCTCTTCCTGGATCAGATTCACAATATTTGGGCCCTCTCTGCTCATACAAGAAGGTGAGCAAACTCTACATCTCTTAACTTTTTTCCATGGTAATACCAGATGCTGCATTTCCAGGCTGGTGACAAAGGAGAGGCTGCAGGGCTAGTGTGCAACTGGAAAGCAAGCCTACTAGCCAAGATCCATCAAGCACGGGACACTGCCTAACACATGCCCTGGACACACCACTGCTGCAGCCTCTCTTCACACACCATGACCCCACCTCGCAGCACACGGAGTCCAGTCTGTCACACAGGGTTACATATAAGGCAGACCTCAAAGCTGCAAAAACCTCAGGCCTAGCCACAGGGGCACAATAAAACACAGTGAATGCTCTGAGTGAGACTTGTCAGGGCAGTTGGTGCATCTCAAACTGGAACAGGCTGCCCAGGGAGGTCATGGAATCCCCTTTCCTGGAGGTTTTCAAGACCTGCCTGGATGCAGTCCTGAGTAATGTACTCTAGGCAATCCTGCTTTGGCAGGGGAGTTGGACTAGGTGATCTCTTTAGGTCCCTTCCAACTCTGAAATTCCATGATTCCATGAATAATGAGCCTGTATTCTATTCCTGTGGAGACACAGATCTTCAACTCAAGCTAGACGTCTGAGTTCCCCATAGACACACCTGGTTACTAAAGCTGACTATAAACAAAGAATTTAGGCTAGTGTTAGGCCTTCAACCTCACTGACTTCAACCATGAAAAAGCTGTTCCGCTAATTCACATTCAGAGGTCTGTGTGTATTTGTCAACAGAACCAGGCGAATGCCTGTACTTCAAATAAGCAACCTTCCCTCTACTCCTCCATAAGCTGTTCTAGGTTCCTTTACATAAACACTTTTCTAAATAACTGCTTGGTCTGTTTCAACCTTCAATTTCAAACTTCCTAAGTAGACAAGTCACATCATGACAGTAGAGATAATTCTCCTTTGTAATACTTACAAATAAACATAGTCTCCTCACTGCTATCTTCAGCCATTGTTCAAACCTGCCAAAACACAAAGGATGAAGTTAGTTCTAAATGACTTTTAATTGCCATATTACTGAAACACCCCTTTATGGAGTAATGATGCTGTCTGACCCAGAGCATATCCAAATACATCCCTGCACGAGTATCAATGGAAAGTTAAAGAAATTGAAGTTGCTAAAAATTCCCAGTGACCACTGTATCATCAAAAAATAGGAATTCATTAGCTTCTTCCCATGGGCAGGCAGGTGTTCAGCCATCTCTGAGAAAGCAGGGCTCCATCACATGTAATGGTTACTTGGGAAGACAAACATCATCACTCCAAAAGACCTCCCTTCCTTCTTTTTTTCCTCAGCTTTTTATATGCTGAGCATGACATCACATGGCATGGAATTCCCTTCAGTCAGTTGGGGTTAGCTGTCCTGACTGTGTCTGCTCCCAGCTTCTTGTGCACACCCAGCCTACATGCTGGTAGGGTTGTCTGGAAAGCAGAAAAGGCTTTGATGCCGTGCAAGCACTGCTCAGCAGTAGCTAAACCATCCCTGTGTCATCCACAGTGTTTCCAGCACAAATCACTACTTGCTGAAATCACTACCAAGAAATCTACATGTTTGTAGGTTCACAGGCATTTCTTTCTGAGGCAATGCTGTCTAATGCTGCACATCCCTCTGCTTGCCAACCTCCAGCCATTGCTGTGTGTGCCCTGCTATAAACTCCCATGGAGCCTCAGAACAAGCACATCCAGAGGACTAATCCAGGCCAGCAACAACCACCGCAGAAACAAGGCCCATCTGGTTCAGTGCAACATTTTATTGAACAGTAGCTTAAAAAAATTCTCTCTAAAGGGCAGATTACTTATTTAATAAATACAATCTTAAGAACCTAAAAAATGCAGAAAAGAATCACAGGTTTGTTCCAAAGGCAAAGGTATATTGTGGTAACAACCATCACAGAATCTGGGAAAACAAATCCCGTCTCTGTCATTGATCTTCTGTGAAATGGTAACTCACCATTTTGCTTTCACCCATAAAATAAGGGTAACCTATATTCACTTAATAAATCAGGTTTGGCAGTATGTATGAAAAGCTTGCATGAATACTACATTGCTCCTCAATGAAGTCTAGACAATCTAAATTACGACTGGCAAGTAGGCTGTGGTTGTGCATGGCTAAGATTGCAACACAAGGAGAATCCAGAAGATAAGTTTTCCCTTTTCTAGCCATGAATACGCTCTCCTCCTTTCAGTTTTTCCAATGCCTCACCGAGAGGCAAAGCAACACAAAGATCATGACCCAAGTCTAAGAGGAAATGAAGCTGCAGAAACAGTAAGCCCACTGGTCAAGAAGAAAACGGGAAAGAGTATGAAAACTGAAGCTGTCGGAGGGAGAAGGACAGGTGGAAAGAAAATATGAAGACACGCTAGGATAGCAGAGGCCAATTCAAAAATACAAAGCACTTGCTACTACAACAAAAAAGAACAAGCCAGAGATGCACCCAAGCACAGTCATTACTCAAGGTCAGCACAGGAGTGCTGCACAGGTAGTGTCTCTACTGACTTTTCAGCACAAGCAAGTCCTTGTCCCACACAACCCCTTTCACTGTTTCAGGAAGGACCAGCATACCTGTGCCAAGACTGCTGCTAACCCCATGATGGCACTGCACACACCAGGAAGCCATGCAGCATGCTCCACCTCACCCCAAGCATCTGCCAGAAGGAGCAAAGAGGTCCCTTCACCAATCTACAGGCTACTCCCAATTAGCAAAGGTCAGTCCATCACCACACAGAGACGCTGGGTGGAAAGGCAGCGTCTGAACTGACTGAAATACAAAGGGACACCTGGTTGCTGTGGCTCTTGGTCACGGCAGGAGGGATCCTGCTGCACAGTTATCTGGGAAACAGCATAAGGAGGATTTTGGCCACTGTGTCTGAGTGCTCTGGCATTCCCCCACAGCCTGTCCCAAGCACTGCCCTCCTCAACTCCACCTAATGTTAACAGCCCAATCCCTCCTAATACCTGCTTCCCCACAAAGGGACTAAGCACTGCCCATCTGTGGCTCAAGTTAGGCCTTCCTTGGCTATGGCTTTTGGGGACAAAACTCATGTAATAAACATTCACATAGAAGCCCAGTGCTGAGCACAAGCAGCAACTCAGAGAATTTCCAAAAAGCTCTTTTCCTGAAGCACTCTGAAGAGTGCAACAGGTATTTAGAGAAACCCAAAGTACAACAGTCAAAACAAACCACAGAAAGCACATTGTAGGTTGAGGTCAAAAATGCTTTGTTTTGCTTTTTAACCAAGATGCTTTGTGAATGCTCGGTGCTATTTCAAGGTGTACATCCAGTTATTTTTAGACAGTTTGTGTCCTGACAAGACTTTAATTCAAAATATGGCTGAATCTACAAACATGTTTCTTGGCCAATGGTTCAGATGCACAGGGGACACAAGTGAGGCAAGACCAGCAAAACTGCTTTGTGACCTGCTTGTCAATGGCATTTGCCCTCTAGGACTTTCCTGTGTTGCATTCTTACCAAACAGCAGACTGATGACACAAGGCATTGGCATTACAAAAGCAGCAACCTCAGTCTAGACTGTTCTAAGGGCTGTCAGATGAGAACAGCAGCAAAGGGATGGAGAAACCAGTGGCACAAACGTTGTTCAAGGTGATGGGGAGAAAGCATAAAGGTCCCTCAAACGCACCTCACGTAGTTGGCAAGGACACTACATTTCGGTTATGGTCTCCATCAGCACTATTTTCTTTTTTGCAGCAAGTGCTTTCACTTTCCACCTCACAAAATCTCTGATTTGTCATCCCTCTGTCCTGTGGTCAGTACAGCGGCCTGCTACGCTCCAAAATAATCCGGAATGGGTAACATACTGTGTATCAAATAAACTCACACCTCAACACGGGGGCGCAAAGAATTACCTTGCGTTCAGTGTCTGCACCTCGTTGGGGAGTTCCTGAACACCCCTTCTTTCCCCGATCCTACTTTACAGAAAGTGAAAGAAAGGAAGAACAGGCCCCAGATAGGTTTAACGATTCCGTCAGCACAAGCCATACTACTTCTCACCCACAGGCTTCAAAACTCCTTACAAACCTCAGCCACGTTTCTGAAGAGTTTTTGCAATAAACTGACACTATGGTACCCATTCCAGCTGGTAAAGAGAGTCACAAAGCACCACGCTAGCTCACTGAAGACAGACTTCAGAGGTTTGGGGTTTTTTTTTTACCGTCATCTACTCTTGTTCTGGACAAGCCAGACTTTTATTTTTTTTTCCTTTTCAAGCACTTGTATAAGAAAAATACTCCATTAAAGTCACATTGCACATAATCATGGTTTTGTCTCGCAGAGATAATCAAACCTTTGGGGAATTCTGTGTACTTGTTTTATAAAAGAGAGAGCAATCAGTGGATAATCAGGTGAAAAACTACAGAGAAGAAATTAGACCGTGAGGAGAAAGCCTAATTCTGACCGCAGAAAAAGAGCAGAGAACCAGGATTTTCTCTTTGTATAATTAACTCGGCGATTTTTTTACCTGAGAGTAGCACATGCAGCTAAGCACACCAACTCCAGCAGCAACGTGAACCTCTGAACACGCTGAAACGCCAGGGAAGCCAAATGAAGACACTGAGGGGCTGTGAAGGTACACAGGTAGGTGCCCACAGTGTGGCATGCAGAGATAGTGTCAGGGAGCCACTCGAGCCAGAAGCTACCCAAAAAACGTAAGACCTGGTGTAAAACCATGCTTTCCCCAAGTAAACTGAAGAAAGAAGTCAAGCTCCAGTGGGAAATTGAGTAATTTTGATCTCGCAAACGGATTTAAAATATAGGTAAGAATTAAAACATAAACCAAACCAATCTGTACTTGAATCTGATGACCAAAACCGTAAAATTGAAGTTTCCCTTTCTTCTGTTTTCCATTTTACAGTGGGCTTCTACTACTGTAACTTGAAAAACACAAGTTGATGGGTGGTATGTGTGGATGGGTATGTGTGCAAGCAGAATACACTTCAAAAATACCCTCTGTGTTCTTCATGATGTCACATTTGTTCATGCTACTGCTCCAAGTAATTGGAAACTACCTGCCAGAATACCTGCTGAACTGCAGTGAGGCCTCGTATCCCTAATTATGACCGTGCTATCAGCTACTGCCGAGAAGGGGAACGATTTCAGTACCAGTTAAGGGAGTAGGGGGGGGGCAAAGACCGAGTGCCGAGTTTATGCCTCCTGCCCTTTCCATCATTTCCAGCCGTCAGGCTCACCCTGCCCAGGCTGAAAGGAAATACAGCCGAAGTTTGTTTGATGAACGCGAGCAGCAAACAAGCGTACTGCAGAAAAACCGCAGGGAGCCCCGCACGCTGGGGCTTCCGTCCTCTCATCTCACACTCAACTCGCCCGACCTCCTTCCAGAAGGCAGGCACCCCGAGAGCCGGGGCCCGACAAAGCCGCCAGCCGGCCGCCCCTCCGCCGGTAAGGGCCGCTTCCCAGACCTGCCGCCTCCTCCTCCTCCTCCCACCCTCTTCCCTTTGGATCCCGCCCTCACACCTGGGAG
>VZTM01019921.1:117478-163810 GCA_013400555.1 Jacana jacana | reverse complement strand
GGGGGTCCCGCGCGGAGCGTCCCGTGCGTGGGGCCGAGGGTGTGAGGGGCCGCGCGGCGGGCGGGAGCACGGGGAACCGGCGTTACCTGCCCGAGGAATGGCCAGACCCGGATCGGATCCGGACTCCGGGTTCCGATCCGCTCCGGAAACCACGCGCCACCGGAAGCCGGCGCGGCCTGCCGCAAAGCAGGGCGGGAAGTGTAGTCCTCAAGGGCGGTTAAGGGCGGCGGGTGGGCGAACGGTAGCGGTGCCGCCCCTTGGCAGGCGCTCGCATGGCTCCAGCTCGCCCCTGGCGGGGCAGTGGGACCGGGTACAACACCTCTGCGAGGGGCGGCCACTACTGTCGAACGGGGTTTAGGACCCAGGTTGCACAGTCTGGGTTTTTTCCTTCTCCGGGCCAGCGTGGGTAGGGGTCCCGCGGGCGGCCTGTCAGAAGGCGCTCAGGGGCCGCACAGCAGCCCCGCAGAGGGGCTGTGGGTTTTAGGTTGTTTTTGGCCACGCAGCCAAGAACGCTCCTCCAGAGGCAGAGGCCTGGGCCAAGAAGTACCCATGCTTTCGGCATCCAAGCAACGTGTCCCAGCTTATTCCACTGGTAAGAAACAACCCTTACCATGGTGGTTCCCCAACTCTCCCTTCCCCAAAGCCTTTTGCTGAGCTTCCTGCCACTGTGGCAGGACTGGCTGGTCTTCAGCGAGAGCGCCCCTGAAGATGCCAAGATGATGGGAAGGAGGTGGCCAGTTCCGTCCTCCCCGAGGCGTCTGCTCTTCCCACAGCTACATCTTCAAAGCAAGGCTGAGTCCCTTCTCGCTTCTCCCCATAAGCCCCATGGCCCCTTCTGCACAGGTACCCCAGATGCAGGTGTGGAGGTGTGGAGAGGAAAGTAACCCGCTTCTTAAGTGCTTGGGTAAACCAAAATGGTGCAGCATTGGGATTTTGAAAGCGTTGCCTCTTGGCCAAACAGCGTTAAATTTAAGGAGGGGGAACTGTGTATTGGTTAAAAATGACTCCCCAGAAGTTTTCGATGAGCACAGGAGCAGCATGGGGAATTTTTCAAGGATCTCACTGCATGTACAGGTCATTTGTTTTTTTCAAAGTCTGAAGCCAGCTGGCCTTTAGTTTTGTATAGTCTGCTTTTACATGTTTTCCCTGCGCAGTGCATTTTCACATTCACAATTCTGGCTTTGGGCCCCTGCCTATGTATCTTTGGCATCTAGTGCACAAGGGTGGTTATTCAACTTGCAGTGCGTTCACTCTGTCAGAATAAGTATGAACTGATTCAGAAGAGTTATCTATATGTTTCCTAGCAGATGCAGCCTGGATTTACAATGCATGTGAGTGGATCCTGCAGCTCCAAAATGATATTTTTTTAATTATGATTTTTTTTTGGTATTACTATGTTTCTGCTGAGTTAACATTAGACAGTGAACTTACATTTTACACCAAGCTCGTTGGGGTAGAGAGATGAACAAAAGTAACCATCTCTTCCATTTGTTGTTTACGAATGATGAACTAGGAAAGAATTCTTCCCAGAAAGAGTGGTCAGTCAGTGGAATGGGCTGCCCAGGGAGGTGGTGGAGTCACCATCCCTGACTGTTTAAGAGTAGATTGGGTGTTCGGGGATATGGTGTAGGGCAGAACTTTGTAGAGTAGGGCTGATGGTTGGACTCGATGACCCCAAGGGTCTCTTCCAACCTAGAGGAAACAGTATGGTTCCAGACTCAGTGCTACATCTGTTCCTGCTTCTGCTTTGATAGGTCTTGTCACTTTGTTAGTGTACACTAACAGCATCACGCAAAAAAAAACAACTCACCCAAGATCAGAGCAGAAAGGAAAAATAAGTAATTTGTTGGGAGACTGTTAGGAGATACCAGCTAAGCACTTTGAGTATGAAATTTGAGTTTGAGTTGGCATAGAAACGTGGGCAGTAACTCCCAGTGAGGTAACATGCACTTTCCTTGCAAAAAGAGGTACCACGCTGACTTTGGGAAGGGAAATAAAACCACTATCATGGGTATTTCCATGTGAATTCTTACTTTTGATGTGTTTTGATTATTTTCCTCAGCCTGGTAAGGCTTTGCGGTTGCATTAATCTAGAACATAACTTTTTCAGTACAACAAGCACAGTATTTCCATATTGTGCTCATTTTAGCACTGGCATCTTCTATATAAGCCCTATTTAAGCCCTAACACTCCTTTCTCTTTGCCCCCCTCCCCCCCCCAATTGCTAATGATTCCAGGGTAATACAACATAACTGATAGGAAAAATAACAAGTAACTACACAAAGTTCTGCAATTCCTTTTTCCATTAGATTCCTACCCAGTCCATGTTTCAGGTGATTTCTCAAGCAACAAGGGGCTACCTGATATGGCTGGGGCTACCAGAAACGAACGGCTGTGTCAGCACAGCGTAGGTGGAGAACTCTGCTCTTGAATAAACAGGTAAATGGACTGTGTTAAGCAACAGGTCAATTAGTGAAAGAGGGTAGAAAACCATCTGTTACACTTAGCTGACTAGGTATGTAGGAAAGCACGCTCCACAGAGACAATTGGCTTTTATTATATGTACAGCAGTAGTTATTTCTTTAAAAAAAATCTTCTTAGGTGATATTTTAGTGATACAATAAATCTGTACATCATAGGCTTCTTAATTGCACCAACTTAATTTTGTGCACACAGAGGAAAAAAAAAACAAACCCAAACAAACCCAACCCACCACAGAAGAAGTGACTACCACAGTTGAATGCTAGAAAAAAAGAAATGTTTTACCCCACCTGGAATATGAGAGCAAAATACGTTATTGGGAAATACAACAGAGTTATAGTACTGGAAAGACCTCAGACCTATCCTTCCCAGCTATTTTCACACCATGCCAGCACCTTGCATAGGTAACAGTTTGGATATCCTGAGTGAAATTGTATTATTCACCCTTAATTTAATCACCCTTGTTATACAGTTGACCTTGAGTTGTTTGTCACCCAGGCTGCGGGGTTTAGCAATGTACAGAAGCATATGCTGACTTTGAACGTGTGAATAAATCCACTTAGGTCCTGTGGAGGTCAAAGCATGAGGTCAGCTGTTCCCACTCACAATGGGAATGTGTTAGCCCGGAGCTATGGTATACTTAGTTCTGTGCCGGGGTAAGCACTTAAACTTCAGCTCTGCCATTCAAAAGCTGCAATAAACCAAAAGGAAAAAGCCACGTGGCTCTCACCTTGTATAGAGCTCTCGCTCCTTACAACACCTAGAGCTACCAGAGCTGATAAAGCTATTAAAACAAGAGTCTAGTTTTGCTTCCCCATACACATTTGGTAGCGTTTTATGTAGTCAACTTCACTTTTTCCTATGATACTTTGTCTATCAAGAACACCAAAACTTTACAAGAAATACACAGCAGAAAGCTTTCACTTGAACAAGTACCAGGAAATGCTGTAAAATTTCACTGATCCTCAGGACTGGTATTACCCCAGGCAACAGAGCCCTTCCAAAAAAGCAGTGCCGTAAGAATAGTCCTCTCGAGAGCAAGGCAGCAGCTACAGGTCTGTATGACCTGCAGCCCCAACCTCTCTCCCAAATAAAGAGCAAGGGAAAAAGAAAATCTAACCGAAAGCATAGGAATAAAGCCCAGTATTTCTGCCTGTACAGTTTATGACCTGCCCATTAAGCTGCAGAAGGTTGCCAAAGGGATCCTGCTTTTTAAAGAACAATGAACTTTTTTTCTACTACAGCATTCCTTCTCTGTCCTGCCACCTAAGATTCCCAAGTTTCATACGAAGTTAGGAGTGAAATAACTCATTTCTTTCTGGGGTTGGCTGAATACGAAATACCAGTGACCTAGGGATAAAGGACTGCCTCCTCTTTAAAGTAATCTCGGTCACTTTAAGAAAGCTACCCAGCTTGTATTCACACTTGAGGTATCAGGAACTTTTATTGTTTTCGTCTACACAGAAAAAGTGAATTCTTGTACTATGTACTCTGTCAAACTCCACCCTTAAGCCAAGGCAAATCTTGGTTAGGTAAGGATGCAGGCTGCCGCCGTCAAGGCAAATGAAAAGCTAAAATGCCATAAAGCAAAATAAACCAAGGACACAGAATAAGAAGGTTCAATTGTGGACAGAAAAATTCTTTAGAAAGGAAGAGCAAGCCTTCATCTTTTCGTTCTCATAAAAGAGATAGCACCCCTTCCTTGCTGCACAGAACGTGCAGAAACACAAAAGCGTAAGAAAAGGGGCCAAAAGGAAGGGAGATGCCACAGGTGGTTTCCGAGCTATTGGCTAAAGTAATTCAATTGGAAGAGAGGAAGCAAGAAGTTTTCCACGTAATATCATGCAGAGATTTGCTCTGCTCTTCAAATGTGTAGTTATTAGAATTATGAAGATGGCAAAACATAAATGAGCAAAATGATTCCCCCCGGCATCCTTCACACAACTGGCCCTGGAGACACGCAGCGGCTGGCAGGATACGCCGCAGTGTTTGGCTGTGGCCAGTTCATAAACCCTCCTTACCCAATCCTGTAGCGTAGCTCCCGGTGGCTGTCAGGATCCAACTCACACCGACCTAAATACTAGTGCATAAACTCCACAGTACTCAGTACTGTCTAGTCTGTCTAGTACCATCTAGTACTCACATCTCCCCACCGTAAACGGCAACCTAATCATCTCGGAAGGTGGGACTGGGATTCAGTATTTGGGGGTCATCATGACTGAGCAGCTCAATTGTCCCTTTGCATTTAGTACTTCAGCTTGTTTTTACAGCAGGACATAAATGATTTGTAGGGGAGGATGAAGAAGTGAGGAGCACACCAGCCAGATATGGAGGTCAGACATCAAATCAAGCAGTTTATTTTCCTGAGGAGTGAAGGCAATTACAAAACAAGATTCCCTTTAATATCTCCAATGCCTTGCTTTCCTCATCTTAACAATTCTCTCTCAATGTATGTGAGCCACAACCTTCACACTGTTTGCAGCACAGAATGTTCTTGGTTCCCACCTTCAAGACACGCATTTAGGCAGTCACCAAGACCTTAGGAAAGAGGAACAAACCCCAGACTTCTTCAGTGTGTATTTGTTCTTTGGGGTAAGCTAGAAGCAAACCCTACTCCTGTATTCTGCAAGGGATTCGGTGTTATTTCCACCCCATTCTACAGCACACGATAAAGTTAATGTCAATTAAAATCCCAGTTCAGTAATTTAAGTAGACTTCAAGTCAAGCATTTAAAACACGACAGTGATTTGACCCCTGACCCTGCCCCATCAGGCAAGGAGCTGCTAGTAAAGTCAAGGGAAAAAGGGTACATTGAGAGAATGTAACATCAGGGCTTCTAATGCTCAAACCAGGAGCAAGTGAAGAGAAGAAACCTAACCTACTTTGTATCAAATTTACAATAAGAGGAAGTGTTCAAGCACAAGCTGGACAAACCTGTAGTACTGAACTGGGACTTGTAAGCATGTTACAGCTCCAGAATACTAATTTGTAACCAATTTTCAAAATACAGAATATTAAAATGCCTTCAAGTGTTTTCATAATAAGCAGCATGCTTAAACATACAGCTGTTTGATAGTCTGGACTGCTGTAGTACCCCAGTGATTTTAGAAGGTTACACATAAATAGTACTTTTAAATAGTAGGCTCAGTGAAAAGATTTTGACAGTTCATTTCTTCTAATATTTTCTTGGTAAAAAAGAAACCAAAAGCCCCTCTATACTTTTATATTCTTTGTAAGGAATCTATACAGGCCATCAGAAGGTTTGAAATACGTTTCTGTTCTTCAGTGACTTTCTATTTTTTGAAGAACAATTCAAGTTGAAAGCCCAAATATCTGCCAAAGTGCTGGACGTCTTAAGGGGAGAACAGGGGCAGGGAGAAAAATCACTGTTGACAAGGCAGGCACAAATCTATCATGCATTCATGTCAGTAATTTAGATGGATAAAAAGAACAGGCTCGATCTTTTGTCCTCGGTAGGAATGAGGATGCTGGAAAAGTCCAGGTGTGCATGAAAGATGGTACCTGTGAAATACTGACTGACATTTCACTCTTCTTTAATAGCCAAAACAAGAACTATGCTTTCCCTTTAATCAGCTTTTCCTTTTAATTTAAAGGAGCCAGCTGCAATATTTAATGAAAAAAACCTGTAAATACCTCACCCAACCAGGCACTCACCACGACACTGGTTGATCTAGAAACTGAAAGACCACTAAGGGAATTATTTTTTTTAAAGCTCTCTTCACAACTGTGTTTTCCAAGTTTTCAGTAAGTGTTTGGCAAGTAAAACAAGCTGTCTAGTGAAAAGCACTATGGGGTTAAATATGCTCTATTCATCACTTATTGCTCCTCGCTTTGCATTGGATATGAAGGTTGATGCACTTGTCTAACAAGTACTTGGGAGAAGGAATTGGAGCCCCCAAGACAGGTGTTTGCATTAGCAACGCAGCTTCTCACACAGGGAAGAGAAGCTACATAGGAGGATTTGTAAATGTTCTGTTTGCAAGTAGACTCAAGTAGACTTTTTAAAAAGTTGGTTTTTTTAAGCATAACTTCTGCACAGAGCATTAAACAATATACTAGTGTAAGTATTTGCATAATTTATTGATTTATGGCTAATATCAAAGGCATCTCTCCACCTACATGGACCGAGCAGTTATTACAGAAGGCTACAGTTACTACAGTAGGCTATCTTAATCAGCAATTTAGTTCTGCTTCTGAAAACTTACCCATTTCCAAATTACAATACAAACTGGATCTGAGTCTCTCTTTTCCCTTTCAGCCTGATTAGAAGAACAAGTGGAGACTTGCGCTGCTGCTCTTCCAGGCGGCAGTAAGGAAGCACAGTGGGATCTTCTCTCTTTACAGTGGTTCAGTCACACAGCAGACAGGATGTTTCAGTTCTTAGCTCCTCGTTAATGTACGCTAGGTGCTGGCACACACACACACGGTCCTCCCCACCTGCACCTTTCCCCATTCTCCCTCACCTTCTACCACAAACCACAGGGTCCTCCAAAAGCTGTCACGATACAATTAGCGCTGCTTGTAACTTGGAGGATCAACTTTATAATCAAGAGGGAATTCTGGAAAAATAAAAAGACAGGCTTTCTGTTTATTCCTGGACCACTGCATTAGTGAACATCACTTTAGGCAAGTCACCAGCTGTATTTTTATTCTCTAGTACTGCTCTGTAAACAAACGGTCAACCGACCTGGGAGCGTCCCATCAGAGGGCGTTCAGTCTTACACGTACGGTTCCGGCGGAGCACCGTTCAGTTTGTTCTTGCTTTTGTTTCTGGAGAGGAGCTTTCTGTTCAGAATACGTGACAGCGTGCCTCCCTTCTTGCGCGCCTCCTCCGAGAGCGGCTGCTGCAGGTAGACAAGATCGTTGTGCGACTGACTCATCCCCGGATCCTTCTGATGGTGGCGCCGGCGGAAAAAGAGCTTGGCGCTTTTTTTCCAAATCCCACCTGCAGGAGCAAACAGCAGAGGTGCAGGGCGCTTTAGACAGAACAGCCTGCTTTCCTCTCGCAGCTCAGCTCTAACCCTCACTGCAGCACGACAGAAAAAAAGGTCTCGGTCTGAGCACTTCCAGCTTAAGCATCACCCTATTAACTATTCAAACAAGGTTAGAAAGCTAAAAGCGTGGTGAATTTAAAGCAAGAATACCGGCGGGTTGTAACCTAGAGGCCATAACAGTACAAGTGCCACCTTGGAACAAGTGATTCCAGATACCGGCAAACGCAAGCAATCCTCGTGCTTTCAGCCAGGGACGCAGATACATACAATACATGCTACGGAGGCTTCCTTGCCCCGCTGCTGACCCAGCTCTCTCCCACCTGAACACCACTGAGAAATTCAGACCCCGTGGAAGTATGTATTTCTCCGCTTCGCTTCATTCCATGCAGGTGTCATGCAAACTGAACCATGACAGACTGTGGCAGTTCTAGATACGTACACAGACACACACTTGTACAGTTAGCAGAAACGTTGGGGGGAGAAGAGCTCACATACTTTGCTGGAGGAGCACTAAAGAATTAAGGATTTTTTTCCTTCAGTTCTTTCAGAAACGATGGTGCTCAAAAAGGAAGGAGAGCTACTTTGAAACGTGCCTGCGAGCAATCAAATACTTGTTCTCTGATTTCAGCTTCTGAAGTCAATCCACACATCTAGTGGAAGTCTCCTTCCTTACGCTTTGTTTCAAATGCTCTTCTGAAAGCTACATACACATGCACAGCGTTTGGTGTGGGTTGTACACTGGGTTCTCACAGGTCAAACAGGCAAATCCAATCTTTTCAATACAATAAAAGTACAGAAAAAAAGAATGAAATAGAGGAAGTAATGCTGCTCTTTGTTGTTTCAGAGATCAAAGGAGCTGAAATAAAAAGATAAGCCCGTGATGCACAACATGAAGGTGGCATTTTAATTTGAGGTGAAGGACACTGTTGGTGCCAGAGAACAGTACCTGGCAGCCAACCTGCGTGCAGTAGGCCTATAAAAGCCAGGCAGCGTGGATTCTATATGAATTCTGCAGCACCACCTAAAGTAACAACCATGAAGCATTTGCTATTTTAAAATCCTGTCAGGAATAGCAATTCACTTCAAGTAGATTAAAAATAAATATTGCATCTGCTGCCAACAGGTTTGGAAATTTGCTCAGATCCCTTCTGTAGTAAATTAAGTTTCCTTATTTTGTTGCATTTCTTCCCTTGATCCCAGGTCAAACCTATTATGCAGCCAAGGCATTTGCAGCTGTCATCGCACCAGGGACTCAGGACTCATGTTGCCAACACCATCCTTCTTCTCTCTTTGCAAACTCAGGTTGTTTTTGCAGCCACCATTCTGCCAAATTCCACCTGCCCTTTCCACGTGCACACGCGTGCCTGATGTGTAGGGCAGCTTGGTGGCAGCTGGCAGGGACACCGCTCCGAGCTACCGGAAACACAGCCTGGTATTTAACATCAGCCCAATGTTAGGATAGCCATTATTTTGTGCAGAATTGGGTAACCCACACGGCGCAAGCCAATTTGAATGAAGGAGGACCCAGGTAGCAAGCCAACACAGGAGCCTTCTGGCAGTCAGACTCATATGCGGGGACAGTCACCTCCCTGGCAAAGCTTCCACACCTCATTCCTGCACCGCTATCAGCTTTCCTGATTCTTTCTCAGTTCAGCTATTCATTCCTCTCACCCAACGGGCTTCATCCTGCTTTTCTTCCCATTGGCAGTGGGTACAAAAAGCAGCAGGCAGAGCAATTCTTTCACGCACTACTGTGCAATAGCTAGAATTACACACTTGCCCCCAAGAACCTGAGACGGGCTGCGTGTCACTCTGCGCAGCGACAGCTGCGGAATAGGTATTCTGTGGCAGCTCTGTCACACGCAGCCAGATGCCTCGCTGTTCAGGCCAGAGCAGCTACAAATATGTGCTTGGGATTACTATATAAGGACAGAGGACTCAGCACCTGGGAGGATGCTCTAGCACATTTTGTCTTGCTGCTGCTGAGACTTTTCTCGCAGGGCACGACGGGATGGGATGCAAAAGTCAGCTGAAAGCAACCGGAATTCACGGATTTGAATCTTGACTGCTCTCCCATCACCCTCTGATTGATCTTTTTGGCAAGGCAGTACCACTTCTAGCTGCTGTCAACAGCATGAAAGAAACAGTGTTCAACCCCATGATACTGACAGTTGTTAATACGCAAAGGCTGGGGGGAAGGCGGGGGGGTAATTGATGAGGCCTTGCTGCTGTGGGGCTTTTGTTTTAGCAGTCAGCTGTTCTGCTCGGAGGTCTTGGCAGCTGCAACTGAAGCTGTGCCAACAGGAGTTGGACAGAAGGGTTTATCCATTAGCAGCTATTTAGTCCTATCCATTCAGATTGATTTCCCATACTAGGAAATAGAAGCGAACCAAGAATGCTGCGAAAATTGTGCTGGTGGCCTGGGACAACTCACTGTGCAGCTGCAGAACTGCAGGCAGGGCTTCCCTGAGAACACCACAAGCTCAGCAGAAGCAGGAGCGTCCCCCGCCACTGGCTGGGTCCTGACATGAAAGCTCTCTCCTGTTTTCAGAGGTATTGAGGTCATTGCTACCTGGAAGCTTGCCACGTCCCCAGTGCCACCCATCAGTCTTTAGCCAGTTTGGTACATGCTGCCTGACAGTGGCTTGGGCTGTTGTGGAGGCATGCACCCCTGCTAAGAAGGCAGGGTAGGGCAAATCACAAGCTTGGCGATGCTCGTGCTATCTGCGTGCTTACTTCTCCAGTTCAACGGGATCCATATGCCAACTCTGCCCCTAACATCAGGAGATAAGCAGAGAGCATGTCAAGAGACTGACTAGTTTTCATAGCCTCTGTGCACTAGTCTAGGGTGTTCTGAAAATGCCTGTGGGGCTAGGATCCCTTCTGAATCTCACTGCTGTTAATGAAGGAAGATCTCCTTCCACATCTACAGGAACAGGAATAGAGATGGCTTTTTCCATTCCTTCCCAACTTCCAAACCAGTTTTTATCCAGGTGGTTTTGTAAATACCTTCTAAGGTCCTTGTAGCTCTATGAGTTAGGCTAGAAAAGAGATCTAGAAAACTGTAAGTGGCGGGTTCTGAAATAAGCATTCTGCATATGCATATACAGTTACGGGGGTCACACATGGATTGCATGAACAGACGTCTGATTGATAACCAGATACTACAGGAAAGGCCATGATGGAGAGAGAACGTAAAGCATCCCTCCAAGCTTTCCTTGCTGTCCATTCTGCATGACCCACCTGGACAGCACGACCACCAGAAGCATGATCTGTTACAGCAGACTTGTCTGCTAAGACACCTGAGCACAGGAAGGTAATTTTGGAGGGAGGAAAGAAATGGAGGGGGAAGAAGAAAACAGGAGCCGAACTATGTTTTCCTTCAGTTTTTACAATGAGCGTACCATTGCAAAGCTACATTTGCTTCAAAAAACAATAAGTAGAAATAACTTACTGTGTAGGTAATTAATTCTGCTTGGCACAGTAGTCCTCTTTAAATTTATAAAAGGGAATGGGTAAGAAAGAGGAAGTCAGAAAAGTAAAACCCAAAAACATGCAAGAGTAGGAAAAAAAAAAAGAAAGTGCTAACTTTAAGACTTTAATACCACACACAAGGCTTTTTTCAAGCAAGTTTGGTTTGGTTTTTCTTGGGGTATTTTGAGTTTCTCTGTCGTTCTGTTTAGGTTTGTGTTTTGTGTGCTTTTTTTTTTTTTCTTTTAAGAAGAAAGTGTTTGACAAAACAAAAACCTTGAACCATTCAAAGTCACCTGCAGGCAGGGGGGCAGAAATGTGGCAATGTTTTCCTATCTCACAACACAAAATGCTACTGAGCTGTGACAAAGCAGAGATACAAGACTTCCACAAAGAGGTGTGTTTAGCAAGAAAGGGATTTGAGAGTGTCTTTTTAAATACTTTTTCAAGATGAGACGACTCTCAAATATAAGAGATACTTTGCACTCTTTAGCAGTTCTATCCTACACCATGTAAACAAGATCTTTAGAAGCCTGATCTCTTTGCAACGTATTGCACAGAGAAAAACAAAACTAGACAACAGCTCACACAAACTTCCACTTGCTTGTTTTAGAGTAACATGTTAAAGAAGAGCCCGGAGGTTTTGCAAAGTCTCATACAAAATTCTAAATCTGTTCAGGCTCCAAATGAGACATCCCTTCACAATTAACCTTCTACCCCTCGCCCCAAACACACCCAAAAACTTTCCAGTGCCTGACCATCGATGTCAAATGGGCTGTTACTGTACCATCCTGATCTATCAGGTGGAGCAATACAGCTGCAAGGCCAGAAAACCTTGGTGCTCTAAGGGAGAGCCTTGGCAAAGAGGTCCAGTACGTGCCTTACGTAGGGGGATATACTGAGGTTTTGTAGTAAGCCATTTTACAGTATCTCTGGGTAAGGAAAGAACAGAAAATAATAAAGCAGGGATGGATGTGGGTGAGTAACAGAACAATTTTTGCAACTTCAATGTGCAGCCCACGAGACTGGTGTGCCACCTGTTCTGGACACAGTCCACTGCACTAGTTCTTGTGTCAAGACTTCCTAACAGCCCCTGTCTTTACCACTTAGCCACAAACAAGTGCTACAGCCTTGGAAATCAATGAGTTTATCAAGAAAACAAAGAATCGTAAGAAATTTTCAAACTGCAGCTGCCGCCATCCAGGTGTGTCACTACATAAGCAAAACAATCTGACCCCTTTTTTACTTACTAAATTACTCCTTATTCCATTTTCTTTAGCAAACTATGTACTAACGGGATCAATGAAAAGGGAGAAACTGTTCACAAGGCAGTTAGGAGTGAGTGTGCTTCTGGTTTAGCTGTGGTGTTCCCTGAACGGACACTTTAGTGAGGGCAGGGGAACCTCATTCTCAGAGACGTGAAGGGGGTGACAAAATGCATCAGAAAGCAATCGTGGAACCCCACTAACTACCAGTAATGGGGCTGCTAAGACAACACAACCCCAAGAACATGGGTTTTTTTTACAGAGGAACTGACAACATGGTGAGTTGTTTCTCTCCCAGGCAACTGAGTTGGGTGTACCGAGCTGCTCTTCGACTTCTAAGGGTGAGCTGTTCTGTTTCCTGATGGCAGGGAGCATAAGAGAGCCCACCATGTTTTGCAGAGCCATAGGACTGCACTCCTTAAGACTGCTAGTAAGGCTGCTTCAACCAAGACCACAATCACAAGGAGTTTAAGAATGAAAATCAGTAAGAAAGGATGAACTACTACAGTGTTGCATGACACTGCCAATTACCTAGAGAATGCAGTCTTTCCCTAACACAAGGCAAGGATCGCATACATACCTTTAGATTTTTTCATGCTCCCAGTTTCTGAAACACTTAATGAGCTCCCAGATATTTCTTCACAGGTCTGGTCTAAGAGCGTGTTGGTGTCCCACTGTTGGCTGCCGTTCTCTAAAGCCCAGGCCTTATGGGCACTGTGCTGTGGCTCAGTATCAGGTACTATTTCTGAAGTACCTAATGGTAGCTTTTCATCAGAGGTGACTTTTGCAACAGCTTCCTCCACAGTGGGTGACTCTACTTTGCAGGAGTTGTCCATGGCTGCAGCATAGTCCATCATCAGTGCAGCTTCGCTGTCCTGAGATAAAGAGGTCTGCCCAGGGAAAGTAAGAGACAACACTGAAACAAACTGCTCTGCTGGAAAGAAAACAAGCTTCCCTGCAAAAGTTCTTTCCTCTCCTTTACACTTTCACTTGTATTGCTCAAGGCTATCAGAAAGCCACTGTACAGCCACCTTAGCTCCACTAAAGGAGAGAAGCATATAGCCAAGCTTTAGTGATACCATTAGAGCCAAACGACTGGGAAAAAGTATTCAAGTATGTTCTTCCCACCTGTTTCTGGCCCTACTGCTAATAATGGGACTCTTTCCCACATATGCTGTTGCAGCAAAGTATTAGCACGCACAGACAATAATCTTTTGCTATTTAAAAAAAGAATAAGCATCAAAACTTTTCATCTTGTAGAAGTACTTCTGGACATCTATATTAGGTAAATACAAATCCACGCAGCCCCGTGCCCCCATTTCCCAAGCAGATACATTCAGCACTGTGGCAGCTGATCCTCGCTCCCTGCCCACAGCACAGTGATCACAAGGGTGTCCATGGCCACTGACACGGCTTTCACTCAGAAAGAAGATGTAACAGCAAACGTCCATATAGCAGCCTGCAAGGAAAGGACTACAGGCAGGCACCAAGCATCAGACGTGAGACTGAGGCTGTGGATGAAAAGAGTCTGGAGGAACACTATATACCATGGGAAAAAAAGTCTTCTGTGTGTCCTCCCTCTGGATCAGAGCCCATAGGACTAGGTTGTTTTTCAGAGGGTTTTAAAAACTTTGAAAAAAAACAAAAAAATATTTCATACTTTTTCTGTGCATCTTCCCACCTCGAGTGAAACACATGGAATTATCCTCTCTTCTCACCTAAATTGTTTTTTCCAAATCCCTCATCATTCCACTCCCGCCCAAGGATACCATATATTTTTAGTGAGTCTCTCAAATCATAGAATCATAGAATCACTCAGGTTGGAAGAGACCCTTGGGATCATCAAGTCCAACCATCAGCTCTACTCTGCAAGTTCTCCCCTACACCATATCCCTCAACACCACATCCAATCTACTCTTAAACACAGTCAGGGATGGGGACTCCACCACCTCCCTGGGCAGCCCATTCCACTGACTGACCACTCTCTCTGTGAAAAACTTTTTCCTAATGTCCAGCCTAACCCTACCCTGCTGCAGCTTGCAGCCATTCCCTCGTGTTCTATCGCTAATTGCCCATGAGAAGAGACCAGCACCAACCTATCTACAATGCCCTTTCAAGCAGTTGTAGAGAGCGATGAGGTCTCCCCTCAGCCTCCTCTTCCTCACATTAAACAGTCCCAGCTCCCTCAATTGATCCTCATAAGACTTATTCTCGAGGCCTTTCACCAGCTTTGTTGCCCTCCTCTGCACTCGCTCCAGCACCTCGATATCTCTCTTGTGTTGAGGTGCCCAGATCCAACAATCCAACTCCAAATCCAACAATCAAAAACCAATGTTCTCCCCAACAAACCCACCCTGAAGTGGCTTAACCCGAAACAGTTACTGAACCAATTGGTACACAGACCTAGATCCTGCAGACTGCAGAATGGGAGACAGAAGAACGTGTGTTAAGTTAATGCCAAAGACTTTACAGTACTAAGCATTAAATAAAAGTGTTGTTTTCTGCTCTACCTTGGACACCCCTGATATGATAATGGTGCTTTTCTTTCTAGGAGACTTCAGCTTCTGCTTTGCGGACTCACTTAACTGCCGAATGGCTGCTTCTGCAACAGGATCGGTGCCATTCAGTACCAGCAGTTCTGAAAAGAAAGCATTATTTCAGAGGGAAGAAAGAAAACCAGGGAAAAACAGAGCAAAGAGAGGCAGAGTTTGTTTTTGACTTAAAATTCAAAGAAGTTAGCAGAAACTATGCAAACACCAAGCATACAAAAGCAACTTCCAATTCATCAGCCGGCTATTGGGTTGTGGCTTTCCCTTCTGTTACCCATTCTTTTGGGAAAAGCTGCCTAAGTTGCACTTACAAACCCTCACCCTGAGCACACAGGAGTTTCTGGAAGTCTTGACAAAACCTCTGATTATTTCAATGCATTGCTATGCTGCAGTGACTATAATCCAGAAGGAGTAGAGCAGCAGGTATCTCAGTCATGAAGAGCCATAGTTCTAACACAGTACAAAGCTGGCATGTGCTACTACTTCTTCAGGTAACTTTTTTGCTTTTTTTCCAGACATCCTTGCTTGGCATTTCCAGATTTACTACAGCACTATGAGACAGTGGGGAAGGCAAAGTGGCAGTCGCTCTGCTCTTTACCAGCTGCCTCCAAAGCCTGTAAGGTGCACCTCTTTTCCCCCTTCAAACATTGCACAGGACTACACCACCTGCTTTATAAAATGTTCTTTAGCAACAAACACAAGTTTATTTTTAAGCTTGACCATTTCTGGCATCTAGTATGCAAGTACTTTGAACACACTAGTTAAATTTGTCAAGCTTAGGAACAAGCAAGGCTAAGAAAGTTAACAAAACAAAAATCCCTGCATTTAATTATCTGAAGTGGGCTTTTCTAATAAGAAATTAAACAACAAAAGAACACAGGCAGGAATAGCACCAGTGTTAATTACACTAAACAGCATCTTTTGTTACTGTGACATTAGTGCAATAAAAGACAAAGCCCGAATAACTACTCTGCACCCAGCAACTCGGACACTTTTGGAACTGAAGAGTATGTCTGCACAAGGGGTACGCGTGCCCACACGTGTCTGCACGTTCCTTATAAACCTCTACTTTTCCATCTCCCTAGCCACTGCAAAAACCCCAGGAACAGCTGAGACCATCCAGGACAGCATCAGTGGCACTCGCCAATTCTTACTGTCATCACTTAAAACTGTGGCATGGCCACACCATCTTTGCCGTAGTGCTCGTTGCTATTTTGGTACCGAGTTTGTAATGACTACGATCTAAGTTGTTGCCGTACCAAATGCTCTTTTGTATTTCTTTCATTTGGCTTAAACTTTTGTTCGAATGAGTAATTCTTCCAGCTGTACCCTATGAACATTTCACAGAAATTCCCCTGCACTCCCATTAGACAAACACTGCCATATCAGTGTGCTCTAAGTTGTCTTCAGATTAGTTTTCCAGTAAGTGCTTTGTATCTTTAATGTAACAAACGGTTATTACAGCTGACTCAGAAGTCTAACACTATCTTAACATTTCTCAAATTGGCTTAGGAGTAACCATCCTGCTTCATGGTACCAGAGTATTTCTTGGCTTAGAGGCAGGGAAAGATCCAAATGCCGTCACAACTATCCACAGTTACTGGTTCATGCTCTTCCCCAGACATCTGTCTTTTGGCCAATCCATTTGTCTCCCTCAGCAAACCTTCTGACTCTTCCAGGAGCAGTCCAGATCATCTCCTTATTGTCCCATCTGCACTCAAATCTATACAAAGAAAACTGAACTCCACGTCACGTGCTATTTGCAGCAAGGCTGGGTCACATCCTTCATTACTGTTCCCTGCAGAAAGACTGAATGGTGACCACACGCAGGAGGGAACAATATGCTGAAGATTCAGGGTTGCAACTCAAAAAGGTAAAATGCCCCAGGGGTCAGAATCAAGTTTAATCAGTCAAAGTGAATTTATAATTAAAGTTATTAGCAATGCCACCTGACGCTCTGAAGGCACTTCACCTCTATGCCAGGTAACTGAGAAAGGTGGACAAACAGGCACAGCAACATTGTGTATTTGCATTAGCACAAGAAAGCCCAGTGGCAGGGTAGGAAGAGAAATAAATCTCCCTTACATCAGTCCAGCCTCCTGCTTTCTGTTCAGGCAGGAGGGGGTCTCACAATAGCCTTAGGGATAAGTTTCATGGGGTCTTCATTTTGTGCAGCGTTCCCCGTGCCTTTATAAAGGAGGACTCTTTCATTCGAAAGTAAGAAAAAACACAGCCTGGCTTTCCTACAGTCACCTCCCCACTCCAAACCACAGCTCATTGTTATTTATTCAAAATTAGCAATTTCAATAGCCAATTAAAACCAGACTTCTATTGCAAGACTGCTATATCCCTAACCGCAGCGCTTGCTAACACAAACATCTCAGTGCCGGTTGAAAGGTAGTAGACATATGGGTTTGCTGTAATTTTAACAAGATTACATTAATCCCATGTGCTGCAGAGGGAGATGTGTTCTCATTAACTGCTTTGAACATTTCTATTACCTGTGTCTGAAGATGATAAAGTTTTGCTGACTGGAGCACCGTGAGAATGGATTGGTTGAATAGAGAAATCCTTTTCAATCACCTTTACTTTTACTGGAGTTTTCACAGGAGAATCTGAGGATCAGGGTTTTTTGTTAATTAAATTATTCAAGACATTTATTAGCAAAATAGTAATTTATTATACCAATGTTAAAGCCTGTTCAAATCACAAGTGTTTGAGAAAGTTGCTTATTGCATATTCTCAACATCTATTCTCTATGGTAACCAAACCCCCAAAGACCTGTAAAGTGTGGGAATGTACTGTTTTTAAAACATTTTACTGTAATATGCTAGAAAACACCCACTTAAGAAAAAGATCTGCTTTAACAATTTACAAGAATGCAGCTCTTTAAGAGACTTCAAACAAAGACTATTTAGAGGTTTTACTTTTGTATTTATCCCAAGAAGAATTAGAGACTCTACTCCTGAAAGACATGCTGAAAAAAACAAACTTTGTCACAAGATGACAGGAATCCTCAGTAGAGATTATAATAAAGACCAGTGTTAGAAGGCAGAGGATGGTCTGTCATCAACAAACACTGTAAGAGTCCAGGATTTTTGTCATGTGGAAAACCACACATCAAACCCAAGCTCTTCTGCATTATCGCTCCACCATGACGCTTTACAGTGTGTATTAAAAGAAGCATTAACCTCTCCTTTTGTAAGGACAAAGTTTCATGAGCATTAAAAGCCTGATTCTGAAAAACACAAACAATGGCACCCCCTGACACATCAGAGAAGTTTGGACAAGAGCACCTTTGCTTACATCCTGCCCCCACCAACTTCTTCCGGTCCCCACAGACAACCCTAAGGGTGAACATAAAGAACTGGACTTCCTGGACTTCCTCACCTGTGCTCAGTGGAGATGATCTCCCTTCTAGACGAGGTTTGGTTTTCACAGCGGTTACAGTAGTGACCACAGTCCCACAGGGCATCACAGTGCGATCCTTTTCTATCTTAGTGGCTGGCAATGGAGAAGAGACTTGCCACGTCTTTAATTCATTGGGTTCTATAAAAAAGAACTAGGAAGACAAAAAACCGCTACCTTAGAAGTGCAGTCAAGTAAGGAGGACACCATCATTTCTAGCCAGTATTCCTTTAACATTTTTACTAACGTTCTTTTGATAGACACAAATACCATGTGAAGTGTCACCGTGCCATCTGAACACGCCACTGACTCAGCCACAAATGGCACTGCAGTGCGAGTCATACTGCAAAGGATGAGATGAGCACTTGCAAGTACTTCCCAAAGTAAAAAGATGCCCTGTAAAGCCATCCAAAAGCAGTCATACCTCTGCACTAATGGATCCCAGCCCAGGCCCCGGCTCTGAGCTGCTCTCATTGGCCCTGCTGTTCAACACAAAGCTTTGCTGGCCAGAAGGTTGTTTCCTGAACAAGTCTAGAGGTACAGTCACCTTTGCAGACAAAGGTCCTGGAAGGAACAAAATCAACAAAATCAGTGCATATCCGAGCTGTCCGCATGTTTAAGGGCAAGAAGATGGGAAGGGAGGAGGAAGAATACAGGCAGGGAATTGCAAGAACTGGTTCTATACCACAGGGCAGAGACTTGGCAGTTTTCACAGCTCGCTTTCTGTTTTATGACTGCTCTTCAGCCTGGCCTAATTCTGTGCAACAGGGAAAAAAAGGCATATGAAACATTACTTATTTGCCACTACTTCCAGCTATTATTCTTCCCTGTATATGCAGAATATTTAGGGGAAATGAAAACATCTAATGTTTCATTCCGAAGAATACTCTGGGTTCCTGGTAAACTGGCGCATCATTAATAATATATTTTCTTAATTTGATATATAGTGCAAGTTCAGCAGTTCTCTTGTTCCTCCCCTTCCTTTATTAGCTACACTAGACTGGAGCAAAATATCACTAGAATTACTGCATGATTTTAGGGATGAATTCCTTGTTTTCTGCAGAACTGAAAGACAAGGAGAGATCTACATTATATTCACATTACTCAAGTCCCATCACTAATAAGATTCTACTTTGAGTTTTCTACTTAAATTTCTCGGGGAAAAAAAGCTAAGATGGTATAGGGAGGAAGACAGATGATAGAGCAATCAATTAGGACCCTTTTCTTCAAGAAACCAGGTTGGTAGTTACACCCTCAGTAGGATGTGAAATGTAACTGGTTTTCTGGAAGATCCAGTGGTAAAAACGCACAAGTACAGGCAACACCAAACATTATGCAAGAAACAGTATACATTTTCTGACTGCATACAGATCCTATTTTTTTGTTAAAAATCAAAACCAGCATCCAGATCAAATAAGTTTTTTAAAGCATTCGCCTAAATGAGACTTCCCAGTGTCTCCAATAATCGCAGATCACATGCAAGGCATTGCACAACTTTGTATATAAAGACTATTAAAAATAAAAATTAAAAAAAACAACCAAAACAGTAATTCAAAACTGAAAATCAAACATAGTCCAATTGGCTATCTTACTTATTAACTGTGGCACAGATAAAATATTACTGTCTAATAAGTTATTGGCCAAACCTTCATCCATCATCACACACACCACAAGTAAAAGCATGTTTTTTTCCATCCCTGGGTATGAAAGCTTTGGCCAATACTTGTACCTTTTTCCTGAACTCAGCTGAACATTGCTGACAGTACTAAAACACAGAGGAATACCTTAGTGTCACAAATTAATGCTTCTTTTTACACCTGAAACCCGACACAAGAAGGAAAAAGCGAACGGATCCAAGAGGTGAAGAACAGTTACTATTCCTGGCCACAGCCAAACTCCATATAAGCAAAAGCACGTGCAATGCTTAGGAGAAGAATTTATGATGTTGTGTTGTCACTTCAGTAAAGCCCAAATAATGAACGACCTGGAACAAGTCTACAGGGCTTATGCAAACAGCTTGACGTGCTATCTGGTCTCAGTGCACACCCACCCCTTACCCCCACTAGGAAGGTAACGCTTCTCCACATACCCCACATGCAATCATTCAGTGGAGGGGTTTTCTTGCCGCTGAAGGCTCCTTGCAAACGGCAACAATAGAATTAAGTAGTAAAAAAGTTTCAGCCCCCAAGTCTTATATTTAACCCAATATGATCAGAATTAGTGTGTTTTATACCTAATAATTGCTTGGGCTTGAAAAAGAAGCATTTGGGATTAATGTCCATGATTGCCCTTCAGCCAAAAAAAGACCTGGAAAGGTTAACTTGAAACCAGAATTGCTCACAGTGGATATGTTAAAAGTTTAGAGGGCTGAAAAATTAGGCTACCAGCAGATGCAAGCCCCAGGATGCTGACAGTCTAGAAAGAAACTCAAGGCTTCTCTGTAACCTTAACTCCGAGTCAGATGGAGACATATAAAGAAGTGCATTCTCTCTTCTGTCCATGATTACTGATGGAAGTAACAGTGTACGTAGACAGCACTTAACCCAGGTCAACCAGTGTTGCCCAAGAACACTGTGTTTTCCTACGGGTTTCAACTCTAGAACATAAGTTTAAGGACAGGCTCATGGCATTTAAGACACAAACTTAAGCTCTCCGTTTCATAGGGGTCTGGCTGGCTATTTCCAGCCAATCTCCCTTCCACAGCTGTTCTTCTTCCCAGGGCTGCCTAGAGCTATGCTTGAGGCATACTCAATTTCAATACAAGTCAGCATAAGACATCTATGTTTTAATGGAGGTTCAGAAATCTGAGAGTTTCTTATATGGCTCTAAAGCTGGGCAGAACTACAAGGGAGCTCTTACCAACATTTAGCAATGCTCGTAAGTGATTGTGCAAAACAGTTTAATTAAGTTTTAATACTTACTATCCAACTTTCCGTCTTCCACTATTTGCAGTTGCAATGTTTTTGATTTGGCACTTAGTTCACTGTAAAAGAAATGAAACTATGTCAGGTCTCCATGGCTGTGCAGACTTTTTCTCCCTACCTCGGCTTTCCCCTTCCCCGCTCTGGTTGCCAACACCCCAACTTTTCTCGGCCTGCACTAAGCCAAGCAGTACAACTTGCTAACCCAGGCAAGCAGCACTGCCGGGTGCCTGTAGCATCTTTTTGACCTCAGGTAAGACTGACTAAAGGGCTCACAGTCAGACAAGCTTGGTTTGCTTCTCCCCAGCACCACTGCCTCAAATTTCAGAGGCTTTTCTTCTCCCTTGTAGCTGACAACCGCTGCCCTTCAAACCAATGCTGGTCCCTAATCCAACTGCTACACCACAGCACTAAGGAGCTATTTTTTTCCTGGCAGGGTCAGGAAAATTTGTAAATCAGGATGCTGGAACAGGTCCAACCAACAATCCATTCAAAGCCATAGGGTATCCTGTCAAAGTGGGAAAGTGTCCTACAAAAGCAGGATAGATACAAGTTAAGAGCAATTTTATGTGAGTAGAGTCAGTATCACTTTTCCAAAATAAGACCCAAGGACATTTCAATATAACAAGAACAAGGTGCTGTGTGACAGAACCGATGTGAACTATTAGCAGAATTGCTGGTATATGCAGTACTTTGTAAGATGAACTAGACAACAGATAACAAAATCTTTCTTCTAATGGAGGCAGTGAAGCAAACTGGGTACCTGCTGAATCTTCCAGTAAAACCTGATTTTATAACCTCTGCAGTAGGTGTTCTGCCAAAAACCTTAAGGGCACACATATATTTGGTTTATTTTTGTACGTCTCCATTTCAGGATGGTGTGATCTTGGTTGCAGGCATTCCACCTCCAGTAGATGCTGTGTGACATCATCTATGTGGCAGGTTTTAAGCTTTTCCCTGCTGCTACCATCCCCTCCTGCACCTCCAAAACTTGCAAGGAGGCACCTTGATGGTACTACTGCTGCTCCTCCCATGAAGCTAAAGCAGAGCCTGACATGGTGGCCAGTACACTGGTCTTCAGACAGATAGGTAGTTTTGTCTTGAAGAAAGAAAGGGAGGGGGCGGGATGGGGTGGGATGTGAAGCTGAAAAAAGGTATGCAGCCAAATCCTGATTGCTCATGTATAAAAGCCCCCAAGCTTACCACATCCACTTCTGAAAAGCAGCCAATGCTGTGGAAAACCCAGCATTATGCCTAGCGTCAAGGTGGAATTCCAGTCAACTTAATCACATCCTGCCTGCCCTCCCTCTGCACTTCCAGTTGGAAAGGGTATTATTCTTACAAACTTCCTGTCCAAAATCATTGGGAATGTGTTTGCTTCGTGACACCAAGCACGGATGCTGTTCCACCAATAGATGGCTGAAGTGACTCACAGACCCAGTGGCTGAAGCGCTTTGAGATACTCCAGACCAGAAAGTTGCTATAGAAGTGCATTTTCTCCCCTCTTACAGTGGAGAAGAAACTGTACCACATTAATTCTTAAGTCCTGATGGCAATGCAGAACACTGTCACAGAAGGAAGTTGTCTGATCTGTGGCCTTCCACAAAAGCTGTACGTCCTCTGAACTAAAATCAGACTTCGTAAGTCATTGGATTCCATTGCGTCTGAAGGAAGAGAGCTCTCTAGCTACTTTTGCACTTGACAGCAGGATGAGAACTAGGGGCACACACCTCCATCAGACCACATAAAAAGGTGAGGCCTTTCAATGCTGTTCTACATCTATTTTTCTTTGCTGACTACAGTGACTTATGACTATCTTAGTGACTATAGCGACTCATCGCTACGACGGGCACATATGTAGAGGGTGGTTCTGGTGTTCTCCAAGTGTTCTCCAAGTCCCGTACAACTTGAGATGACCAATCCTGGCACTTTCCTTCAAACCAAGCAGCCCCTCTTGCTTTTCTCCTCAGCAATCCTGTTTCTGCATTGCATGGTCCATAACATTCCCAGGCACAGTCCAGTAGACTGCAATGAGGAGGTGGAAAAAGATCTATGTGCTGCATGCTCTCTCCCCCTTCAAGCTGAGGAGGAGCATGCAGAAGCACACACCACCCCTCCTGAGGAAGAGAGCATTCAGCACAGGCAGGCAGGCAGGCAGAGGTCTGAATATGCACTCAGTTCCTTGTAATCCAAGCCTCTGCTTCGCACGAGAGGGAACAGATACAGTGGACGTCAGGCTGCAACTAGACAGTGAAGGTGAGTATCACACAAAACCAAGCAGCACTACTTTCTGAAAGATATTTTTAATGTAGAGCGCGGGGAATGGAACTGAGATGGGCGATGAAAGCTACAGAAAGAACCAGAGACTCCACTGCACATCAAATGCTTCTCATGTTAATACTCTGGTGGAAAAAAAGAACCAGAAAGCAGGATCTTCAGCATGTGGCATGGCAGCATCTCTACCCCATTCCCCTGTGAAGCTGCCTGCCTGCACATGTGCTTAAAGCCACTGGAGAAACACTCCTCTGACCTACCCCACCATCAGCGTCTCCCCCCTTCCTCATACAATACAGAAGCTACTGGATATTTTTGCTCTGCCACTATAAAATGAAAATAGTTTTAGAACTGTTTGCTTTTGACCTTATTTACAGAAGTTGTGTGAGTCACAGAATACCAGGCAGGCTGCCTGAATTCCCATTTTTGTTCTACAGCAAAAAAAAATAAAATAGCTAGTTAGTTTTACACTCCCGTTTTAATCACAGCCACCACTCATTTAGATGGTCAATGTTTTTTTCACGTTTACATTTCCCACTCAGGGGAGGGAAAGGGGAATCATCAAATTTCCTCAAATGTAGTTTTCAAGGTAAAGTAACTTCAAAACCTTGCTAACAATTTTTTTTTCTTTGTTTGTTTTTGTCACTGTATGATTAGAGGGTCATTTATTATACCTGTTACTGCTGTAATTTACTAGAATCAGATACCTACCGGGGTGATCTAGAGAACTATTTGATTTCATATGCATGAAAAGGGTAATTAGGTATCCTGACGTCCCTACCAGCTCCAGATTTCTCTGAGGCCATCAGACAGAACACAGTCAAAATGCCATTCTTGCCGTGAAATTTCACATAGCTTAAGCAAAAAAAGATGCTTTCTTATGAAAGTATTCCTAGGAGATAAGTTACTTACAAGATAAACTCTTCCTTCCAGAAAGGATTTGCAGCATTTTTGGCTACAGCGCTGGAAAACTTCTGCATAGGGTCGTTCAACTGAACTATACATGCAAGGTTTGTGCTGCCTGTAAGGGAAAGGAAAATCAATACCCAGTTACTAACATTCCATCCCCAGGAGGCACATTTACTCAAAAGAAAATGAAGAACTCGGACATGAAGCTTTTGACAGACTATTGGAAACACTTCCTCACCCACCCGCGTAATAAATTTCTTCCTTCCCCTCAGTTAATATACCATCTACATTCATGGCTATAGGCCAGACTGGGTAATCGTTGCCCAATGCACTGTCCTACATTAGAACAGAACAGAATAGAACAGAACATTTCACTTGGAAGGAACCTACAACCATCATGTAGTCCAACTGCCAGACCAATTCAGGGCCGACCAAAAGTTCTTCAAGTCATTTTCTAGATGTCTTTTAAACACTGACAGGCTTGGTACATCCACCACCTCTTTAGAAAGCCTGTTCCAGTTTCTGAACACCTTCTCAGAAAATAAATGCTTCCTAATGTCCAGTCCAAACCTCCCCTGACTGATGCAGCTTTGAACCATTCCCATGTGTCCTATCACTGGTAACCAGGGAGAAGAGTCCAGCACCTCCCTCTCCTCAGGAATCTGTAGAGAGAAATCAGCTTCCTTTTCTCCAAACTAAGACAGGCCCAAAGTCCTTAGTTGCTACTCAGAGCACATTCCCCCCAGCCCTTTAACCACCTTTGTTGCCATCCTCTGGACACGTTCAAGGACCTTCATATCCTTCTTAAATGGTGAGGCCCAGAACTGCACACAGTACTCCAGGTGAGGCTACACCAACACTGAATACGGCAAGATGGTGACCTCTTTTGACTGGTTGATGATGCTGGGTTTGATGTACCCAGGATGCAGTTTGCCCACACAGTGTGAAACACGACAACCTGATTTAGATTCTGGCATGAAGCAAAAAAGCGCAGGCAGAAAAAGATCAAAAAGGATGAAGAGACAGAATGAACAGCAAGGAGGTGGGTGCAAGGAGGGGAAGGAGTAAAGTTGCTTTCAGCTGCTTTAAAAATCCCAGGAGTTTTCAAAGTTCCTACTGTGGTTTCTTTGGACATCAAAGCGAGCTTTTTCTGCAAGCGAGTGATGACACTAGTGTTAATTAACAATGGCTTTGTGGACTGTGTTTTTTAACAAGTTCGTGGCATTCTAGAGCACTGGCACAGAATTATCTCTACCTTGATCTTGGAATTTGATAGCGTGGCAAATCAAAGTATCAGATAATGATATTGCTGCTCCAAGGGGAACTAGTCTGCACAATGTGTTACGCTTAACGAAATGTCTTATGCATGGCTTTCACATCATCAGAACTCATTTCAGTCCCAGTATTCCAAAATACCAAGGGATTTGCCCAAAAACTCAGTATTGACTGTGTACAAAGCAAACAAAAGATACACTACCTCCAGTCCTACCGAATAATCTAGGTATATATCTACTATCATCAGCTCTCAGCTGTCCTCTGGTGGTGCATCAGGGCTGTGGAAGGGCACTATCCCAGGCACAGAAGCAGCTTGGGCCTGGCAAGGTTATTAGAGGAGACAAAGCACTGTGTACAGGCAGCTTATTTGGGATCCAAGCTAACCCTGGAGTAAAGTAGTTTAGCTGCTTTCACAGCACGCTGAGCCTGAGTTAATGAACCTGGGGTGGTTTTCTGTTAACCAAGCCATATGTCTCTGCAGCCGGCTCTTGCTGCCAGCAGAGCTCAGCAGCCTGGGCCAGAAACGCCGGTACAGCTCTGCCTGAAATGACAATGGAGCCGCTGACAGGGTGTTTCAACATTTCTGCCCCCCACACCTTAGTGTACACAACTAACATTTTTTTCCTTAAGAGCAGAAATCACTTTTGCCCTAGATGATACACTAGACCATACAGTACTAAATCTAGGATAATCTTTGTTTACATACACAAATTAAAGAGCTAAAAATGGGCACAGCCCATAAACAGAGGCCAGTTCTGCTACTGGTTGCTTACCAGTTGAACTAACATATCTATAGGAAAGCCACAAGCTCCTATAACTCATGTTAGCACCCACAGAATGATAATGATCAAGGCAACAAACCACTCCTCCCCAATACTCTCTGTACCTATGCAGGTAAGCCTGCCATATTGCACATTCAGAGTTGCAATAGGATAATTAATCATTGCTGCAAGACAAGACCAGGAAAAGGGAAGGGAACAATAATTAAAAAGCAGCAAGCTCCATCCAGAATTTACCATCTTCCCAGCTGTGCAGTGTTTCCACTGGATTTCGAGGGTATCAGCTAAGGCCCACTATGAAGCTTTATTTCACAGACTCAGTTCCCAAGCGTTTACACTCCTTGAGTTGCTAGGGAACCAGCAAAATTCCCTCCATCTCCTCTTAGAAGAGCAAGCAGTGATTTTGTCTCTCAATATCTGGGTTCCTAAAGTAGAGCACATTAATTGTCCGCTCTTCCTCTCATTTTCAGGGAGGGGGCAGAAAGGCTTCCCATAAGATGGATCCTCTGTTGCAGAAATGGTATGCACATAAAGCCATCTCATCTTACGAGTTTTAAAGGTGGCCAAAATGACCTGCTCTATTGAAAAGCTTGGTTTGCACTATATAACCGTAGAGTAATAACAAATTCTGTATGAGGTTTTCCTGAAATCTACAGTTTCCAGCAGTTTTGTTTATATAGGACATTGCAAAGAGTTCCAGAACTGCTATAAACATAATTTGTTTCTAAAAAACAGACTCCAGAAAGGTACAGGGGAATCATTTCCAACCAGGATGAGCAAAGTAGCATTATGCAAGAGTCTGGGGCAGAAACCTATTACATCTAACTGAAAAAAGGAGTATAGCAAGTAGGATATATTCATCCAAAAGTAGTGCTTTGCCCAATTTGGCAGCCACAAGCTTCCACTAAAGACACTCTTAGGGAATGGTTAGTGACCATAAATAACAGACCCTCAAATTTCTATTTCCGCTGACAAAATCTGAAATATGCTTGCTCATGCCTCAATCAGTGATGCAGGCGTGCTTGGACTTAAAGAAGTCTGAACACTTGCTAAACAGGCTTGGGGCTTCTGTCTCAAACCAACAGTGCAATTTCAATGGGCAGTGACCTGTTCAGCTTCATTCTCCATTTGCAAGAGGTACTCCCTCCCCTACCCAGAGAGCCACTGTATTAGGGGGAAAAATCCCCAACAACAATACACTACCTTTGAGGAGAGTTTACATACAGGAGGAAAGCTTTAGATAAATCAGTAAATTGCTCAGAAGTAAAGAAAAGCAGCTGTAGAAATAAGGTAATACTGAACCAAACCAATGTCATTGCTAGCAAATCCATTGAGAGCTGGATTTGAGCCCCTCCTGCCCCATCTTGAGTACACTAAAAGTGAAAACTTCAGAAATTAAAACTGAACTCCAAAAAATGATCAACCGACTTTATAAAGATGCTCATTTCAATTTGTTTTCAAAAATGATGGATTTGTTTACAAGATCAAGATGCTGAAATACTCAAATAAAGCAAAACATACACAGTTTTGTACAGGCATGACTAAGACTGTTTCTTGGAGTAGTGCAATTTCTTACATCTTGTTTTGAGACAAGGCTGTTACTCAGAACTTCTAAACGATTTCACCCAAAAGGAAAAAAAAAACAACCAAACACCACCCAACCCTGCTTGAAAATGAGCAGCATCACATGGGCTACGTTACCTGCAGCACTGTGTTCAGTTAGGTTTACTGTGATGTTCTTTACCAGCAGTTTGAGTTCATGAGCCCTTGGAGGTTTAGGCGGACTAGTGCCCTGAGGGAGAAGGCTTGTGTTCTGTACATTCTGTGAAAAGCAAGCAGAACAAGAGGGTGGCACGTATGCAAATACAACACGCTTTGAATGTCTGTCACATTGATACAGGGAAGCAAACGTGCAATGGGGTGTAATGTCAACCGAGAATATAGGAGGAGTTACGATCACAAAGCCCTCGCTGCCAAAGGCCATGTTGTTTTAAAGAATGTGCTCCAGTTGTTTCTGACCACTGAATGGTGTTAAACATACTCGTTTGTAAGTCATGAATACATAATAAAAACACTCAGCAGAAGAAGACTTCTCAAAGGTTTAGGTAGGAATAAGACTTACCTGAACCTCCTTTATATCTGTAGGCCTCGTACTCAACACTACAGACGGAGAAACGGAGCTGAAGAGGTTCTTCAAAACACCTCTGAGGGTTTCAGATATTGCACACGTCCCTGCTGTCTGTCCCTAAGAGGAAACAAACAATCACGCTTCTTAAAACCAGGAGAATAAAAGTTAAGGCAAAAATTTATCTAACCCACCAAAGCTACTGAACATTAACTTTGTCAGAGAGACATGGCCTCTGTTGCCAACAATGTAAGAAGAGATTATGCAAATAATTACTTAAATTTCTGTATTATGCATCAAAGAACTAGAAATGTACACTGAAAAAGTCCCATGCTGCTCTGAGAGTTTGGAAGACAGCTATTAGCCCCAAGACCAGAAGTCTCACTAACAGTTTCTCTCTTACGGTGTTTTAAAGTTTTTGTACTGCTTTGCACCCCTCTGAGAGAGCAGATCAGGTCATCAGATAAGCAGATCGGCACTGTTCCACTAATTTAATGGGAGTTGTGCCAGCTTGCAACAGCTGAGAAGAAGCTAATCCTGTGCTGGAAGGAATAAATTATTATAGCATCTCTTGGAGGTCTTCGACCTTACTGAAAAGAGCACTGCATGGACAGATAGTCATGCTGCTCTGGGGGACTGACTCGTACATTTGTCCATTCAAAAATCTCATGGCAATCTCTGCTTAACATCACTATCTCTGAGGGGTCAGAACAGACCACAGATTTTGCTTCACGCAATTAATTGCAGGGTGTATGAAGACAGGGAAACACCCCTGCCCTCCCAGTGCTCCTGGAGAAGCCTGCTTCCCACCCCACGCTGCTCACAAATTCTCTTCTGCTCAGTTACCTTGAGGGAGTGGATTTTAAATCAAGCTATGGCAGAAAGAGCAGTTTGATGCTCAGCTGCTCTGCAGGTAGCCCATGAGAAATCTCAGTGAGGTTTGTTTTCTAAAGAAAAAAAGTGAAGACAAAGATCTGACCTAAACAACGGAGGACTCATCCATCTTTTCTTATCTGGTACTAGACTTGACAGACTTTACTATGACCAAACAAGGCTTGAAAAGAAAGAGAACTGATTTGCAGATAGAGAACAGCTGGAGAACATGATAATCACACAAGGCAGGAAAGAGGCACCCTTCTGCATGCTGCTGTCTGGTGGGAGCACACCAACAACCAGCGTGCCACAGCCAACACACTGGGCCCTGCTGCAAAGACAAAGGTCGTCTGATTCCCACCAGCAGGGAGATCAAGTGGGGGACTTGAAGGCCTAATCCTGGTGGACTGCCTTGATAACACGGTGGCTGCGTGCCACTAGCTTTCAGTGCTACCCAACCCACTCTGGTGCAGCGGGCAGCAATACAGGCCCAAGCCTCAGACAGCCGCGTCTCTCCCAACGCGGCAGAGCACAGTCTTTGCTCTGCCACCCCGGACACCCTGCACCACGTTCCTCCCTCACAGAGATCCCGGCACGAGAGGCAGTCTGTTGTTTCGAAAGCCTCAGGTCCTTCTTTAGGTGTGGGAGAATGATCCTGTAATGACCCCTCGCACTCTGAAATGCTTGCAGCTCACACAACAGGTCAAACAGATGTGGAGTAAGAGCCCTTTCCCAATTACTCGAGTGTTACAGAAACATTTAGGGTGTTTCATAAAAATCCCAGGAATGTTGTGCACACAAATCCTGTCTCACTGCCTCCTTACCCAGCCACCCTTGGATGGCAGGTCGCTGTGGTTCAAAACGTAAACAGCAGCATCAACTAGTCCCACAGAAACCCTGCTTTGTTCACTCCCTGCTCCCTCAAACAGCCACCAAGAAGAGAAAGAGCAGCACATTTCTGCAACTTGCAGATAATACTTTTTTACTTTAAGAAATATTAATGAAATAAATTAGGCTGTCTAAAGCTTCAGTTTTAGTAGTTTCATGATTTATGTCATTTAACTAAGCAGATAAATCACAGTTAGTTTTCACTGTTTTGGAGGTGATTTCCCTCCCCTGACTTTATCTAAACACTGTTTGATGAAGAACAATGTCAATTCGTAAAATCCCAGCCACCTCTCACTTTGCCATCAACCTAATCTGACATTTCTTATTTAATGATAACAACAGCAACAACAGCTATGGGACTTCTACTCATAGGTATTTTCTGATGTTTCCATAGTTATTCAGAAAGCAGTTTGGTTAAAGAGCCTCCTGTCAGCCCTACCTCATATTTACCTGTCTTTATGTATAAAGTAATGCTGCATCACAATATCCTCTACAAGGCAAGCCATAACAGCTTAAATGCCAACCAAAAAAGCTTAAGATGACACATTTTATGTTGGGTTTGACACGGGCTAGGGGTGTATGGTCAGCAACCGTGGCTAGCTTGGGCCACACCAGCACATAAAGTCACAGTAGTAGCAGAACCACATGCAAACCCAAGCCCTGCCAGGTTGCCAACCACAACTCAGGTTCACCCAGCTATTATCAGCAGAAAATAGGATACTATACCCACCTTGCCTAACTGATGACAAAACCACTGTGTAGATAATCACAAGCAATTAAAAGTATTTATTTGCACACACAATATTGCTTCCGAAAGAGGAAAAAACAAGAGACAAAACCTGACATTTAAGTTTAGGAGCAGCAGTGGTATCCAAGGTACAGGCTGCTCACAGGTTTTAGCTCTTTGTTTATTGCCTCCCCTCTTCTCTAAGTGCTAATAGAAACTTCAAAGTGAAAATGAAGCCCTTATCTACTAAGAGCTTGACAGGCTCATTTGAAAAACGCAGGCAAAGGGCAACAAGTTGCAACTCCTTTGCAACCATGGACTCAGGCATCTCTCAAAAAGCAGCCCACGAAGTCCAGTGACTGTACCAGAATCAGCTGCGTTTGCCAGTAAGGACTTAATGACTGTTCAATATGTGGATAATCAGTATGCTACCCCAGCATGTGAAGGTCATTTACACTGCTATGCGTGCACAGTAAAATCTACATTAAAAACACACTTCAAAAGATCTGTCTGTCTTATTAGTTATGAGTGTCATGTTTTTGTGTGCAAAAACTGTGGTGATAAACTATTGCAATTCTAGGTCACTCAGTACAGGTCCTTCAGAAGCAGCTCTACTACTTTTTAATAATAATAAACCTATTTTTTAACAATAATAAACCTATTTTTTAATGAGTCCTTCTGTCAAAAAAAGTAACTTCACAAAACATAAGCAAGCCTTTACCGACTGCTTTAAGAAAAGCCTAAGTCACCACATTTATGCCCCCGAAAAAATACTGTGAAGGGTCAAATGCAGAAGAGAGTCTCAGTCATGAGGAAACTCTTTCAGGGGATGTCCTAGTAAAAAAAACAAACAATGAAACAGTGTTTACACACTAAGATAAGGTGCCATTCCAAAACCATCAAGATATTTTCAGATTCCTTAAATAATTGTATTTATTCAGAGATGTTCCTGAACTATTGTTGCCAGATTTCAAAACTGATTTAACTTAAGGAAGTGGCAACTTTTTCATTACTTTAATGGGAACGCCTTTACAGTTGGCTTTTTTAATTTTTTTAGAAATGGTCTGAGAGAAGGTATTTAGGAACAGACATTTTTCATACCTTTGAATTTGGATGAAAAATGCTTGTAAAGTCATTTGTCTGTCAAATACCGACTTAATTTATCTTTAATGCTTCAGTAATCTTGAGAAATGCTCCTAGATCTCAGAGATGTTAAGGTTTGATGGATGGGCTATGTCAGTTCAAGATGGCACTGCCTACTTGCAGCTGCAGAGATGACTTGCAGAGGTGACTGCCTCACACCTCTGCTGAAGGCAGCCAGCAGGAAGGAATGGCCAATTTTTCTTGACCTCTTCCAGCCTCACCTGAAACCTTAGCTCTACACACTTGTATTGCTCACCTACAGCATTATACTGGGTTTCGCACCAAAGGGATGGAGCCCCATCTTCTCGACCATTACAACAAAACTTACTGACTGACCTCCTGCCCTGTTGGCTGGATTTCAAAGTTGGTTTCATTGGCATTAATGAGGAGCCACTCGACTTTGACATCTTCTCCTTTGTCTTTCACATAGAGCTGAAGCTGTGGATAGGAAAGCAGTTATTAGACAGTGTTCTGGTGTCCTGTAAAGAAATTGTAGGTTGAGTGCCATGCTAATGCTTGCCAAAGGAGGAATATCAGCTTCTGAGCAAGCAAATTCAAAGTGACAGTTCTAAGACAGCAGAAGTTACTCAAGCTTTGAGAGTGCACACCAGTAAAAAAAGGGTATTGTTCTATACATCCAAGTAGTTTACCCAATGTGTTATTTATCCACAGTATCCTAAAGCAGCAGCTTAATTTATGAATTTGTTCCTTGCCCTAGAGGGAGACTGTAATATTATTAAATGTTTTACTGGAGTTAACATGAGCTTGTATGCATTTTGCAAACAGGAGGTTCAGCTCAGCTGTAGGATGAGACCTAACAAAAGCAAGAAGAGAGAATAACACTTAATACTTTACCTGCAAGTGAAGTGGAGACAGTTTCACGCTGTATGACTGACTTTCTGCAGCCGCAGGTGAAGTATGTGAGACAGTCACAACAAATTTGACAGAATCGCCCACAACATTGCAAGAAACCACCTGAAGGAATGAAAGGGGTAGGGGGAGACAAAGAGAAAAATACTTTAGTCTTTTGAAGAAGGTTTGATGGAGAAGAAAGAAACTAAGGAAAGGAAAGACTTTAAGCTACCAGAAGTACATTAAATTCCATAGGTGAAGATTTCTGAGCAATTTCATTAACGTTTCTACTTCCTTTTGTACATTCACTTCTAAAAACCATAGTTCAAGTGTTTGCTTCCAGACACAGAATTTAATACCTGACTATGTTGGTATTTTCCAAAATGTCTTTTGTGTTGTTATCCAATACAAAAGTAACTCCTCCTTTGTGTTTCACATACCTATACATTAAAAGCTAAAAGATCATAATTTCGCATAAGGGAGACAAAGAAGTTTGTTCTTCTTCCTCTTCTGCTCTAAATGAAGTAGCCTACCACAGGACAGCTGGTTTTAACAAACAATAATTAGTTTAGTGTTATCCTACACATGTGAAACTTTGGCATAACCCTACTGCCACAGATGAGGACTTTGTGTGAGTAATTCCAGTTCCCAGTGGGGTGGGAAGGGACAGAAGCTTTTCAAAGTCTTTGACCAAACCAAGAAAGGCCTTGAAATTTGGTGTCAAAACTAAACATCTGGGAAAAGTTTGTATGCCACTTGACTGCAATGGACTTCGTTGAGTACACTCCCTCAGTTTTATGAGCAGTAATTTAACCTTTTACCATGCTGAGTTTACAAGCACTGAATGGTTTTTCCTCTCCTCTGCAAACCAACTGAGGTGCCAGAGCTGCGGCACTAAATTCCCAGAGCGGGCAGAAAGCACCTGGCAGCACGGGAAAACCCCGGGTACAGAAGTCAGAAATCACTCATCGTGCCGCAAACAGAAGCTCACTTTGCAAAAGGCTCTGCTGGTTGAAGACAGCTGCTTGTCACTGTCCCTCTGTGTTTACTGTCCCCACAGCCCTAGGGTTTGAAAGGATGGCGAGCCCTCCTTCGATTGACTCAGGCAAAGCAAACCAGGTTAATGCAACGCGCAGACAAGTAATGCGCTGCAGGATGTGTGACAGAAACTCGGCCTGTGTGCTATTATATTACGTTTGCACACTTATTGCTTCATATGTGGGCACTGGAATTGGAGCTGAAGGCTTTAAAATTAATCATATACCTTGTGGAAGATCATTATCAGTCCTTAAATATATTTCATCTCCCTGGGCTCCATAGCACACATTTTAAGAAGCATCAGAGTTTCAAGGGCTTTAGCTTTAGAGCTCATCCATTAAGGTAGAGACTTAATTACAAAAGAGCAGGAGGAGGGGGTGGACATGACAAACAAAATCCCAACCACACCCACAAGCGACAAGATTTGCCTTTTCAGGTTTGTCTTCTGCAAATTATAGTTTAGAAGTGGACAAATCGGTTTCACTCACCTCTCCCCTTCCCCAAAGTCTACGTTCCTTCAGAAATTATTTCTGATCCTTAATCTCATATAATCAACACAAACACCCACTATTATGATATAACATAAAGGATTTCTAAGGATTTTTAATATCTAACCAGACCAAAGAGCCTAACTGTGTATTTTAGTTTTAGTTCAGCTGAAACACAGAATCACTGCTTTCATTCATGAGGTTGGATTGGCATGGTGGCTTTTTAAAGTCTTCAAAAAACAATAGGTCCTTCGCTCTTTTTGAGGGCAGAGGAGGGAAGAGAACAGGTCTGATGCAAAAGCTGCTGACACTTGCATGTCCTAAATGCAGTGGTTTATCACCCATGAACATTTCATCCACAAACGCAGAGGAAGTTCAGTGCATTCAGAACAAGTTGGACTTGCTGCAGATGTAACGTGGAGCCATTCATCTGGAATTTCTGGATGTCTAAGAGCCAAGGGTGCCAGGTATGCAGCTGATTACTGCTTTAAAATAACAAAAGCGTGGCAGAAGAGTTGGTAGATGAGTATGTGCCACTTTTTTTTCTTCATTGTGTTTACTTCTAAGTGAAGGATGAAACAGCCACTGCAGGCAATGGAACTTTCACTCTTCTTTCTACACCTTGTCAAAAGATGCTAAGTCCATTATTTTATATGTATTTGTGCCTTTAGTTTGGGAAACCAAACCACTATGGTTTGGGCTTTTAGTCTCCTTGATTAATTTATTTTCTGCCAAAACCATCTACCAAGTCCTACTCCCCTTCTCCCCTCACTTTTACCAAAATAACTGTGGTCTTCAGGTACAGATGTCTGCTAATTTTTAATCCGATCAGAAAAAGGAGTAGTTCCACATTTGTTAATGGAAAATAAGATAACCCCTTTGTTCTGGGAGCAGAATGGATTATGGAGTCAGAATACTGAGGGAAGCAAAATTCCAGGCCAGAATTTGAAGAAAAAGCAATTCTGTTTTCATCTAAGATGCTGCCACAAATGGTGAGAAGTTGATTAAAGAGACTGCAACTGCCACTTCCCTTTTTAAGTGACATTCCTTTAGAAGTGTAGTGGATGAGTTTTGATAGACCAGAGCAGAAATATGTAGGCCATTTTCCCCAGAGCAGTCACGTGAAGAAAAGTACTGAAAAACATTGTGCTACCCTCTTCCTCTATGCCCCCAACAAACCTGCTTCCTCAAATTCCTTTTCTCTCCACAGATGAAGAGCAGGAGAAGGGAAGGTCAGGCAAAGCACCTGGTACACAGGGGAGAGAGAGGAGGATAGGTGTTCACAAGAAAAAAGTAGTACCTGGACCAATGGAAAGGGAGTTGCTCTTCAATTATCTTCCTCATCTCTCTCTCCCACCGCTCCCTACCAGCATCATCCCCAACCATCAAGACTTTGTGTTTTAGAGTCTATAAAACCTGACGTTTTTATAACAAACAGCTCTTTAAAAATTAAGCCCTTGCACCATACCACAGTAGTTGTGGCCAGCTAATCCTGGACTCCCAGAGAGGTCTCACTCCAGCTCTCTTTTGTTATATTACATCTGGACAAGCAAGATCTCCTAAATTATCAGGAATAAGGTAAGATGAAGTAGCAGCACAAAGAAAACAGGACTCTTCTACCAGCAGGACCAAGGTGGTTTCTCCCTCCACACCTCCATAGCTCTAGACTCCCCCAGCACAAACACCCCATCACCAGCCAAGGTCTCTCCATGCACTTTAGGGTTCTCCCATAAAAGAAGTTCCCAAACCTTCCTCCAGTGCTTCCACCAGTAAGACTGTGCACCAGCTCCTCCTCAGCCCTTTGCCATCCCTCCCCACACTCAGCTGACTCCTGGCACTTGACCACCCCCATGGCCAGGGTTATTCTTGCTATCTCCTCAACACCCTCCAGCCTACCCCTCAGCTGCCTCCATCCCTGGCTGCACTAGCCCAATAATGTGGGTGAGCTGCCATGGCAAAACTCCTCAGCCTAGCTGGGCTCAGTTCCCCATCTGCCCAGCACCCAGCTCCAATGAGCTGCAGATGCTGTGAGATACCTTTGCTTATACATATCTAAAAGCGTTAGTACAATAATCCTAAAAACATTATTTTTCAGATGAACAGCTGCAGGAGCAAAGGAGACTGAAAAGACAGTACAGTTGGACTAAGACTGTGCTGGTTTTGGTTGGGGTAGCATTAATTTTCTTCACAGGCACAAGTATGTGGCTATGTTTTGGATTTGTGCTGCAGACAGTGTTGATAATACTGGGATGTTTTAGTTATGGCTGAGCAGTGCTTACAGAGTCAAGACTTTTCCTGTTCCTCACCCCACCCCACCAGGGAGCAGGTTGGGGATGCACAAAAAGTTGAGAGGGGACACAGCTGGTACAGCTGACCAACGGGATATTCCATACCATAATGATGTCATGCTCGGTATATAAAGCTGTGGGAAGAAGAAAGGGGAGGATGTTTGGAGCAATGGTGTTTGTCTGCCCAAGTAATCTGCTTTCCTGGAGATGGCTGAACACCTGCCTGCCTACTGGGAGCAGGGAATTAATTCCTTGTTTTGCTTTGCTTGCTTGTGCAACTTTTGCTTTACTTGTTAAATTATCTTTACCTCAACCTACAAGTTTTCTCACTTTTACCCTTCTGATTCTCACCGCATCCCACTTTGGGGAGGGAGAGGGAAGCAAGCAGCTATGTGGTGCTTAGTTGCCAGTTGGGGACAGTCTTTTTCAAAGCACAGCAGCTATATATTTCCAAGAAACTCAAGTGTCCAAACTTGTGTACCCAACAGCCCTTCCCCCTGTTTTGCCCTCCCTTTGTGGCTCCTCTGGACAGAACACAAAATTTCAGCTCCTTTCCTTCCTGAAGTAGAAGTAGAAGCGGAAGCTGCTTCATCTCAAGGACCACCAAAGTGCCTCTGCTCCTCTCACACGTGGTGCCCTCTCACCTTGAAGTTTCAGTTTTGACACTGGCATCACACTGATTCCCACATTATATGTGGCCTTTTCATTAATCCTCCCTCCCCACATGCAGCAGCAGGTTCCCTCCCATGTCCAAGGGTGCAGGGCCGTGACTTCAGAGGGAAGTTCTGACAGTCCTGCTGGGGAAGGTCTTCTTCATCTTCCCCAGGCCCTAACCGCCTCACTTGCACATGGGGCATTACAGGCCTTGACTGCTTTTTTCTTTTGAAAGGAAATCAGTTTTACTGCATTTGGTACTTAGTTCTAGAAAGAGCAGGTTACTCAAGATTAATCTGTAGTATGTAAGCAATACAAACTTTAATATCTTCTCAAGAAAATGAGTATACAACGTGACACAGGCATGCAGTGAAAGCTGCCTTGATCTCAGCTGTAGGGACCAGCACACCGTTAGATTTAGGACCCCCACCATTTACCATGTTTGGTTTGGAGTACCGCTCTGAGAAGGCAGCAGCTCTAGTTTTGGCACTGAAACCTTACCTTGTCAATGTCCACACAGGCAGTTTGTGTGCTCAGCTTAAAACTCAAACACAAGAAAAAATAAATTCCAGTCAGAAACTTCTGCCTTTTTTACAGTGATAATGCTGAGCTGTTCAAAAGAATTACCCCACCTTCCTTGTTTACCACAGCCTATGCTTTAATTTCTGGAGGGGGTTTCCATAGCCTCTTCACCATTCCTTTACCCATGCCGTTTACCAAAAGACATAGACAAACGGAAGGAGAGAAGACAAATGCAACCCCTATTCCAGGCACAGCTAAGGGCAAATTTTTAGAAGTTGTTATCAAATCAAGTTTGCCTGTAACTGTAATGAGACAACTCCCAAGCAGTTTTCCAAAATGATGGTAAACACCAGGATAAGGGCAGGGTGAGTGATTTAATGAGTGCAGGAGAGAGAGTTACCATGCCATCAACAGAACAAAGCAGAAACTGATAAAACATGTGAATCTCTCCATTCCTTTGAGACTGACAGACTTACAAGTTCAAAAAAAGCGGAAAAAAAGGCAGGGGGAATAAAACAAACAAGCAGGGAGTACACAGAGACAGGACAGGAAGAATTTTCAATCCACCTATCAAGTACAGTGAATACCAAATGGTGTGAGGACAGGAAGCAGGACTTATATATTTAAGAAAGGGGAAAATAAATAAATACCAGAAATAGACTTGCTAGTTTGGCCTAACACGCAAATCTTCACAAACAGTTTGGCAGTTAGCATATTTGGAGACAAATGGAAGACAGTAAAACACAGGAAAGGTTTGGCAGTTTGTGCTACAAACAGGAGCTTGGAGAGAGATTCAGTTGCTGAGACACAGGGACACCATGCCACCAGGGTGCCAAGGCATCCCTGACCCCTGCGCTGCTGGGCTGGTGGATGTGTCACAGGCTTGTAAGAAGCTCACACACATCTGCAGTAGCAGCTGGAAGCCAGGCAGCCTACCTGACTGCTTATCTCCACTATATTAACCAGTGTTATCTCCACTGAAGCAACCAAATCCCCGCTCTGATGTCTTCCTTTGACAAGACACTCAGTTCTTTAGGTAGGTTAGATCCATTATGTTGTCTTGTCTATTTTAGTAGGGTCACCTCACTGATAATTAAGCTTGTAGTCTCCAACATTCCCATATTAAGGTGAGCGGGGATGTGTCTGAAAAGGAGAGGACTGTACAGTGAGCGGGGAAGCAAAAGCTGGAAGCAAGTTACAAAGCAGCATGTCGGGCACCGACCCTAGTATATTGTTAATTTTCAAAATCCCCAGGAAGAAATCTGAGAGAAAGCATGATGCTGAGGAAAGCAAGCTGGGAAACTGCGGTATAGAGGATGATCAGGACTTTACACAGAAGAGCTGAAAGCCTTGAAGACTAGAAGAGATATACAATTCAAAATGCAGAGCATTTGTGTATGAGAATTAAGAAATACCACTCCTACAAAGGGCAGCTTATCACTGGGAGAACACCAGAGGAAGAGAGACCTGGATGCATCAAGTCAGTTACAGTGTGAAGCAGCCATGGTAGAGACAGATTGGGAGCCTAAAATACATCAAGAAAGTACTTTCAGAGACAGAAAGAAGCAGTAACCTCCTTGCACAGTGAGACTTGACCTGCACTGCTGTGTGTCACTTCAGTTACCAAGTTCAATAAAATGGATTTAACTGGAGCTGCTGCAGAGAATATGTGCACAGGAGTGACTTAACCAGGCAGGATAACATCATAAAAGCAGACTTAGGTAACAACTTATTTAGCCAAGGTAAACAAAGGCTTGAAGGAAATATAATTCCTTCACAACGTATTTACTGACAGCAAGCACCACGGAAGAAAAGTAAATACATTAACAACATACTATTTTAGTAGTATGGAAACTGTGGAGAAAAAAAAAGATAAAAAGTTGCATGGGCCATGATTCCACTTCAGCTTATAAAAAAGTCCCAGTCATTAAAGCAGCAAAGCTAGAGGACAGCTTTTAAAGCAAATCAGGGAGTTAAAGGACAATAGGAACTGCACCCGATGGCCACGGCAGTTCACCTCACCAACAACAATAATCAGAAATAAACACACATACGTAACTAGGAATGAGTCCCAGTTAGCACTGTAGCAGTGACAACAAACCAGTCTTTCCCAGAGCAGAAAGCAGCCTTTGCTGTACAATGTCTCTGCCTGCTTCAGAGGAAGTGGAACTGGAAGCCCCAGTGCCCCAGCATGGCAGGGACGCAGGCTGCCAGCAAATGAAGTGACACCAAGATGAAGCTACGACAGCCACATGGGTGCCTCTTAGGGCACGCTGCATAGCTCATCAGAAAACAGGACCCCTCACAAGAATGCTAAACAGTCCTCCTTTTTCTTCATGATTTCCCCCAGCAAGACTCATCACACAAAAATTAACATGAAACTTTCATATTTGCAGTTGCCTGGTGTGATCCAAGACAGTAATTTCTTGTCTTGCAACTGATTATCATTCATTAAAGGAGTGGTGCTCAGAGGGCATTTTCTCCCTTTCTATTTAAGCACGAAGCAGGAAAAGAAGGGAGATTCCTGTTGCAGTCTGCTCTGTCTAAACCCTCTGTGCCAAGTCTCCAACAACAGAATCATCACGTTGCCGTTGTGAACTTCAAAGCCTCTGGAAATAGACTGCAGTAATGGAAAGGTTGGCAGAATTAGCTAAGAATATTTCTAATGTTTACTTTATTAAAACAAAATAACCACATCACACAATGAAAACAGGCGACTTCATTCTATATATTTAGGCTCTGGCCCAAAATTGGAGCGAAGGCGATGTATAAATAGAGGCTTTGTCAAGAAGCAGTGTGGTGTAACCTTCAGGCACAGAGCAGCTCTGTCCCTGTCACAACAGCTTCACCCAAGCTCACAGCCAGCAGCGTCCCTAACTGCGCCTGCAGCACCGCACCAGCTTTACAACTTTCAGCTTCTTCAAGACATGGACAGTATGTACATACCTCAGGACTGCACGTGTCAGTGCGTGTCCTGGCCATAAACAGGACTGTCTGCAGTAATATAATAATTACAGTCTGACTGTTGATCCCATACTGTTTTGGGGCAAGACTGCGCATGAGTCCTTCCCAAGCAGGAGGCTTGCTCCCAGCATCAGGCAGTCCCATCACCTGGGTGTGCTCCAAGGCCCAGTATTCAAGAAGACAGAGGACCACCCACCATAAAAGACAAACCGCAGGGCTCTGTGAGCAAACAACTGACCTGCTCTAGGTGTTCCTGCTCCGGCAGGGGGATTGAACTAGATGATCTTTCAAGGTCCCTTCCAATCCCTGATATTCTGTGATTCTGTGAACTGCATGCAAGAATCACACACCCCACTCTTCTGATCTCTCACCCTCGATCCCCCGCTTCCTTCTGATGACCACAACCTCTCTGATGCAAGGTCAAACACATAATTGAAATGACATGCAATATATCAAGCCCTGGCTGCTGAACCAAGGCACCTACACGCTCTTGCCGTACAGATCACAAGTAAAGCAGCAGGTTGAACTGGTTGCAGGAAAACAGTCTTGTGCCAGCTGATGCCTCTGGCAAGCGAGCAGCTCTGCGGGATGCTACATCGATAAACATGCAGCATATGGTCACAAACTGCACTCAGAGCCAGTCACACTAGTAGTGGGTTACAAATGTGTATCAGGAGTTTTGAGTTTGGACGAGCTGCAGAGAGAAATTTCAATTTCATATGCAAAGACTAAGAGTTTGAGGAGCAGGGGCTGGGGGAAGAAAACACCACCAAAAATGCATTCAGAGCCTTGGGATTACCTGAGGCATATTTAAAACAGACAATTACCATATAGAACTTTTGAGGTGTTTACAGAAAAGTGTGCATTTAAGGCAAGAGGGGAAGTAGCTACCAAAGTGCCATTCTAAGGTTATTATGTGGTAAAATCCAAATAAATATTCAGGTTGTACCTTAACTGAAGGAGTAACAATAGTTCACAGAAATTTTTCCAGCAGCTGTGCGCAAGATTATGGAAATGGGGTTTGGGACAGTTCAGAACAACCCAGTTTACGTAAGCAAACCTGTTTTAATCCAATACATTTTTAAATGTGCTTATATTGGTTTAAGCTGCTGCGAAACCACATTAGATTGCTGGCTGCAGTGTAACAGCTCGATTAACGCACTGAAATGGCTCAACCCAAGGTCAGACAAGGACTGTGCAAGGGAGGATGCTGAATTGCGATGCCACAGGTAAAGGAGAGCAAGAGAACTGCCCTACAGAAGCCAGCAGCTCCCCAGGCTTTGGCTGCTTCAAAGCCAGCACTCACTACCTTCTGCTGCCCAAGCTTAACCACAGCAAGTTAAGGTGCCCACAGGGCACCACGGGTGCAAACTTACTTCACTGCTACAGCAGTCAGAATCTACTTTTAAACAACACAGAAGTTAAACTGAGGACGGCAGCACAGACGTTCCCAGTGGCAAAATGGGACTTCAACGTCCCTCCAGGACTGCAGCATCACGCTTTGGCTCTGGCGTGCAGGCAAAACCAAAAGCGGGTTTTCGCCCCTGATGCTGCTCTCATCGTGGTCCAGCCATGGACACAGTACTCTGAGCACAGAGCTGACCCCATGCACCCCTGCTGAACTTTTGACACCAGCCAAAGGCTGCCAGCAGACTTCTCCATCCTGGCCATCTTCCCATGCAAACACATTTGCAGCCCTGCCCACCTTCCAGCAACATTTCAGACACTGCACTGCAAGACACCTGTTTTCTGTACTGTTAGTGACTAGGTTTTTTTGGTAGCAGATCTCCCTCAGTTGCTGACTTCACACATCATACTGCACACCACTTTTAGACCTACCTGTCCCCTCTCCCTACATTTTCACACCACAGTGTCTTCCAGAGGCACAGAATAACACTAGTGTAAACACCACAATCCTAAAAACTCCAGTCTCTCTCTCCCCACTGCTGGGGCAGGGACCACTGGTAGGGGGAAAGAAAAAAAAAAAAAAAAGAAAAAAAAGAGAGAGAACAAGTGCACAAACAACTTCACATGTTGGCAATTTCCAGCTGACTCCAATCGGGGTGTGCCTATAAGCAGCGTATCAGAGAGATAAGTCTGCATAGTTTTCAAAGGAATCATAGTAGGACAGTTTAACATCCAAATCAGGCAAGCAAACCAAAATAACACAGCAAAACCAGAAGAAAAGCATTAGGCTAATTTGATGCAGATGCCTAAAGCTGAGCACCAGTTCAGATGTGACTAGTACTTACAGTCACCAGGATGAACACGCAGAAGCCACCATGGCTAATAAGCACACAGAGATTTTAACCCTAAGAGCCACATTCTGCCTTATTTTAATTTCATATGCAGTAAGCACAAGGAAACCACTTCCCAGTGTGTGGAGGGGGTGTGGGAGAGGAAGAAAGAGCCCATTTGCTCCTCAAGAAATACAGGATACAGTAGAGTCAAGGTTTCACCCTCAGGAGTTTGCAGCTGTTACAATGATCCTTACCCAGCTCCAACTTAGGACGCAAACCTGTAATCAGCCACACAAACAGCAAGAGGCAGGCAAAGATGTTTTCCTGTCCCAGAGGAGAAGTGTCCCTTTCCTTCTTCATGAATTCCCCACCCCATGCTACAGCAACAGGATAGATGGGGAACCATCCTAACGATGGTGGGGGTGGGGGGAGAGGGCTGCTGGATGAGTTCATTGCAGGTGTAACTATAAACTTGGCATAACCCTGGCTATTGTTCATTCGGTAGAAGCCCTGGAGCACACACTGCTCATGACTTGCAAAGGAAGTGAATCAACGTGAAGAGCTTGCACGGGTTCATTACAGCGGCATCCTCTTACCAGCCTCAACAAACTTAGGTCGAGGGAACTGAAGCATTGACAAATAAAACTCCCACTGATGCTAATAAGGAAAGTTAACGTTTCCAAAATTACACTGAAACAAAACAAAACCAAAGTTTACCTTCTCTTGAGCCGACTTTACAACACTAACAACTTGTTTAACTGCTAGCTCAAGCGGTTCCAGTGGGTCATCTTCCTCAAATGTAAGCAACTGTGAATCCTAAGAGGGAAGAAAAAAAAGCAGCATTGTTAGGTGATGAACCCATTGCTTGAAAACAAGTAATAAAAATGCAGTGCCAGTGAAGTTCCTGGAGGAACCAGAGACAGAATTGCAAATGTATGTCAAAACTTGTATGTATTAATTGCGTGACACCTCCCTACACAATACAGGGTAGAGCTTGAATACCTATATTTAGGACATAACTACAGGCCTAATCATAACTCATCTTTCACTGCAGCAGAATAGCAAGGTACATAGCGCAGAGTGAAGACCATGAGCAGTGGTAGAGTTCAGAGAAACCACTCTACTTGAATAAGGATTAATGGGTGCTGCTGTAGTTTTAAAAGGCATTGTCAGTTTGTCCTAATAAAAAGAAAGGGGTGTGTGTGTGTGTGTGTGTGTGGAAGAAAGGGCTGTGTGTCACACTGCTGCACTAGGCTATGCCAAAACTAAGAAAATCCAAGTATCATTCTGCCTAGGTGAGGAAAGAAGCCTTCCCCTCCCCAGTCCTTCCTCATGTGTTAAAGGCAGGCAATGATGACAGCTACTCAGTCTTCACACAGACAGCAAGGAAAAGACAAGCAAATACCTGCTTTGGCAGTGAGGTCATACTTTCAGAGGCATCAGCACTCACATTCTCCACACGCTACCCACACTGGGCGGTCAGTGCCGCTTCCCTCGTCACCAGGAGTTGTTTTGCATGCAGGAATTTCATTAGCTGTGCGATGCTGACATTGTTTTGGGAGCCTGACAGCAGGAGCAACGCCACGCTGCAGTGCCAGGCAGTGAACTCATGGGAAGAGACGGCTCCAGCTACTCGCCCGCCTTGTCAAAGTGGCTTTGGACTCTGACCAGGGATGGGAAACTGCCGCTTGTTTCTAGTTACTTTCTGTTCCCAGCACCCCTGCCCGAGCTGTCTGGACTCTCCTCTTCCACAAGCACAAGGCAAACCTTGTTTTCTTAGCGCAGCCCATGCTTTTCTCAGCTGCACTGTGCAACTTGAAAGGGCAGACAAAGTATTTCCCTTCTGCTGCCCTAGCATACAGTGATGTCTAGAAAGTGTTAAGCTACTTTGCTTATCTTTCACACACACATGTTAGCCTGCTCTTCCTTCTCCCCCAGCCTGCCCCTGACATATAAGAAGAAAGCACGCTGGAGCCACTGGGAATGGAACCTCTTAGACCTAGGGAGAGGGCTGCACATATTTGGAGATCTGGGTACATGCTGCTTCCTATACTTTAGCTGCAGCATTTTCTACTGATGCAGCAAGGGTTCAGTCCTCAGGACCAGGGAATTAGGTTGCCACGGCCTCATCTAACCTCCTCGCCTCTTAGACCCGGGCATTCCGCTACAAACCACTGAGCGGGACGTCACATTCCTTTGCAGGAATGGTAGGATGGGATGGGAAGGGATGCCATGTTTTTCTGCATTTCTTACCTGACCCAGCTTAAAAGCAAACAGACCAAAACCTGAGAAGCCTACCATCCCACACCTGTCTGGAGGATGCTGGTCCTCAGCATTACTCTGACACACGCACAGGCCTGGTGTGGCCTAAGACAACACGAAGGAAGCCCGGCTCTAGCAGTTATTTGCCAAAGGACCGGCTGCAGGCCCCGTGCTGGCGCCCAGGCCAGGAAATTTCCATTGTTTCCTCCTCCCCGCGCCTGAACAATGTTATCGGCCGCAGCGCAAGCCCCTGCCAGGGGCCGCAGGGGTCACGGCTTTCCTCCCCATCTTTCCTTGCTCCCACGCGTGCACCCACTCCGTGCCCTGGGCTGGCTCCTTCCTGCAAGTGCCTGCCAAGCAGCCTCTTGTACATATATGCATGCATATATGCTCACATATGCATATACATCTATGTATATGTATACATATATATATATATATAGAATCATAGAATGGTTTGGGTTGGAAGGGACCTTAAAGATCATCTTGTACTAAGCCTCTGCCAAGGGCAGGGACACCTCCCACTAGAGCGGGTTGTTCAAAGCTCCATCCAGCCTGGCCTTGAACACCTCCAGGGATGGGGCATCCCCAACTTCTCTGGGCAACCTGTTTCAGTGCCTCACCATCCTCTGAGTGAAAAATGCCTTCCTAATACCGAATCTAAACCTATCCTTTTTCAGTATATATATACGTACACACACACATATATATATGTGCCTACATATACACGCACACACACACTAACACGGAGAGGCAGTAACACACCGGCAAGCGCTGCCAGCAACCAGCACGCCGACGGCACCCCGATATGTCTCCGGAACGACTCCCCTCTCTCCCCTATAGCGGCTCCTCACCCCGGGCGGGGACACCCCCCGCTGGCACAAGGAGTATACGCTGCCCTCGTCCCGTTCCCTCCCCACC
>VZTM01019921.1:88164-117040 GCA_013400555.1 Jacana jacana | reverse complement strand
TTGCGGGGTGTGAGGGGGAGGGATTGGGGGGTGTCCTGTAGGGCGGCCGGGGCCGGCATTTCCCGGAGAAAGGCTTTGTGGTGCTGTGGGCGGAATGGGACGAGAAGAGCCACTTCCAAGGATGGGCAAAACACAAAAAGGGGTAGTTTCAGTACAGACGAGGAGGCCCGGGAAAGACACAGGTGTCAAACTGATCGGCGGTGGTTGGTTTGTTGTTTTTTTTTTCGCAGGGTTTCCACACGCATCAGCGTTATTTCCTAGTGTCCTTTGCACACTAAGCAACAACTAGAAACGAGAAAACCATGCGAGCTGCCCCCTCGTGTCTTTGCAGACAGCAAATAAAGGTGCCTGTCAATGCCTGCTGCTGGGCAGAGCAGAAGTCCTTTACAAAACAGGCCTGATTTTCCCCCACCGTCCCCAAGAAAGAAAGGTCATACGGTCTTTGTGTTCAGTGGGCTGAGGCGTGTGCGCCTGGCTTAGGTCGGGACCCCGGGGGGTGAAATTGCCACCTTGCTCCTCAGTTGTGCCCTTCACCGTAACAGGGTCCCACGTGTGGGTCTGTGACCGGCCGTCCCGCTCACCCCTTCGCAGCGCTGCGGGAACGGTGAGGAGATTACATGGCATTTCATTTGTCCTTCTGCTTCCCTTTCCTTACTGGCGCCTGAGCATCTCCTCAGCCGAGGATGTCAAATTTGCTGGAAGAAGGAAAAAAATCCAACTCTGCGTTTCATTGTGGCCTGTGGCCTGGAGCGTGAATTCAGAATTTAAGGGCTTTCTGCAAATCATGCCAAATGACTGTTGTTATCTGTAGGAAGTTTGAGATAAAAGGGAGGAAATTGTCTTTAGATAGTAAATAAAAGCCTAATAATTATTTATTTTGGTCACGTTCATTTTTAGTAAGTTCCTGTTTGGTTTTCAGATACCACCTTATCAGCTCATCAGTATTTGTGTCCTCATTTTTCTTCTGCTTTTCTTTGCCTGCTCTGTTTCTTTCGTATTGACTCTTTTTACTCCTGGCATCTCCCAACCATTGTAGATTGCTTGTATTTTTGGCTCTATCCATGTTCCTAATCAATCTGCGATTAAGTCATTGAGGTTGGTAGACAAATGTCTCTGTAAGTCCTAGCTCTGCTGGGGTTTAGGCTATTGCTACGGTAGCCTGAGAGGGCAGAAACATCTTTTCCTTGCTGGAAACTGGAATTCCAGACCTGATGGTCTGGAATGCCATGGATCACTTTTTTGAAGTTAGGAAGTTGCTTTCCTTCGGTCTTCAAAGATGATCAAGAGTAACTTCGCAATGACACCCACTCCCTCAGCACTTGTGGGTGTATCACAGAATCACAGAATATCACGGATTGGAAGGGATCTTGGAAGATCCTCTAGTCCAACCCCCCTGCCGGAGCAGGAACACCAGATCACTCAGGAACGCGTCCAGGCGAGTTTTGAATGTCTCCAGAGAAGGAGACTCCACAACCTCCCTGGGCAGCCCCTTCCAGTGTTCAGTCACTCTCACTGTGAAGAAATTTTTCCTCATATTTAACTGAAACCTCCTGTGTTCCAGCTTGCATCCATTACCTCTTGTCCTATCATTGGATGTTACTGAGAAGAGCCTGGCTCCATCCTCCTGACACTCACCCTTTACATATTTATAAACATTAATAAAGTCACGCCTCAGTCTCCTCTTCTTCAAGCTAAAGAGACCCAGCTCCCTCAGCCTTTCCTCATATGGGAGATGCTCCACTCCCTTAATCATCTTGGTATGCCATCGAGGGATGGACTTATCACAGAATCACATGTTCCCTGACCTGATCCTCCACTCCCAAGAGCACATTTTCTTTGCTCCAGACTTTCACCTTGGAACCTGGGGCCTAAGATTCCTGAAGAGTTGTTATATCAACGTTTAATAATACAGTGTTTTGGAATATGGGGGCTAGGCCTCTGGGAGGAGGAACAAGTTGCTGCCTGAGAAACAACTTGATCACTTCGTGTTGTAAACACACCATCCACATTTGCACCTCTAAGCCGCAAACTTGACGTGGCCAGAACATGGCTTTATCAGCTGTAGTCAGTTTACTGTACGGACGTAAGAAGAATGGTGTCCTCAGAGGTCAAAATATTTGCCTGGGACCCAGGGAAATCCTGCCCTCCATTCCCTGACCAGGCCTTCTGCCTACCTGACTTCAGGTGGGTGATTTAGAGTACGCTGACATGGTAGCAAAGAGCAAGCTGCCTGAGATCTCTGGAGACCCACAACCAGAGCCATGTTCCTATGTTAGCACAGCTCCGTACATCAGTTAATTGACCCTGCTGAGAGACCAGACTGATTAGCTGGGCTAACGTTAAGATCCAAGCCAGTATCTCTGCTCTACCAGATTGTCTGCAGATAGCTCAGGGGTTTCTAATACCGCACTGCATTGTGGCAGACAAACCTACACTTAGCTTGTCCCACGTTTCAGTTCCCCACATACGCCACATAGACAGGTTTTTTTTTTCCCTTTAACTGGTGGGAATTTTGTGAATCTAATTAGCAAACATGAAATGACAAGAAAAAGTGAAAAAACTGAGATATCAAAAATGGTTTTCCTTTACAGGACTTTCCTAGCTATCTTGTTACTAGAAATATTTTAATTTTTTACTTTGAAGTACAGCAAAAGTAAGTAGGAGCTGATATTTAATTATTTTCCTTTTTCCTGCACCTGTGAACTTGGAAATAGCCCTCTCTCAATATTCAGGATCTTACCCATCAAAGCATAGCTCTGGGGATGTGATTAATAAAGTAATTAGTTTTTCATAATTCTGTGTACTTTGAAGCTGGGAACTGTGATTCTGACTTGCTCTTAGGGTCTGCTATGTGCTGTATTTCTATTAAGCAACTTCTGTATTTCCCAAATCCCAGATTTTCTTTTAGTTACAAGTATATATCTCTGTCAGTGATGGTTGCAAAGCACATTCAAAAACTGCAAAGTGAGTGAGATTGATAGAGTTGATTTTACAAGGGTTCTGGAACAAGAGACTTCTAAATGCATCATTCATTGTGGTTACCTCACATGTCCTGTTTTGGTCCTTTGAAATATGAATTTTATTAACTGTTTCTCTCTGTGATGGAAAGGCAGGAAGAAAACCACAGGCCTGTAGCTTACTCTGACCTAGGCTATGCTAGAATGTTCTGCTGGTACAGCTACACCAGACACATGAACAACACCGAAATATCTCACCCAGTAACTATTGGAGTCACATTCATCATACATCTGTTCAGAGATGCTTTTTGTCACCCTGCAGACAGAATGTGGGTAGAATTTTAGGACCTTGACTCTTTGTTTGAACTTTCCAGATTTATTGCAGGTGGGTGGAATGGTGGCTTGGACTTGGCACAGGCAAACGTGTGTCCCAGGGTGGGACACAGCAGGGTAAGCACTCCGATCCAGCACCTGGAAAGTGCTAGATCTGAGACTACCCTGAGTCCCATGCAAAGGCAGCAGGATGAGATCATGGTTATTTAATCAATGTCATTTTTGAAGCTGTGAGCAGAACAAGGACCAAAACCAGCGCACAGTACATTCAATCACTGCAATTAAATGATCACTTACACAATTACAATGCACAGAGATAAAATCAATCCAAACCTTTCCCACTAATTTGCTGTCTCTGAGCTCCAGAGTATTCTTTATACACATGAAAGAAAGGTTCATAAAAGGCCATGCGTGCAATCTAACATGAAGTCTGAAACAAGTGCTTTGTCAGGACAGTATAATAGTGTAAGAGATGCTTAGTTTGGCAAAACTGCACTTTGACCAGCACAGCTTTTTCCAGTGGCCCAGGATTCTGTGTGATGCCACCTTGACCTGTGAGGTGGCTATAACCATGTCTTCATTATGAGATTTTGCTAGTGTAAACAGTCAGCCTGAGGTGATTACCACCACACGCTCTTCACTGACAGCTCTGCTGGCTGTTAACCTTCACACCTGGAACATGACCCCTTGGCATATTATTTCTCATGGAAGAGAGAACCATTTCCCCTTTCACATGTAGCGTTTCAGCCTCTCTCCCATACCTTCACCTGCTGGGCCAGAGGCAGGTAACAAGCATGTCCTTCTACCTGCAGACTGTGGCAAGTTTGCTCAGGAGTTGTAGGGCAAGGAGAAGCACAATGCTAAAGCCAGAAGGTGTGCTCCTCCGTTTGATTCTGCCTTTATGTATACTCCCCAGTCTGTTTTCTGTAGCCTCTTTCTAGGTGAGATTCAGCACGGGTGACCCATCTTGTTTTATGTGACTTGACATACCATAAATGTTGTCCCCTGCTTTGTGACAACTGTCTGAGAGAGTGATGGGTGTGCAAAGAGCTAGAACAAGGCCCAGGTGAGATGCACAGAGAAGCTGGTCAGCAGCCTGGCACCAAGGAGGTGCCACTAGACAAGCTTTCATACCTAAGGAGCATGGGGGCAAGGAGGCTAGCACTCAGCTGTCTCTTGGTCCAGGATAACTCTCCCCAACTAGTTTCTTTCAGAGAACATCCTCTTCTTAACAAAGTAGTCTTCCTTAGTATAAAAAAGGCCCTGAGATTATAACATTATTAGACCTTCACTTTGACTAATTGCTCTTATTTTTTGGTCTTTATGAAAACCAGGAGATACCTGATCTACCCAAACACCAATCTTTATTGAAGAAAAAGTATGCCCACTATGACCTCATAGTAGAAAAACTTAAATTCATTTAGGTCATTTAGTTCTTTGCCCAATTGCCTACATCTCTTCAGGCCTTAAGAAGGCATACTGCCAAGAGCTGGGTTTTTCATTAGATCATAAAATTGCTTTTATGGCTTTGTTATTATATATGTTATTAATATGCAGGCCTGGCCCCGCAAAAAAGCTTGAAAAAAACAACCATGGCCCTTAAATTGACAAATTAGCTGAGTTTCTCAAAACCAATGGGTCACAATGTTTTATTTTGACCTATCATAATTTTTAATTTTGTATTCAGATATGAAGCAAAACTGCAAACGTGTGTTTCAATTCTATTAGAGCAACCATGGCCCCAAGCTGGTACACCTTGGATACTTGTACTTCCTTTGAAACCATTCACGCACCAGAAATATAGACCATCAAGGAAAAAAAAAAACAAACAACATGAGAAAGCAGACAAATAATGGTGGCATATTGGTGGTTTTATTTATTTTAGCACATCATAGAATTCTAGAATCATAGAATCATTTAGGTTGGAAGAGACCCTTGGGATCATCGAGTCCAACCATCAGTCCTACTCTACAAAGTTCTCCCCTACACCATATCCCTCAACACCACATCCAATCTACTCTTAAACATCCAGGGATGGTGACTCCACCACCTCCCTGGGCAGCCCATTCTGGTGCCTGACCACTCTTTCTGGGAAGAAGTTTTTCCCAATGTCCAGCCTAACCCTACCCTGCTGCAGCTTGCAGCCATTCCCTCTTGTTCTGTCGCTCATTGCCCGTGAGAAGAGACCAGCACCAACCTCTCTACAATGCCCTTTGAAGCAGCTGTAGAGTGATGAGGTCTCCCCTCAGCCTCCTCTTCCTCAAACTAAACAGTCCCAGCTCCCTCAATCGATCCTCATAAGATTTATGCCCCAGGCCCTTAACCAGTTTCATTGCCCTCCTCTGCACTCGCTCCAGCACCTCAATATCTCTCTTGTGCTGAGGTGCCCAGAACTGGACACAAGACTCAAGGTGTGGCCTCACCAGTGCTGAGCACAGGGGGACAATCACCCCCCTACTTCTGCTGGTATCAGTATTCCACCCATTCATTTTAGAAGTCTCATATCATTTTGTGGCATTGTAACCATTTTTTTCTTTTCTCTGTAGAATCATTCTTTTCCCTCTTGTCAATATCGGGTAAGAAATCTATTCCTAAGTGGTCGCGATTTTGCAAAAGCAATAAAGGCTAACAACAGCCATTTTATCTGGAATTGCTGGTTGTTTCTTTACCTACTTGTATCTGGCACTGCAATGGAAGAAAGAAAAATATTTTTGAGAATATTATTTTTAATATGATGGCAACTCTTCAAAAATATATTTACTAAACTTCAGTAAAATGCCATGTTGTTTCTTTGTTTGTTTGTTTTTTAAGAAACTGAAATATGACAAACAAGCTGCTTTCCCCCCCCCCACCCCATGTTCACCTGCTGGTGCCAGTTACATTCTCTCCACCAGAGAGCGCAAGTACCACCAGAGGTGATGGTGCTGGGACAGAGCGCTTGCTCTGATCCTTCAGTACTATTGTGAACTGCCTTCCTCAAGGACGGCACCCTAGACATGATGGGTGATTCCAGCTGCGTGAAGTTTCTTGCTTGTGGGTTACTTAAGGCTCAGAGTTAACAATGAAGGTCCAATGGTTAAGGCTCAGAGTGTCTAAATGAATAAGGTTTCCCATTAGTCCAAGTTAGAGCTGAAGAATCTCCTGAAGAATCTACTGGAGATTCTGCCTCTCCTTCTGAATCTTGGGCTCCAGCCCAGGAGATGCTGACTTCCCAGGGACTTGTGCTCCTCCCATGCAGTACACTCAGACTTAGTGTCCCTCAGACACATGCCTGAGGACACTAAGACCAACCATCTTTAGGAATGTTGGGCATCGGAAAGAAGAAAGGACTTAGTAGGTAGTAAAGTAGATCTTCAAGTTTTAGACAGAGAGCAAAGGCATTTCAAGCAATGTTGCAGGAAGTCAGTATCAAGAGTATGAAAAAACAAAGCCTTTTGAAAATTCCCGGAACCCACACCTTCCTCTAGAAGAACAGTGGAATGCTCCAATGCAGCTAGACAGCTAAGAAAATCCAAGGGCATGGACTAGGTTTGTGTTACATGTCATCCCAGAGCACGCCCCCCCCATAGGTACTGCACTAAGGCCAGAACACCTTGAGTCTGGAGCACCTGGGTACAGGCTCATTCATAATACAGTTCTGCAAATCCTGCCAGTAACCTGAAGGAGAATGCAGTGTGTTACAGCTCCAACAGAAGGTAAGAGGGTCGTGATCAGTGGCACAGAATCTAGTTGGAGATCTGTAACAAGTGGGGTCCCCCTAGGGTCAGTACTGAGTCCAGTCCTCTCCAAGTTTTTCATCAGTGACCTGGATAAATAAAAAGACCGAATGTACCCTCAGCAAGTGTGCTGATGATACAAAACTGGGAGGGGTGGCTGACACAGCAGAAGGCTGTGCTGCCATCCAGTGAGACCTGGGCAGGCTGGAGAGCTGGGCAGAGAGGAACCTGATGAGACTCAACATGGGCAAGTGTAGGTACCTGCACCTGGGGGAGGAATAACCCCCTGCACCGGTACAGGTTGGGGGCTGACCTGCTGGAGAGCAGCTCTGAAGTTTCCTCCTTGTGGCATTTGGCTGTCCAGTTGATTGATGAGAGGAGAAGAGGCAGCAGCAAATAGCAGCTGCCTGGTTAATCACAGCCCTGGGGCCGCTGTGCAGAGGAAGTCTTTACCTCCTGTGGCTGGGAACAGCTATGTCTGTTCTGACATTCACTGGACTCCATGGAGGGTGCCCTGCAGAGCAAAAGATGTGCATGAAGCCAAGGACTGGCTAGCTGAGGAAGGAGTAAGTAGTTTGGTGGTCAATGAAGCCGTATTTACTGTTCTATGGGTTCATCCTCCTGTTGTAGCCCCCCCTCTTTTTAGGACCCACAGGTGCAGGTGGCGAGGGAGAGAAACTGAGAGCGTATTTCCACAGGTATAGCTGCCATCCCTGGCAAAGCCCTCAGGACACACAGTTTTCATAGCCTGTTCTAAGAGGACCCAAACTTACCCTAATGCAATATAGTAGGGGAAATATTATTAATCAATCCTTTGGGAAGTTTTTCTTCCCTTAATCTCTTTCATAGACTTTATAGCATAGAGGAACTGATGAGTTTCTTCTCAGGCGAGAAGGGTCAGGAGGTGTCAAACCCCAAGAGACTTCTAGGTATTAGGGAAATTTAGGGAAAAAAGGAAAAAGTGGGAACCAAAGAGCCGTATTTATCACAAAAGAGACCTTAAAACAAAGGCCCCCCCTTTTTTTTTTGTTCTTGTATTTGGCAGGGCCACAGCATGTTCTACTCTATCTCATTATGTTCTGCTGTTTTCATCCTACTTTCTCCCATCTCTTCTTCTGGCTTGTTGCCCGTTGTTCCCTCAGACACCTGCCTGTGGAGCGTGCAAACATCAGTACAGTCTCTTCATTCCAGCAGACGCATTCCTGGCTGCTGGTAATCCCAGCAGGTTTTACTGCCTTGTTTTTAACACCACTGGACTTCACTGGAGAGGTGCGTGTTGCTGGGTGAGAGCCCGCCCTCTCAAATATCAGCTTAAGCTAGTGACTACAACCAGGACTCCATGACATCCTAGGTCCTGGAGTGACAAGGCGTTAGGAAATTGTTAAGGTTTGTATCAAAACTGCAGAAGCAATTTAAAAGAAATTCCACTAGCATAAACTGGCTTTGCTTTTGATGCAACTCTTTCAATACAGGTAAAAGAAAGGGAAAATAAAAGGTTTGGATGTTGCTTCACTGTAGCCAACAGCTAGAAAATTTCTATTGCCAGAGTATTTCAGGATTTGAAATAGAAATATTATCCATGTAGGTCTAAGAGTTAAAAATTATCCTGTTAGTGTTTGTGTAATAGTGATAAATGGAAACATAAACACAAAAGTAAGTGTAAGTTACTGGATTTTTTTTGCTGAGCAACTGTAATAGGAGTGGATGCCTGCAATTAGAACAAAAAATAACCATGAAAACAGGCATAATGCTCATGACTTTATCAGTAACTTTCTATCATTTTGGTTTGCTTCTTGACTTTTATGTCAAATATTGGTTGTATGGGTCTCTAGAGCAGACACCTTCTGTGAAGCATTTGAGCAGATGTTCTACTGCTCTGAAGCAGTAACTGAGCATTTATGTAGATCTTAACTGGATGCAGAAAGAGCCGGAGGAGTTCCTTATGCTGAAAGGAGAAAGAGAGGGCCGAACCCTTAGTGATTTACGACTCTGTGAACAAACCAGAGAGCAGCTCTGTGTTCTCCCCTTGCCTTTTCCATGGCTCACCTAACTTCTGACGTGCAGGGTTAATCCATGGAGGGACAGGCCAGGAGACCCTTTTCCCTGTTGGCAAAGAGATTTAAGGAGCATCAAAGGCTCAAATCTTCTTGAGCTTCAAGTCCCCTTTCAACCCTTGCTTCTGACCATTTGGCAGATCCAGTACCCAGCTCTGCCTTATGTTTCACCCAACTTATTGCCCCACTGACTCTGACAAGACGGTACACATGCACACAGTGACAAGCCCTGGGGTAAAAAAGCACTGATAACTTTTTGCTACATGCCATCACGGCAAATGTTATCCTTCCCATGGAGACCACTCTTTGCTACCCACTCACTGATTGTTATGAAACTTGCTGGAGATCAGGTCTTGAGACCTTTTCTCCTCTATTACATGTGAGTGAAGTTGGTCAGTGGGTTCAACCAAACTGCACAAATTAAAAATGGCAAAGGACAGCAAATACAGAGCCTAAGAAGTTGAGAAAACTGGCAGAGTCAGAGGTTCATCTACTCTGAAGAGAGGAGCCTAGTAAATTCTGCTCCCAAAAGATGCAGAGATCATTTTCTGCATCATGGGGATCCAGACACTACATTCCCACACAAGGGTTTCTGCAGGGGGAAACACACGCAGCAAAACCGTTTTTGATGAGAGCACTGCAAAACACCATGAGCATTCCTGGCAGTGTTATTTTCAAACATCTGCTTCAATCCAGTTTTAGATGAAAGAGATACTCAGTTGAAGCAACCCTGCTTCCACAAAATCCTATTTGAAGCAGTGACTGCATAGGAAGCAGAATTTGGGCTGTGCTCAAGGTTTTAAGAGAGTGTAAAGAACAGCTGGTTTTCTTGTATACTGCAGTTGAAAGATTCAGTGGGGCACTTACTAAAACAAACAAAAAGCCATTATTGTGGTAATGTAAAAGCTACCATTTACATCCAACAAACAGCTCAAAAGGTGCTCTTTTCTAAACAAAAGTCCAGTCCCACAGACACAATAGTACGTACAATAACATCACGCTTTGCCAAGAGATTCCAGTATAAGACACAGTAATTCAAAAGAAACAAAGTGTAAGTTTATTGGACGCCGATATTTCTTAGTCAAGATCTAAGTAAAGAAAACACACAGTAGAAAAAGTTGTACAAAGCAGCAATGGATTTACATTACATTAAAGAAAAAGTTACCCTAAGCTATTAAGTCTCAGCCCTAAAAAAAAGTAAAAACCCATCCTTAATCAAAATTCAACACTGGTGTATTGAACCGATATACAACGACTATAAGGTATACAGGATTATAAAACCAGCTTCTTTTGTCTTACCTCTATAATCCTTTAAAATGACAAGTGATTTTGTGTAAGTCATTGGAAAATTCTATAGGAAATATATCGGATAATTCCAGTTTCTAGAAACTGTAGGAAAGTATTTCCCTGTACCCAAGCACTAAAAGTGATCCCATTTTCCTGCTTTTTATAAAAGGGACACTGTCAAGAAGAAGCCTTAAAATGTGTACTTTATATGTATCTTGCATGTTACACTGCAAAAAGATATTTTGTTCTGGTTTTATGTACTTATTTTAATTAAGAAGATGCTGCTGCAGTCGTGGGAAGCTTGTGGCTTAAAGGTAACTTGTATCCCTGTGAAACTGGAATCGTGGATTGAGTCCTTTATTCTGGAATAGCGAGAGAGAAGCAACGTGAAAAATAAGCTCAGCCCACAGAATTCAGACATGTTTTTCAGACATCCTTGCAACAACCTAGGATGCCCTTAACAGGCATTTCCATGCCCAAGCAGCAAGTGTTATGAGTCAATTCATGGGTTTAGATGCTTTGATTTTATTAATATCAAGTATTCTTAATACAGATAAGTACATTTACTGTATAGAACCTTTCTCTTGATAGTGTCCCTTTATGTACAACAGTTATAGTACGGTTTTTCACGAGTCATTTTAAATAAACAAGAATCAATCAATTACATTTAAAAATACTATTAGGCTGTGTTCAACAACAACAAAACAGATTTTAACACTGATTCATTAACAGCAACATTAGAAAACCCCAAATCCCTAAGCTTGCTTTGATTTTTATCTAAATCTTCTGGTAGGAAAATGTAAACAGTTTTATTGAACAGTATAGGCACATGCCAGATTAAAGGCTCATGCCATGTATTTGCACTCTCACTGTTAGTGCCAAGAAGGTAGGCATAGTCTGTCCTTATCCAGTGTGAGGAACTTCTAGTTTTACCACTGGAAGCTTGGAACAAAAACAGAGTACATGTAGCTTCAGACCAAACCCGCATGCCATACTTGGGGGAAAACAAACAAAACAACATCAGACAAAAAAAAGATAATCAACTGGATGTCACTAGAATGCCTGCCTAAATAGGAAATGCAGGAACAAGTCTCTTACAGCTGTGCTGTGGTTCACAGATAAGGCTACATCTCCATTCTGAAGTACACAAGACAAACTCTAGTGTCACCCACTGCTTCAGCAGGTTATTTGCTCAATTAACTGCCTCAGGGTGTTTCACTCACCCTTACCAAAAAAAGCCAAACCAAACCAAAACCAGAACAAGGGCGCAGATACAGGGAGTCAGTATTATCACGAGTTCACATCCTTTGTTTTTTGTAAAATGGCAGAATTACACCCTAGCTGTATATGCAGGTTTTACGTAGAGGTTTTATGTTTCGGTTCTAAGACATAGAAAGTAAAAATCTGGATGTGTTTTTCTACCATTGCTCAGTTTCAATGGCTGATAGTGGTCCCAATTTAGCAAAGAACTTAAGCACGTGTTTAAAAAAATTTCAGACTGATCTTAATGGAACTTAACCATAGGCTTAGACATTTCACCAACACAGTGCCTGAAAGGAAAAAAAGTCCCAAACCAAAATACATTTCATGGCTCAACCCTGCTCCTCTTAAATGTAATGGAAGTTTCCACTGAAGCAGGATAGTTCTCTGAGATTTATCTGACAGATTATAAAAATAGCAAAAAAAGAAAGAATTAAAGATTCTAATCTATATATTAAAACATCTGCACATTCCTGTCACAAGTTTTAAGAAAAAAAAAGCAAAACACTTTTTATATTTAACAAGACCTTTAACTTTGTGTCACTTTAGTACACAACTACAAAATTAAACAAGATATGATGAAGACAGGCTTTTGTATCAATAAATTTGCCTTTTATTTTGTCTGTGGCCAAACTAGACACTCTTCAAAAGACCTTTATTTATAAACAAGCAACTAACATTTTTTTCATAATTTAACTTTTAAAACATATATTAAAGTTATATAAGTGGAAGCATATTTATTCCGTCTCCTCCAAAATAAACACTTCTATCAAGGGCTTAAGATACTGTATAAAAGCTAATAGAAAACCAGAACTGCTATATAAACATCTCATATTTAAACTTCAGAGATCCTGAATTCCTTTACGAAACAACAGGAACTGAATTTAACAAAATCCACAGAACACGCTCAGAGTTAAAAACAAAACTTAACCCCCCCCTCCAACAAGCCACTAAAGAAAAACTTAGAACGAGGCTATTTAGACCAAAAATATTTTATGGATTTTTTTTTATAATACATAGTATATTGTGAAAAAGCTCAAGGTTTTTTCAAAGATGTTGCACAAGCTTTTGATTTAAAGTGTGTGAAATTTACCATCATATCAGGTAGCAGAATGCCAGCTGGAAGTTAGTGACTATGACATAGCTGAAGTAGCGGCCACCTTCCTTTAGGAAAGCAGGCTGGTTTTTAAAAGGCTACACATAAACTTTCAGACTGTTGTGTAGAGCAATTATTGGTGAAAACTTAGGAGTCATTTTAGAGAAACAGGTTCGTGTTTTATATGCACAGATTTCTTAAGTACATTTAAAGGCTACTTAACGCAGCTTAGGTTTTTCTGATTTTGTTAAACTGGGTTAAATGCCATAACCATTTTATTTTGAAATTGTCTCTGGTAAGAAAGAAAATTGTCTTATACAAGAAGTGTCACTATTAAACAAGTACCTTATTTTAATTGCAATGTCACTGAAAGAGTTTTAGATTCAAGCAAATTAGCATAAGCACATTCAGATACAATTTGCCTGAAAGAGGACAAAAAAGGGCAACATGTTACCATTAGAAGTATTAGTAACAGTTTTAGATTTTAATCAAAAATGAAACAGAAGATGCTTGAAATTTTTTTGGAAGCTGAAGAAAAGTCAGGGGTCCATCCTTAGCCAATTTGTGTAAACAAAAAAGTTTTGTTAGAAAAAAAAAAGAAATGGTAGCACACTTGAGCTTTGGCTGAGAACTATCTACTGTGTGTGCCTCACTAAGAGTGCTCATCCTCAGATTCTTAGGAGTTACACTTGTGCTTAATCTCGCTAAATCTTAGAGTCAGCTTGCAATTCTTTTTACTTTTGAGTTTGGGATGCTGAAAAAAAAATATTAATGGTTACATACACAATTAAAGCCTCACTCCTGATCCTCCTGAAACTGGTGACCGAATTCCTGCTGCTTTCAGCAAACAGGGACTGGGCTCTGACTAGGTAGTGTGGAATGCAATGCCCCTCTCCCAGCCCACACCTGGTAAAGTTGGTCAGGATCACAAACACTGCATCATTTATTTCACTTTAATCCATCACCACTCCGTTAAGTTTAAATTCTAGCAGAAGAATTCTTCACTGTTTAGCACCTACTTCAGGGTAAATATTCATTTTACTTACAGAACAATTTTGGACCCTTACGATAGCTTCTGGTAAATATCTATGATACTACTTACACTAAATGCTCCAGTTGTGATTTGAGGTAAAATAATGGAACTACACAGAATATCTGCAGCCCATTATTACTACGATTTTCAACAAATTAGAAAATTGCAACACAGTATCACAAATTATAGAAAGCGGCAGAAAGAAATAGTCTATGCATTGTATTCATAAAATGCAGTGATTGTAGTGTGGTGGTTTTTCCTCTTTGAGCTGGATATGTATGCTTAATACAAATTTCAAATACATACTTCTTCATTTATACAGGTGGTCTATATAAATATTTACATTTTCAGTTTTTATTAAAACGTATCTTTATACTCATGGCCAAGCTTATTACTGCACGTAGGAACACAGCTCATCTCCTGTCCCTTAATGAGCTCTCCTTTTTTTCATTTAATAGTTATACATTCCTTTGTAGTTAGAATTACAAACAGTTGTACAAATAGTGGAAACAAAATCATGAAACTTGCCTGACATCCATTCAACCTCAGTTCATATTACAAACAGTACCATTTGCATTATGATGGCTGTTAATACAATGACTTTAGCTACTGATGCATTTATAGTAAATTAGTCTTTGGGACATTATATAAAGCAAAGTACCCCCTCCCCCAATTTTCCTTAGAAACATCATTAAATGGCTGAAAGCAGGCTTGCTGCTACTTTTTAATATAAAATCTTAGTAATAATATTGCTGACTTTAGATTCTATTTTAATTTGCACAAGTTCCATATAACAACAAAACAATTCTATGTTCCCTTAAAATATCAAACATTCGTATCCAACAACATCAGGATTACTCAAACTTGAGGTTTATTTGTTATTGCTAAAGGTGTCTAAGACCTAAGTCAATACAGCAAGACACTCCATCCGCTTCTTCCCTAACAGGAACTGCATGACATCTATTTATATGGAGCTTGTGTGTTGGTTTCTTTATTGACAAGAGAAGAAAAAAAAAAAAAAAGTTGGTTACAGTATTTCACTACTATAAACTCACAGTTAGAATCCAAATTGTTGTTGCTCTTTCATTTAATGTATGACTTTATATATAATACACACACACACCAACATCACAGGATGAAGATCCATGCATACAATCCAGATGTGATCGTATTTCAGTGTTAAATGAAATAAAAATTATTCTGTTATTATTATATCCCAGACCACAGTATTTTAAATTACTCTGCTTTCTACCTAATAACCAAATTAGTTTTACCTTAATCTTCGAATCCAAGCAGCATCACAAATTCCAAATATTTCATCTTCGTTGTTGTTATTTTGATCCTCTTAAGATTTCTAGTTTATATGGCATACATCTGAAATCCTGAACACAGCCTCCACTGAACTAGCTTTTTAAGGTATCTGTTAAAGCTAATTGTGTGTCTGTTCATGGCTCCAAAGACTAAAAGCTGTCTTGAAAGTCCTGTGACAGAGTTTACACATGTATTGTCTTTTGAACGTGATTGCTGAGAGTGGTGGAGCGTGATAGAAGAGCGTATCTGACTCCTGTGGTACAAATAATTTTTCAGTAGTAGTGGAGCTTTCAGATATGCCTGTTGGACTATCAGGCTCCAAAGGCTGGATTTTGGGGAGGGGTGGGGGTGGAGGTAAGGGTGGTGGTGATGGGGAATTAGCTGGTGGACATATCTCAGGCTCTTTATTCGCAGACTCCTCTGCGGCCTGTGACATATGAGACTGGAAGTGACTCCACAGACGGAAATTGGTTCGGAAGGCCTTGTTACACACATGGCAAATAAATGGCTTCACAGAGCATAAGAGCTCTTGGTGACGCTCCAGCTGTTTGCGTACAGTGAAAATCTTCCCACATTTTTCACAGGGCCACAAACCAGCATCTTTGTTGGAGACTACTTCCTTCGATTCTCTGCTCGCTTCAGTGACCTCATCCTCTAGATCATCTGCAGGCTCTTCTTTGATCTGAATTTTAAACTGCTTGGAAACACTTAAGTCTTCGGGTAGGCATGAGGAGTCTTCAGAATCAAAATTTATTTGTTCTGACGAATCACTGAATACCCCATCTTCCTTCGCAGCCACAAAATTGTTCATTTTATTGGACTCTGCCTGAGGATGCAATCTTGACGAACTAGTTATTTCTCCATTGTGATCCAGGAGAGGTAAAGAAAAGTTCTCTGATGGAGCCATTGTGTTTTGGTTGTGAACTTCAACTTGATGACGCCAGATGCTAAAGGATGATTTAAAGGTACGCATACACTCAAGACAAGTAAGCTTCTTGTATTCACACTTGCTCTCATGCTCATGCTTCAGCTCCGGAGAAGAAAACCTAACGCCGCAGTAAGGACAGATAGTAGCATTTCTGCAGAGTCGCTCATGATTCCCCTGTTCAATAAGTGAAGAGAGCTTGGCATTGCAGAGACGGCACTGATAAACCTCTTTGCTTTCTACTGGACTTTCAATATGAGCATGATCTTTCTGCTTAGGAGCCTTAGTTCCTCCAATTGTTTTTTCCCCTGGGTGCATTTTTATGTGCTGTTTAAATTGTGAGAGGAAACGATAAGCTTTCCCACAGTAGGTACAAAGATAGGCTCCTTTGGTTCTGGATCTTAAATTTCTTTTGATGACCTGCTGTGCTTGTGAGGCAGACTGTCCCTGAAAACCCTGCTTGCCACGTCTTAGTTTAACTATTAGAGCTTTTTTAATTTCTCTCTCTCTCACTATATCGATCAGCTTCCTTTGGAATTTTTCATCCAAAACAGCGTGTGAACTGGAAGCAGGTGAGGGATTCTTCACAATTCCATGTTGTGTCTGGCAGTGGGTCCACACTTTAAAATTTGTGTGAAACCTCTTGTGGCATATGTCACAAGCGTAGGGCTTTTCTGGATTATGATACATGTTAACATGACGATGAAGACCTGCTGTCGATCGGAAAATTTTAAGGCAGTGCTTGCATTTAAATTTTTTATTTGGTCTTGCTTCTTCCATCTCACTGTATTCATCTTTACTGACATCAGAATCAGGAAAATCAGCATCAAGGTGCGTAGGGCTTGAGCCTTCCTCAAAGTTATCTTCTGACCCAGGAGAACCCTGCTCATCCACCTTCTGTTTCTTAAACGGTAGTCTTCTATCAGCTTGAAAACTCCTTTTTGCTGGAAGTCTGCTTGGTTCCTTATGATCATCCTCAGTTTTAAAAGGAAAGTCTTTATTTGCTGATGCCGAAGCATCACCCACTGTAACTCTTATTATTTCGGCAGGATCTGAAAGCGGACTGCTAGGCTCAGTTTTTATTCGCACCTCTGTGAGAGGGGAAGCGACCTCCCTATCAGTTGACTGAGAGGCACTGAAAGATCTAAGGCGATGTGGGTGTATTACCTGGGGTTTTTCATCTATGACTAACTTCTCTGACGAATCCTTCAAGGATGACTTTTGAGATGCAACATTAAATGTCTTCGGGGAATCATTAGTTCCCGGTGAGGAGGAGGATGATACCAGTGAAGGTTTTAGGTCAACAGAAGGCGAGTAAATAGGAACCTGGCTGTCCATGGACAGTGACCTTCGAAGGAGACTTTTCACAAGTGGCCCGCTTCTGTCAATACTTTGGTTTTCTGGACCAGATCCGCTAGATGGGATGACTAGCCCTAACTTTGAGTAGTACAGCAAATTCCTGTCTTCGCCTTGACTACTTCCTTTTCCTGCCTCTCGCAACAGAAATGTAGATTCTGATGCGCCACGCAGAGACAGGACTGGTGGACGCAGTCTTTTTAATGGCATCTCTGCGGCCTTTCCTCTTACAAGCTGGCCACTGCTTCCTGGCTCATCGCTTGCAATTTCTTTCTCTGCTAACGGCATTTGAGGCAGCACTGTGTTCCTTTTCACTAAACCACCTCTGCTCTGATCCTCCACAGTTCCAGAAGTTTCCTGAAGCTTGGTATAGCTCACAGGGCTTTCTTTCAGCCATCTCCTTTCAGTCAGTGGTAAGTTGTGAAGGGTTTCAGTTGGTTTTGTTACTTGTGGTCTACTGCTAGTTTTGACAGCAACAGAGGGTGAAGGTTTAGAAGTATGGCTTAAATCATGTTGTGTTTGACTTTTCACTTGTGCTTCGATTCTATTCTGACAGACAATGACACTTCTCTTCTGAGAACTACTTTCATCTTCATCTTGATACAATATTTTCTTAACAGGGCAAGCTGGAAAAGGAGCTTGAGGACTCTTAGAAACAATGTTTGTGAGAAAGGATATTCCAAGACTGTAGCCCAGTTCTTGCACAGCTGCAAGACTGCCTTTTTCAATGAACAAGGATGAAGAATAAATGTAGTTTAACACATTATCAAAAGCATCTGGTTCACAAAAGTCGAGTTGAAACACTGACTGAGACTCATTCTCCTTATTTGTGAACAGAGTCTGGAAGTATTCACTGCTGGCAGCCAGAACGTTTTTATGAGCTCGAAATTTCTGATCTCCTACTATAAGAACAACATCACACAGCTGTCCTTTTAGACGCTCCTCATTCAGCGCGCTTAGAAGTGAAATGGCATGTGCTGGATTTATGTAATGTAAGAGCCCCTCCATGATTCTGATGTTTCTGAAAAAGAACAACAACAAAAAAAAAAGTTGGAGGTTGCCTTATATGAACGGTTGCTAGAGATAAAGTAAAGGCGCCTAATCCCTCTGTACCTCATAGACTGGGCTAAACCACCGACAACAGTGCTGAAGAAAACAGCTTGTTTGGAGGAAAGGTATGGGAATTAAACCAATGCCATTAGCTCCAACAGATGCACAAGTACATGAATCACAGAATTGTTAAGAGTTGGAGGGGGCCCTAAAGATCACTGAGTTCCAGCCCCCCTGCCGTGGGGCAGGGAGACCTCCCACTAGACCAGGTTAGGAGAACCAGCTCATGTGCCTACTTTCAAATACACTGTTAATCGCTGATCTGACACCAAGAATATTACACCTAACTAACTGGAGGAGCTATGTTCTTTTCCTGCAGTACACCTGTTTACATGGAGGAACGATCCACTCGTTTCACTCTTGGTTATCTTTTTCTCAGGTTTATGAAGATCCATCTTGACAACTGCATTGATAAACTCTTGACTCAGATATCTAAGGCTTAGTTATACCAAGTCACCTTTCTGAGGCTAAACAAACCTGACAGTCTCCTCCTGACTAAACAAATTAACAGGGGTTTGTTGTCATTTTTAATAGGATGACGGAAGGGGCATTAATACTGTGAAGGGAGAAGGAAGAAGGATTATTGTTTGTAATCTAGATTAATTCATCACGCTTGCTTATGTTTAATAAGTGTTGTTAATACATACTTCTAGTTATCAAATATGTCACTTGTAACTGCACTGCACTAACAGGATCTGGTTTCTTGGAAACTTCACAATTATAATTGAAGTATCTCCACATTGCTTTGTTCTAGCTTAAAAGCAACCAACCAATTTAACTCCCCATCTAATTCATTATTGTAAGAGCACCTTATGTCCACAACCCATGCACCTGAGGAAGAGTGAGTGCAATAAGCACAAATCCCCACGTTCCATATGCTTCAAAATAGAGCCCGCTCTGTACTGCAGGTTGTCTCAACAACTCAACAGACTGCTCCTGATTAGATCTTAACATAAGAAGAGAATCAGGGTTTAAGTCAGTTTAAATAAACAACTTCTGTGGCATGAACTGAAATCTATGTATCTGCACATGCGCACACACACACAGAAATAATTAATATCCAATTTCCTTTTTTTTCATGGACACACTTCTGTTCACGGTAACCGGTAAGAATTTTACACTGCCTTCCTCTGTGGTGGTAGTAAAGCAAGTCAATGATGTGTCTGTTAAAAGAAGTTCTCTTCTTTTACAGCTGAGCTGACAAACTGCTCTTTGGATATTTATTCAAAGTATACTACTACAACAAAAAAGTTTCACTATTTATCGGCTTACAAGAAAAACTGAAAAGTTTCTCAAAATAAAAAACAATATGAAGAATCTGTAACCCCATCATTAAATGTGGGTGGTAAACTGTAAACAACTATATAAATATATATGGATATAAATAAGGGATCAAACTCTCAATTGGCATTAATAAATGATTTAAAGGGTGCTGCACACAGTGTCTCGGGGCATTGATCATATCCTAGGACTGAGCTACCACTTCTACACCTGAAATTAACGAATGAGCTAATAGCCTCAGAGCAATAGAAAAAGCAGAATTCTGCTTCCTCACCAGATCAGTCTCTTTACTGAATGTTTCAGTGTCTTAATTCACCTCAGATTTAATGCATAATCCCCCAAACTCTTCATCTAGAAAAAAGCAGAGCAGTCAAGCTTCTATGAATTTGAGAAGCCAATCTGTTTTGGTTTGCTTTCTATGTTCTGCTTAAAAGAACTGTCTGAGGAGTGTGAATTACTCATCTCCTTTGTAGATGCCAATGCGATTTAAAGTGGTGGAGTGGCCAGTGAACTGGCCCTAATCCACCTTTCATAAACACCCATTAGCACTTGCAGTGTTGCAAGAATGCATCTTTTCCATTAGTTTCATCTGAAAGAAACTGAGTTTGCAAACTCAGGTGATTCACCTGTGCTGCAGCATGGTACATGGAAGTAACAGATCAACAATGTGATTCTGTGTGAAATTTGAATTAAAACAGTACTGCAGAGACCCTCAAGAGAACTTTTTGCAGAAACCATACTTCAAGGACGCAATGGGAAAGGAGTATATTAGCCAAATGTTTTGAAATATTTTCAAATCTTTCATTTTAATCTGCTTTTCCTAGGCCTTGTGTAAAACACAGGCAGAATAATAACCGTGTAATCACTGTGTTCCTCTGTCCACGGTAACAAAGTAATGCCATTAGTAGAGACAGGTGTAAAATCTATGTGTGTAAAGCAGAATCCAAGCCACACCTCCTGCTTTCCCCATTCTCCTTTTTTATTCATCGAACATCTTCAATTTTTTGCATTAAACCAGACAGAGGTAAGTATCCCACTACAATCTTTCCTTTCTTTCTCAGACCAGTCTCTTCTAGTAAAGAAGGCAGAGCTCTTGAGTGCAATGTAACTCTGTCACTTTAACAGTAACCAAGGCTGCGACATACACAAGTGGCAAGGGACCAAATTAATCCTGCAAAGGCAGCTTTAGTCCTGGTATTTCCTAATTCAGGTGCTTGATTTTCACCTTAATAGCTTTAAACCTAACAGGCAGAAATAAACCAAGCTATGATAAGTTAAGAAACAAAACTAGAACTGGTTTGCAGAACGATTTTAACACATTTACACAGATCATCTGAAAGCCTGAGATACTTAAATGTAAAAAACCCCTAAAGACTACCAGAGTAAATGTACAATGTATTAAAATTTCACCACATGAACACTTTTCAGAAAGAAGTTGATCCAGGACATTATTCCTACTCTCTTTAGTCCATCTTATCTGCACATGGTACTTCAGTCCTTCAGCCGTGCCTCTACAAATGTTTGCAGGCCTCCATTACAATCAGACAATAAACCAAATACTCCTCCTTTTCAAATGCTGGTCAACTTTTATATTAAACAACAATTTCAAGAACAAATGCACTGGCATAACTGAAGAGGCAGCAAAGCAGCTATAGGAAGGCAGGAACTCCTTCCAACACCTGGCCACCAAAGCCCATGCCCAGCTGACTGCACTGAGCCCCAACGCCAAAGGTGTGCCTAGTTCCCGTGTAGATAATAGAACTATGGCAATCTCTCCTACTACTACATTTGATTCCAGGTGCTTGAGGAAGCTCTACTGATCTCAGCAAACAAGCTTTCAGAGACGTAAGTACTGTATTTGCTACGAGATCTATAAAAAACTACCTCTACTATTTCAAAATTACATTCTGCAAAAAGGAAATCTCGACTTAGGAAGCTCCTCACAAGGAAAGGGTGAAAAAGCTTAATTTTTGGCTCAGCAGCCTATCGATCTTCAACAGCTACCTGCCTTTGAAGTGGTAGCTCCCCTTCCTTTCCTCTGTCTCTTACTCTCCCATCTCCTGCTCCCAGTCCTGTGGAAACCTCCTCTTCCTTTGACCAGCTCTGCTGCTCATTTGACCTCCCAGTAAGTTGATTCAGCTCCCTGGAATGAAGCAGGAAACAAACAAACAAACAAACAAACCCAATCCTGTTTTTTTAATACCTATTTGCTATTTCATAGAACCATAGAGTGGTTAAAGTTGAAAGGGACCTTAAAGATCACCGAGTTCCAAGCCCCCTGCCTCGGGCAGGGACACCTACCACTAGACCAGGTTGCTCAAAGCCCCACCCAACCTGCCCTTGGACACTTTCAGGGAGGGGGCATCCACAGCTTCTCTGGGGAAACCTATTTTATAGGTTAGGGACTTAATCAACTCAGTGAGAGGTCAGACAAGCACTAAAGTTGCAGCAAGAGAAGCCATGAAACTATCCATTCTTTGTCAGCAAGTTGTTCAATCAGCTTTGCCTATCTGAAACTTCACCTTCGAGAACAATGAAGTCGCTGAGGCTGAAACTTCACAAATCAGGCAGACATTTAAGCAAAAAAAATCGGCATAAGAGCTTACACTTACAAATACACAAACTAAAATAAGATGTTGATATTGCCTACTGACTTTCATTATAAGGACATAGCTGTCAGCTACAGCTATGTTAATAGCACGTTGGGGGTGGCAGTGCAAAAGTCAATGTTCTGAAACACTTAATGAGATGCAATGTTGCAGCAAGGAGGCGCCAGGGCTGTGAGAAACTGCAGTCAGAAGCAGAGAACATGAAGAAGGAGGAGGAAACGCACCCCGAGGACATGGGCAACAAGGTAGACAAGGGGGGTTTCAACGGGGAAAACATACATAAGAAGTGTGGTGAGGGAAAACCCACTAAAAAAGCCAAAGAAACATGGATTACAAAACTCAGCCAAGAAATACAAGTGTCTTCCTGGGGTATGTGGTGGTCTGGGCAGGAAATTTGTGGCAATCTTGCACAATCCTCCTTTGCAGGGGTTTCATTGGCTCTGATAACTCATGTGCTGTTTCAGACACAAATGGGGAAAAGAGTCCCGTTACTTATCAAGAGTCCAGATGCAAAAGAAACATTCACCTCTTAAACTTCTACTCAAGTATCCTACCTGGGTTTTATTATTTGAGTTTGACAGCAACTTAGCAAGTCCTTCTTCTCCCATGTTGCCTTGACAAAGCAGATACTCTCCTACAGTCCATTATATTTGAACACACAAACACACACCCTACACACCCCCAAAAGCTATATGTAAAAGCTCCAAACCTGCAGGGCAAGATTGTTTGCACTTCTATAATCTTTTTCTGACTAAATATTTGAGTAATCTGTTATTGTAAATTCAGGGATTCTGTCTTCCTGGATTTAATGAAATGTGATTTCAAATGCTGTTGCCATTTTCCACAGCAGACAATACTGTGAACTTCCTCCATAAGGACAATTGTTTTTCATTTCCAATAGGTCAGCAACAAGGAGAGACTCACTGATACGATAGGAAGGCAGCTATAAAATCCCATAAATAATCTATCTGCTAGTGTGTGAAAATGACGTATTGATTTCCAACTCTTTATCCTCCACACGTACAGAAGTGGAAATTTAAGGAGACAAAAAGAAGAAATTCTGTAACATTGTACAGTGTATTTTGCCCTCCACTAGAGACAAGTAATTAGCAATTATCCTGATATAGACTAGAAATTTCCTTAGAACTTAGAGGCTACTTTTCACATTCAGATGATACTTGGTAGCTTTGCCAGCTGACACTCGGGGTAGCTCCTCTGGACTTGAAGCAAACTACAAAACGTCAGAGTAACACCACAAAGCTCCGCTTGTTCTTCTATGCACAAACAAGCAGCAGCAAAGAGCGCATTTTCATCTTACTCTCAGTCGAATCTAACCAGAGATTGCTCCTGCAAGGAGCACTCCAATGTCCCCTCCCCTTCCAAGGCAGGCCCAGCTTGGTGTCCGATCAGTAAACTGATCCAGCTGGCCATGGGGATTGCACAACTTCTGGATGTAAGGGAGAGGGCAGGAATGCGCGCTGGCTGTGAGCTTTTCCCATTCTCCTTGAACGGGTTCACGAAGATTAAAAACACACTAAATGCTGATTGATAAAGTATTTGTCCCAGCCTCAATGCCTCAACTGAAAGGTGTGTAACTCATCATCCAAATTCCCATAAAATAAACAAAAAAAACCCAAAAAAGGTTAAAACTCTCTTTCCCTGAGGAGTTTTCAGTTTTCTTGCTCTTGGGTTTTGTGACATTGCCATAAACTCTATGATGGGACAAGACCTAAAGGGGCGATGGCAAAATATACATTTTAAACACCTACTAGAAGCTTATTCTCAGGAATATTTCCTACCATTTTTTAGTAAGAAATGCCTGAAATCAAGAATTTAGGGAAGGGGAGACACACACCAAACCTGTACCCTTGTACTCTTTCTACAGGTTGACTATTATTTTGTTGGTAATGCCGAGCTATAATTGCTGAACTAATATTCAGTCATCTGCTTTCCCATGTGAGCCACGGGCCCACTGTGTAACTGGCCCAATTCACAATAAAATCTTGTCTACATGCTTTTAATTTTGCTGATAAAGTGAAAATTACAAACCCTAATTGTGGTCTTATTTCTATTAACATAAAGATGCATTTTACAGGCATAATGTATTTTAGATGGGAAGAGAGACCAATTATAGCCATATAAGGTACTTTTCTATCAACAGAATTGTGTTTACACTAAGGTTTCTGTAAGAACACTAGAGATGGGGAAAAACATCATGCACTTAATCTGTAACATCCAGAACTAGTATAAAAGCTGAACCTGAAAAACTGCCAAGTGAGACATTTTTAATTCAGGGAACAAAGGTATCTTCCACCCACTGGAGGAATCCAAGGAAAAGTCTATTCAGCTATCATCTTCATTCAGCCTTCGTTTATTATGGGCAAGACACTGGAAGACAATACAGGCTACTGTAAAAGGGGAAAGACCACAGCAATTTTACAGAAGAGATTTACAAGGTCATGAATAGCATGTGGAAGATGTTCAGCTTATTCAAAGTCCCTGTGCATTTGGATCAAGCAACGTCTTACGCGTTGTTTGGGGTTTTTTTAATTAAAAATCCTCTTCTGTGAACAAGAACACTCTGCATTTTTGCTTCATTCCTCAAAAGTATGTACGAGAAAATAGCTGGTCTTATTCTTACTGAACTTCCAGTGTATTTGGCCATTGACTGACCTCAACACCTGAAGGAGTGTCCTCAGGGTTATGTTCTGGCACAAAATGATTTTTCTTGGTTGTGGCAGGTGGATTAGGTTGTGGCAAATGGTGATTAGAAATCATTAATTCCACTGCTTTTCCATCCACATTTATTTGCTTTAAAACTATTTCTGTGAAACACTGTACCAAGTACACTATTTTTGAAAAATCCTCCAAAGATACTCACAGAAGTACTCAGAACAGAATGCCAAATAGGTCACCCTAAAGTAGCTCTAACGGGGGTTTTCTTGTTTGTTTTAAGCTGGTAGACATCCACCCCACTGGGACTACTGGTATTGCTAGCTCCAGTGTATTGTAGCATCAGGTCTGGTGCTCGCTATGCACGAGTGCTGGAGGAAAATGAGTTGGAGGGAGGGGGAGCTGACTGTCCCCCCTGTAAGAGCAGTCCCCAAGATAACCACAACTTATCAAAGCAGTTACTGAGTGCGAATTGCAACCTAAAGACTACTCACACTGTTAAGTGTTGATGAAGGATAAACCATGGATAAGGAGATTAATGCTCTGATGTAAGAAAGAAAAACGTATTTCTTCCTTTACCAAATAATGAAATATAATTGTGTATGAATTACCATGAAAGGACAAGTTCCATGACATTTTTTGGACATTATTTGGCCAAAGAATTTTTCATGCCTTTTCACCACAGGTTGTGTGGAAAGATTCTGCACAACAAAGGTGTAGTGTTTCACTAAATCTCAGAGGGAGAACCCCTTCAACAATCAGGACCAGGTGATTTTAAAACTTGTTCATTTTTTACTGCTGAACTGCTGGTGGTAGTGGTGAAGGTGGGATGAGTGTAGGAATGTAGAATAGTTGCTCAACAATTTCTTTTCTTGTTCATAAAATATGCCCGAACTAATCTGGAACAACATAATACATAAAGTAGCCAATAAGCAAAGACAACACATTATATATTTTTTTTATTATTTCACTGCAGAATGAAAGACAGTAAGAGAATTGCTATCATAATTATTATCCCTAAGGAAAAAAAATGGAAAATCTACACCATAAATATTCAGGGAAGCAACTCCCTCTGCAGAGAACATCTGTTTTAAAGCAGAACATACCGCAGTTCTTTACAATTGCAACAAAAAAAAATTGCTGGCTCTAAAGATTCTTTTTTTTTTTTTTTTCATTCCGAGGATCCCTGATCATTAAATGTAGCAGAGTTCATATGAAACAGCCCAGTTGCTCAAGAGTTGAGTATTTCTTTTAATGAGCTGGAAAGAGCTGCAACTGTAGCCTGTGACTCACAGCATAGCACCTCCCAGTGCAGTACAAACCATATGGTGGTTACAGCCCAACTTCCTCTCCCCAGCTCCTCCTTCCTCTACACAGTTTGTTTATAGACCATAGTTATCACTATTTTGCAGATAAAACAACTTTCAAAACCTTGAAACTTGTAACTGGAAACTACTTGATATTTTTTACATGAAGTGCTTCACAGCTAACTGCAGTTCAAAAATAAACAACTCCAATACAGTGTGAGAGTTCCTGTGAAGTTGTTCTTTTAAACCCAAGTGTTGGCGTGCCTCTAATTTTAAGGAAAGCAGTCAGCCATGAATATGAATGCTATAAAGCCATGAATACTATGGAGATGATCAGAGCACCAACTATTTAACGCTCTGTGTATCAGTATTGTCTAGCATCACATGTGCAAAAGACAGTTCACAAACCCCAGTCTCTTCGTGATACCAAGCTTCTAGTGAAGTGATCTGGAATGTTCTCGATCCAAGAAGCCTCTTGAAATTGAATCACCTGAGAGTATCACCCTGGCACTTGGAACCTACACACCAGGAAAATGTTCACATTTATTATACTTGTGTACCATTAAACGTACAGCACAGAGGGCTTCAGAGACTTCTTACAAGCTACTGTCTCTTTTTACATGAAATAAGTGTGCTAATATGTGCTAAAGGATAAATTACGTTAAGCATTAAAAAAGCACCCAACTCATTACGACTTTAATCCTGCTTTGGATCACAGGGAAATGTTGAAGTTCATGGAGGAGCAAGAGATGTGGTCACCTACTCTCAGTTCCACAGGGATGACTCTGGCTCCAGCAGGCTCAGGGGAGCTCACAGCTGGAGAACCCCTGATAAATCCTGGTCTGGCACACATCATTGTAGCTGAAAACTCCAGAGACTGTAATCTGTGACAACTTCCTGCAAGCCCCTACTGAAGTTCTTTAAATGCTCACGATCCAGTCAGGTTGGGTAGATTTTCTACAGGTAGAGTAAACCAAATGTTCTTATGAGATTACAGCTGCAGAGCACATGGGTAATAACATTTCTAAGAGAAAAGGATATCAAATCCCCTTTCACCCAAAAGGCCACAAAATTTGTTTTTTTTTGCAAGCAAGTTTTATAAAAACAGTTGCTGAAGTCTGCTCAAAAGTTCCCCTCAAGAACATCAGCAAAACCCTGGTGGAAAATTTTAGTCAATCCAGTCAGTTTGTCAGTTTGAGCAAAGTCAGAAGAGAATACTATAATTGGCAGTGTTTATGCAATACAAATGTAAAAGTGGTAGATTTGTCTTTAATACATGTTTACTACTCCTGATTAAATGTAAAAAAAAAAAACAAACCACCACCTTCTTGCGGAAGAAAAACTTAAACCACCCCTATATTCATGTTAACACTTACTTAAAGATAAAAGTTATTAACTGCAACTCGACTACAAGGTTTTTACAGTATCCACAAAAATTTGTGATATTATGTAATTCACCATATTCTTTTCTTATACCTGCAGTCTACCTACATCTTCTTTCCACCATAAATCCAACAACAGAAAACCAGAGTACCTTTTAAAACAAGTGCCATGTAATTATTAAGAGTTTACTCGACATGCAATGAAGTTACACAGTACTTCCTGTCTCACAATAACTCTTTTAAGCCGTTTTCCTGAGATTCAACCCTTCACAAGTCTTATCCAATCTGGACATACAATTGACAGTTCGGATTTTAAAGAGCATTAAAGTGCAATTCCCTCTGGCAGCTGCGATCAGGCAAAACACCTTCCACACACCAGTATGCAGCACAGAGCATTTTTACCCTAGCCTAGGAGAGGTACTTTTTCTTACTCACGAATAACATAGGCAAAGAGCACTTGGACTAGTAAAGCTACACTGCATTTAATACCTGCGTGTACTTATAGGTGGCAGGAACCTTGCCGGATTGCCTTCCGCCCTGAAATGTGCAGGCGAGCGCGGCTCTCCCTTCAAGCCACACCGGGGCGGGCCTACGGCGCGGAGGGGCAACCCTCCTGCGTACTCTCCCCATGTTTGACGGTTGAGAGCCGAGCCGGTAGTCCGCCCGGGGAGACAACCGTGAAGCCGCAACCCGGCAAGGCGTAGAGAGAGGGTGCCGGTACCTTCGGGACGCCCCGTTGCCTTGTCCTCTCCCCGCAACACACACCCCCCCCCACCCCGGCCGTTAGGGATAACCGCCCCCTGAGGAGCGGCGCAGGTCCAGGGACACGTGCGCGCGTGGGGCCACGCGCTCCCCGCATGCGCCGCGAAGGAAGAGCGGCGACCGACCCTCACGCAAGCGCAGTTCTGCGGGATTCCGGCCCCCCTCCCCGAGGAGAAAGGGGGAGGACGGGGTGGGCAGGAGCGGCGTGTGGGAGCTGAGCATGCGCAGAAAAGCAGGCTCGGGCCGGGCGATGTGGCGGGCGCGTGCCGGCGCAACGGGCGCTCCGCGGGCCGTTTCCTCAAAGCTCGAGGGAGCATGCGCGGGGAAGGGGAGGAGGGTAGGGGGTAGAGAGAGGAGGGGCCGGGGAGACGCGTTTCGTAACCGGCGCAGGCGCATTGAGCTGCTCCGGGAACCGCAGCCCCGC
>VZTM01019921.1:35400-83109 GCA_013400555.1 Jacana jacana | reverse complement strand
CTGGGGTTAGAGATTATGCAGAGATGGACGGATAGCATTTTTCAGAGTTGCAGCAAGTGCGTTTGTGTTTGTGCATTGCTAAGATGCGGGGGAAATGTGGAGTACCTTAACTATATTGGTTTTCTTTTCAGAAGATTGTATCCAAGTGTTAGAGGTGATTTGTGGTAAGTTCTCATCAAGTAAAAGCCACAAAATTTAGGAAGTAAGCCTATTGGCTTGCTGAAAAATTTTGCCTATGATTCTTTGCTTCATCAGATGGTGCCAGAAATGTTATTTCTAGGTGGCGTTCTTTGGTTTGTGCAGCTAAAAAGCAATTTTTCTGGTTTGTGCAGTGCTATACCCAAGGGTGCTGTTGTGTCACTAGGCCATTTCATATATGATGTTAACATACTGGTCCTAAGACTACAAAGTGCATATTCTGAGGAGAAGTTGCAATTTATAACAACTTTAAACTTACTCTCGTATCATTTTGTGCACTATTAAGACAAACCCATGATCTGAGATGAGGAACTGAAACTGACTTTCAGGCAGTGAACACAGAAATACTGCCCTGTAACAACTCTGGGTCAACTTTTGCATGTCTCTGGCCTGTGCAGGCTTACTGATGTCGCCTCCGTACTGATTTATTCATTACAGAGTAGAAAGTTCAAGTGGCATAGCAAAAATAACCAAGATATCAAATTATTGATGTCTTTATGTTTATTCTGCTGGCTGAATTTATTATTGTCCGTTCTGTCTATTTGCATTCTTTGCATGCCGAGTTCAGGCCCAAAACGGAACGGGGATTTATTTAGTTGCTTTACAGTTGTGAAGTACAGAAACAGTGCTCTGGAAGAGGCTTTTTCACCTGACGTGCTTCTCTGTCAATTTGACGCTGTTCCCCCCAGTTGCCTGTGACAGTTCATTGTATATGAGCCAATTATATATGGACAACAGAGGGGTTGCTTGCCTCTGTAGTACAAGCATCTTGCTTGAGGCCTACCTGGCTCTAATGTGTTATGTTCTAGGCAATTGGTGGGTACGTGTGTTCACACAGTGCGATGTATACACATCATTTTGAATGTAGAGAGGCAAAATTTGGCAATGCCATTACACAGTTGGCTTCCCCTCCTTCAAATACACAAACCTAGCTTTCTCCAATGCCATTCTCATAGTTATGTTGGCAAATATAGCTCTAGACCATGCATGACCAGCACAACTGGGATACTTACTGGCCACAGGATAAGTGTGTCTGGTTGAAAACAACTCCAGTGGTAACATCACACACATGAACTTGTAGAGTAGGGCTGATGGTTGGACTTGATGATCTCAAGGGTCTCTTCCAACCTAAATGATTCTATGAACTGCCTTGCTTTGGTTGCCAGACTCTTCACAATCTGATGACTTCTCACAGCATCTTCCTTGGTGGTGTTGTGGGACTTCTTGGGCAAAAGCCAAAACAAAACAATACTTTAAAAAAAAAAAAGTTTTTTAGTGGCCAGAACATGTAGAGTTTTAATCAAAGTTTGAAGACTTAGTGAAGATTCCTACACAGCTAGCTAAGCAGCAAGTCTCACCAGCAATAGTCACTTGGCATCAGGGTTAGAAAGAGTTGGGGTCAGTAAGATGGAAATGATACAGAGGAGGACCTCAGGCAGGGTACCTCAGTTCTTCAGGGTTGTATGGTGGTGCAAATGCATGTGGATTGCATGTGTCACTGTGCTTCATATATCTAAGCATGATTTTGTTGAGCTTTGGATTTCCACCCCACAACTAATGTCCTTTTGGGCAGACTGCAGTGAAGCCTCAACAGGATAGTGCATGTGACATGCATTGCCACAGGATGCTGAGTATGCTTTTCAACAAATTATGAAGCTGAATAGAATCAATACAAAAAGGATGAAGAGATGCAGAAAAATTTGTGCTTTGAACTTTCCTTCTTCCCTTCCTTCCTTTCCCTCCTTTCCCTCTTTTCCCTCCTTTCCCTCCTTTCCCTCCTTTCCCTCCTTTCCCTCCTTTCCCTCCTTTCCCTCCTTCCTTTTAAAATTTTTTTGGTGATGTTTGTGTGCCTGGAGCGTTACCGTTTGTAGTGCAGATAGGAGAAGGCATTTCACTTGCTATGATATTTGATGGCTCAGGACTGGAGCTTGACATTGGCCTGTAGGTTGAAACTAGCTTTGAGGATATGCAGGTATATTCTGACACTGGATTAGAAGCTGTTGGTACTTATCAGATGGCTAATTAAAGCACAGAAAATACTGAGAGTCTCAGGGAGGCATAGAGGGACCTATTGTGTTTCAGTGTACGTGGCCAATCTTTCTCCTCTTAAGGTCTCCTTCAACTAAGCACAAAGTATTATTAAAGTCGTCTTTAAATACAAAAGGGAAGTTCCCAGTTGAAGAGAACCTGGTGAAAATACAAATTTTCCTCTGTATGTAGATGATGGAGGTAGTCGAAGTAGGAAAAGACAGAAGGTGCCATGCTGCCAGGATGGCATATGGGCAAATTCCCAAATGGAACCTGACAAGCTGGCAGGAGAAATTAGTGTTTTCCAGGCAAGAGGAAAGGGTATGTTTGAGTGATTTAGAGCTAGTCTTAAATCCTGACCTCAGTGCTTGAGGAATCTGACCTCTGCAGTCTGTCAGTGGACTCTGGAGTTACTGAAGGGGCGTGTTTGTTCCCAGGAATCTGCAGAAACGTGTGATATGGAACAGAAATTCTGTCCTCTCCTCTCTGGCAGGCTGCTCAGCTGCCTGGATATGGTTTCCCCCCAGCTTCAGCTGGACATTTTTTCATTTAAATTAGGGCTGTAAAAATTTTGGGACTATATGCAGGTTCTCTGCGTTGGAAACTTTTTCTCCATTGCTTCACAACTGCTGCAGACCTACATTTCAATGTCAGCTAGTCTGCAGTCTCATTTTATTTATTAGTACAACGCTGACCTGGAAGAGAGAAAGTGAGAGGTGATTCTGTAATTCATGACATATTTGACATCCTATTTTAAAAAGCTGATAAATTGATCTTTGGTTCATTTTGTTCCCTTACTTGGCAGTGTCACTCGTGGAGGCTGGCTGGCACGTGTATTACTTTGGGTGTTGCCTATCTTTTGTGTACAAGACCTGCAGAAGGGCAGGCTTGTCCGTTTTAAACTAAAGCTCATGGTAGATAAATTCTCCACTCTACCTGGATAAAGCTGTAGTAACCATCATGGTCTTGTGGTTTCTGTTGGCCAAACATTTCTGAAAGATTGTATCTGGAATTATTTTGCTGTTAAAGCTAAAATGACACACTTTCTTCCCTTATATGTTTCATCATTCCCTCTATTTTAGGTCAGATGATTCATCTCTGCATTACTGCTTCTGCATTTCCATTGCCTTAATTGGGTCTTTTGGAGTTATTACAGTCTATATGGAATTGACAAATGCTATTTCTAACAAATGTACAGATTTATGCCCTTTCTTCCCTTCTCCTTCCTCCCTTCCCTCATCTCCCCTCCCCTCCTCTTTTCCTTTATTCCCCCTCCATACCTTCCTCAGTCCCAGGCGGTTCCTTTGTTCTTGTCTCTGCCGTGCTAAAGCTTTTCAGGGAGTGAGCTGGAGGGTTTCACTACTCTGGTGCTAAAATGTGACTTGTTTTCTCTACCCATGAGTTAGCTCAGAGGACAGTCCTCATGACTTTTTATGCTGTTTTAACTTATAGCCAAGTATCTACAAAAACCCTTGTAAGTAGAGGATGTCAGAAGGTGTCCTGAACCAGTGTGTTTGCTGAGTACTTCAGATCCTATGTCAGCAGTTACTGCTACTTGTTTTTTAGCAACAGGTCTCAGCACAAAGGGTGACATGACTGCTTTTCTTCCTGCTTTGACCGGTTCCCACCAAGGCGTGCCTTCAGACACCAAGAACCTCTACCTAAGTGTGTGCCAACACAGGGACAGCAGTTGCCTCTGTGTACAGTGATTAAAAACCAGACTCACCCTAATTGCATCCCCATATGTCAGTTGGGTGCAGCTGGTGGGTATGGAGAGGCAGTTGCAAGTGTTGTAGTTAACCATAGTTTAACAGATTGCCACCTAAATTGAAAAATCTGGCTGGAAACGTGGTTTTAGCCAGAGACAAAAAAAACCCCAACCCACTAAAAATGGGTGAATATCAAAGTGTTTAATATTTAAAAATATCATATACGATGCCAAATTGTTAATAGACCTGTGTTCAAAGATGATGTATGCATTTACATTTTAAAGGAAGCATTTGTAAATGAAGTCACTTTGTTATTACTGCTTACACGGAACTCTCTGTTTGGGATTTTAAAATTCTGGAGTTAAAGAGGACTGTTACAATTGTGTAATACATCTCTGCATGCAAATAGTCCGCAAAGCCCTTAATTAACCCTGCACTGAATTTATAGCTTCTGGTAGAGGTTTCTGCTTGCTTGAAAGGCTTGAACCTTTCAAAATCATCTCCTTTCTAATTGAAAAAAAATAATATTCGGAAGCAAGGAGCATTTCCTCTGAAAATGTTTTAAGCAAAAAAGGTAATTGAAGTTATAGATAACAATCTAACAGATTTCCAGGACTGGAAGCTGTAACTTGAAGAACAAAAAGGCAGAGTTATTTCAACAGCGAGGATTATTAACCACTGGAAAAATTTGCTGAGAGTTATGGTGGCTTCCCTGTCATCAAGACCAGGTTCCTGTCTGGAGGTTGTGCCACAGACACTGCATCTGCCCATCACATTCCTACAGGTGTCTGGTGTCCAGAGCCTGCGGGAAAGCTTCAGCAGGGACCTGGCCTTCAGAGGTCTTCTTGAAGCTCTGGATGGGGCATAGTGTTGAATGGGCATAGCCAATCTCTTAATTCCTGCTAAGATGGATACTGATTGTTGTCACTTGATAGCTACAGACTTTAGTGAATTTAAGAGATCTGGGTTTGTTTTTTAATCTGCTGAAATTTCTGGACACTTCTTTAGCTTTAAGTATGGGCTCATTGGAGTAAAACCTCAGCGAAACTTTGGATTGTATCACTAATGGATGACCTAAAAATAATAAATTTAGGGCATTCTCTCAAGATATAGCAATCATTTCCTGTTGCCTGGCAATATCTCCAGCAGTGAATACAGAACTGGGAATTTATTCTATGATGCTGTGCAGAAAAATTTGTTTACAATTTTCCACCGATTCCCCCAGGAGAAAGAACCCGTGGCTCATACAGAGAGAGCAAACATTAATGACACCTTCTAGTCATCTTGGAAAATTTATGACCAAGTTTCTGTTCTTCTTTCCATATTTCTAAAAGTGTTTACTGAAAGACACCCTTGTGTCTTCTCAGATTCATCCCACTCATTTTCAGTGGGAATTAGCTTGAATTTATTCTAAATAACTTATTATAGCATAATTTAAATTTTAGTTTATATTTAAGTACTCTTTTTCAGTAATCCTGTCTTCACATGCCGTGCTAAAATCTTTTTTTCTTTAAGGATGACTGAGAGTTTTTCAACAGTCTCTGTAGATGACAAGATGACATTCTGTTACCCATGCAGTATACATGATTTGGTTTAAGGGGAACCTCATACACCCATGATGTTCTGTGCTTGGTAGAAGAATGTGAAGACCCTAATTTCCTAGTATGCTTCAGGCAAGTAAGCTGCTGCATGCCTCCCTGAACAACAGTATTTACCATCATTTGCAGGACTGGGATGTTTTTGTGACTGAATTTAGCACCCAGCAAGAAAAAATGAGTTGAATGTATTAGTTCTCCTAGAATATACTGAAAAGAGGAAGACAAAAACCTTCATAACTTCTTGGGCTGGGATAATTTTTTTCTCTGACCTGGGATACACCCAGTGTATGCCTTCAATCTGCATTTTTGGGGAATACATTAACACTGGAAATAAGCTTGCATGAACCGACTCTGTGAAATCAATCATGCAGAGTCATTCCAATGACAACCACAGTGGACCTGTTACACATTTAGGAAAAAAAAAAACCAAACCCACATGCTAGAATCAACAGTTGCAAATAGTTTGAGTTTCTTCTTGCCATTGGTATTTTAACATTTGGTGAATGTTTCTGATAACAGTTAACCCTTCAATTCCTTTTATGGTAAATTCTGTTAGAGCAGATCCTGCTGTTGGGCGAGCTAATCAAAATTGTGTTTAGCTGGTGATGAGCTCAACTGAGCAAGTGAGATTTTGTTCTTGTTTTTCTTTTGTTTACATGGTAACTGTCTCTTCCCTTTTTCTGTACAAATAAATGTCATGTAGCATAGCTGAGAGATGCTGCCTTTTATTTGCCAGAAGAAATTGCTAATAATTGAATCACTTGAACACTGAAATTTAAAGACCAGACTTTTCAACGGAAAAAATATTGATATATGCTACAGGATTAATTTTGTGGTACGTCAAGACCATCCTGTCACACCTATCTCCTAAAAATAATGAATTCTTTCATTCCTATAGGAACGGTGATGAAGTTTTCCAAATGTTAAAAATTCACTGTGCGGATCACAGACTTTTTTTTTTTTTGCACTATCTCAAGTCTTTTAAACATAATCATCTCAGCAGCAGCTTCTTTTCATAGTACAGGAAAATAATTCAGACATCAAAATGATCCAAAGTCAGCCCAACAAATATTTTTTGAAGACAACAGATTTTGAACTGATCCCTAAACATGCAAAACCATAATAAGTTTCATTTGTTTTTGTAGCAGCTAATTGCATAATGTGATTTAGCTTGAATGCAGAGAGCTTGAAAGAATAAACAAGTTAATAAGGTGCTATGGGACTTGCCTTTATGGTGCGCATGTAAAGACTTGTTAAGGATAGAGGGTTAAACTAAACTAAGCGGATAGATAAAAGCTTCTAGAGGGTGTTTACACGGCCCAACTCAAGCATCCAATGCGCAGGGAACCGTTTCCCTCCTCGCTGATTGCACACGGTTGCCAGAGAGTGCAATGCAAGACACTGTTTCTTCTCTTTCTCCTTTGTCTCATCTACCTGTGTGCCAGAACTGGTCCTTCCTCGTCATGATGGCTTTCTGTATAAGTTGTGGTGCTTAAAGAGTGTGATAATCATGGTTGAAATAGGAATTCTTGAAGATAAAGTATCAACAGGCCAATATAGTTCTGTCATTTTTATTTAAATATTAACAGTCTTGAATCAAATAGAATCCCTTTTGCAATGGTGTATCTTTGCATGGCTGCGTATATACACGTATGCATGTATGGATGTATGCATGTACCTAAAGGAATCTCTGTGTCAATATAAGCATACACATATACCAAAAAAAAGGTACATAGAATCATTCAGGTTGGAAGAGACCCTTGGGATCATCGAGTCCAACCATCAGCTCGACTCTACAAGTTCTCCCCTACACCATATCCCTCAACACCACATCTAATCGACTCTTAAACACAGTCAGGGATGGTGACTCCACCACCTCCCTGGGCAGCCCATTCCACTGACTGACCACTCTTTCTGTGAAAATTTTTTATCTAATGTCAAGTCTAACCCTCCCCTGCTGCAGCTTGCAGCCATTCCCTCTCGTTCTATCGCATAATGGCAGACATATTAAGAAAAAAATAAGGAAAACATTCATCTGCATTTACCATTCAGGCTGACAGAAATGTAAAAGAGGAAAGACAGAAGAAGAACTAAAAGTAAATTCCAATAAAAAGACCTTTCTGCTTCAGTAATCATTAGTGCTGTTTGTAGGAATGCAGAAAAGATTTTTGTAAGTGGACGTTATGTGCATAACCCTTACCCTTTGGGGAAAACAGTCCTCTCAAATTTATTTTTAGACAACTCTAGGTTGAAAATCAGCCCATTTTGTTAGGGACTATGTAGTTGCATAATGTAGGCACGTGACTGTTCAAAATTCAGATGTTTGCTTTAAAAAAACACAAATGACCTCCCATTTTTTGTACTTGGCACAGCAAAAGGAAAGGGAATACCAGTATGGTTGGAATTTGCCTTTGCATCTGTTTGATCTTATCTCTTTTGAAGGGTGTTTCAGCAGCATCTTAAAGACAAAAATGTCCTGTCTGTTCCTCCTTTTCTTTGCCCCAAGGACAGAGGAATTACACAGAGCCCATTTTCCCATTTTTCTGGGTCTACATCACCCTTGTGCCAAATGAAACTGCAGGTATTTTGCTGAGTTTTTGACTGCTTTCTGTCATTCACTGTCACTCTTCAGAGTGTAAAACTGCCTCAGCTGTGCCATTTTTGACATGGAAATACTGTTTTAGTTGTGGGCCATATGGTAAACATTTTCTTATTAGAGCTTTGTTATCATAAACATATACTTGTTACCATCCAGATACTTTTCTGTGTCCTTCCACAGCATGAGGTTTCCACCTTGCTGGTAAGGAAACACAGTCACTACATCCTGGAGGAAACATCAAATTCCAGCACTGCCATCAGGGTGATTTTCTCAGACTGGTGATTAAGGGTCTACCCATCTGCTGCTGTTTATAAGTCTTCAAGGCTCATTATGTGAACTTCTCCAGTGTCTAAAGTTAAGTATTCTTTGTCTAAAATTAAGTATTGTTGTCACTCTTTGCTGCTGGGAAGTACAAAGTCTATCAAAACCTGATCCCTTGCAAGCAGGGACCGATGTTGCCCTTCAATGTTTTTCCTCTTAGGTATGTGGCTGCTTAGAATCAGGGGCATATAGGCAAAGCATTAATTTTTCCCTTGTCATTAGCTAAGATTTTGCTTTCTTATATCTCTTGCAGCTAAGGCATGGAAATTTTGTAGGCTGTTCTAAAGCCTTTTCTGACTTTGCCAGTGAGCCCTGGTCCATCCATCCATCCATCCATCCATCCATCCATCCATCCATCCATCCATCCATCCATCCATCCCATCAGATCTCTGAGAAGAAAAGCAAACTAAATGAAACAGCAAACTAAATGAAAATCTGCTAGATGCAATCCTATTTCATTTGCCTCTCACTTTTTAAGAAGTGCACACGCATTCTCTTATCTGTCGTTACACTGATGTAACCAATGCATGTGATTATCTCAGCCGTACTGCCTTTTGGGGAAGACTGACACACCCTTGACTCTCACCTTTCAATGAAAATTTGAGGCATTAGATGAGTTCATGAGCTCTGTCTCTCAAGCAGGACAATATTCAGCAGTTTTTAGAACATGATGGAAATTAATTACAAAGATGAAGAGAGATGGAACGTGCATGCTGATATTTATATTTGGCATTTGAATGATAAATGAATGTTAATCATGACAGCAATCATGTTCTCATCATCTTTCTGTGATAGTGTTATCATTATATCTATAAACTCAAGGCCCTTTCATTTTCAGCAGCAAATAATGAAGGAAATGCTCCCTGCCCCAGAGCATTTGCAATATCACGAAGGACAGGGTTATGTGCCGCCTTAACCAAAGCCAGATGTTTGGATTCAAGGAGGGAATTAAAGTCTATTTTCACTAGGGAATTTTTCTCATGCAGAAGGTCAGCATGGGAGAAAGCACGCAGGAAGTTTCCCTACTGGCGTTTGTGCTAATTAAGGGTGCAGAACAGATTCAGTAAATAATCCACTGTTTTCACAAGCCAATAAACATTTCAAAAAGCATCTCCTCTCAAGCTTTAAATATCAACTCTCAATATCTGGCAAAATGTGATGTTTGGGCTTTTTTAGTTAAAAAGAGTGAGATAATTTTAGTTGGGGGTTTTTGTGGTCTGAAAACTGGAAGGAGAGAAAAATTAAGTAAATAATTTTCCTTCTATTTTATCATGCACGACCAAATATTTCTCTTCACCTGAGAATGCCAAAACCTGGTGTGAAGTTCCTTTGGCTCCAAACATCGAACCTCCTTGCCAGGTATCTCTCCTTTTTCCTGATTAGGTTTGTGGAGGTGATCAATCGTTTCTTTTATGGATTGCCAAGACAGTGATGCAGTATGATCTTTATTCCAAACCAAGCATTTAGATGTCTACTTCCCCTTTCAGCACTACAGTATTGTAGAGAAGCTGCCAGTGTTTGTGTCAGCAGTTGGTGCTGATAGGAGGTGGGAATGATTTTCTTTTCCTGGAGAAGCAGACGGTGCTGTCTAACAGAGGCAGGGGCTGCGTGTAGGGAAGGATGTAGAAAGAGCAGCAGTTTTCCTGGCATCAGAAGCGGAAATAATGATGCTGAGAAACTCTGCTGAAGACAGAGTATGGTTCTTGAGGTATTAGATGTATTATATCTCTGAAAACAGAGTATGGGATGAGGTATTACAAAGCAGTACTGATGAAAGGGACTTGGGAGTGCTGATGGATGAGAAGCTGGACACAAGCAGGTAGTGTGCACTTGCAGCCCTGAAGGCCGGTCACATCCTGGGCTGCATCAAAAGGTGCATTGCCAGCAGATCCAGAGAGGTGATTCTGCCACTTTGCTCTGATGAGACCTCACTTGGAGAACTGTGTGCAGGTCTGGAGTCCTGAGTAGAGGAAGGACATGGACCTGATGGAGCAGGTCCAGCAGAGGGCCACAAAAATGATCAGAGGGTTGGAGCACCTTTGCTATGAGGACAGGCTGAGGGAGCTGCGGTTGTTCAGCCTGGAGAAGAGGAGGCTCCAGGGAGACCTCATAGCAGCCTTCCAGTACCTGAAGGGGGCCTACAGGAAGGCTGGAGAGAGTCTGTTTACAAAGGCCTGCAGTGACAGGATGAGGGGCAATGGCTTCAAACTCAAGAAGGGCAGATTTAGATTGGATATTAGGAATAAGTTGTTTACCATGAGTATGGTGGATCACTGGAGCAGGTTGCCCAAGGAGGTGGTTGAGGACCCTTCCCTGGAGATACTCAAGGTGAGGCTTGACGAAACCCTGGGCAACCTGGTCTAGTTAGGGGTGTCCCTGCTGACTGCGAGGAGGTCAGACTAGATGACCCTAGAGGTCCCTCCCAGCCTGGACCATTCTATTATTCTTCCCCAGTATAGTGTAAAATTCACACTCTGAGGATGGAGGCTTCCTTCTGGCTGCACAGTCCTGCAAAGTGTCCTCCTTGCAAGAGACTTGTGGGCTAATATTGACTTCCAGTCTTCTATTACTCTTCTATTAATTAATGATACTGATGGAATAAATCCTGCTGGCATGCTGGAAAACACTGTGCAGGCTGGAGTTTTGCTCTCTTCTATTTAACCAAAAGCTTGAGCTCAACAGATGCTCCAGGTGACAGAAGTCGCTTGGTGGGTGAAACCATGGAGAATGTATACGTGTCAAAATGCAGAGTCAGAGCAGGACACTACTAGCCTCCTGCTGAGTAATTCAGTGGGTGGTTTAGTACTGTAGTGCCTTCTGGGCAAATCTAAGTATTTGTTCAGACTTGGCTTTGTTCTGACAGACACCTGGTGCAGGGGTTCTTACAAGTAGTTTGTAATCTTTATTTGGGGGAAAGGTATGAGCATGGGCATGGAAACCCCACAGATCCTTGATCCTTTGATTTTAATCACACTGATGATTTAGTACCAATCTCAAAATAGAAATAATTTTGAAACAACAGTTACACTTGACAGAAGGCCAGGATTTTCTTTTAAAAAAGAAGAAAAAAAAAAAAAAGACATTTCTTCACTGTATACAGTGAGATCTCTGAAACTACTGGTGAATTTACTGTTTGTTCAGATTCCCTGAGAGACACAGATTTGGTTTCATAATTTGTCTGGTCATTACGTTCTGGCAGAAAGATTAAAACACTTTTTCTTGCAGCACAAGCTTCCCTTTACTTCAGACTTCCACTCCATATTGGTTTTAATCCTTTGATGTTTTAGTCATTTGGTGGGTTTTTTCCCCCACTTAAAAAGCTGCCTGCCTCCATTGTACTTAGTAATCCAGTGTTTGTCTAGGTCAATCACAATTGCAGGTATTCCCAAGGAGAAATAAAGAAGTAGCACACCTCAGAAGAAAACCTTACTGCATTGCTTCCTCTAAACAAATCTATTCAAGTGTTTGTACCTCCTAATCAGGTTAAAATATGCTGGTTTTTGCAAACCTTTCCTGAAGTCCTCACTCAGCCTTCACACAGCAGGAGCTGGGTGTCATCACTTGCCTTGTCTGTATAGTAAGTTCATTTAGTCCAGTGTTTCTGATTTGAAAGGATCCTCTTCCTTCATGAGCTTCTCTGCCTTTAATTGAGCTGCTTCAGGAGTGGTAAGAAGTGGGAAGTCATCCTTCTAAAAGAAGCAACAGATGCCTTCAGTCAAAAACGAGTTGCAGGAAGAGGTACTGGCACAAACCAGTGAAGCCTGGCTACATCCATGGTCTGGTAACTAGTGTTTGCAATATGTTGTTGTTCTTGAGCCCTGTGGCATTGGGTCAGCAAGGAAATGTGAGATCAGAGATGATGCTGTGTTCCTGGCCTTTTGCTGCAGGTTCCAGCGTGTGAAACAGAGCGAAGAGGGGCTCTAGTCCCATCACCAAGTGCTGATACAGGCTAGGCATGATACTCTTTACAGAACAGGACCTTCAGATGGACCTAGCTGTTGTATCCCATGGGGGAATGCTGAGTGGGAGACTTCTTCCAAGTAAGTCTTCATAGCAAAGGGCAACACCCACTGCCCAGACTGCTTTCTTTTGAAAATGCTTGGGTTTTAGAGTTAGAAGCAAGAAGCATAATATGAAATGTCTTAGATGGGACTTAATTCTCCTCAGCACTGCTGTGTATGAGATATGATCAACAGTCATCTGGTACCAAACTCAGCTTCAGGAGATGGCCTATGCCATCAAAGCACTGGAGCAAACAAGAGCTTCTCTGTGCTGAGATTGCACAAGCAGTGCTCAGTTGGAGGAGCAAGGCCAGGCAGAGGTTCAGCATGACCTCCGCCTGACTCATATTTTTTCCTCCTGTTACCAATAAGAACTTTTTCCTCATGAGTCACTTCACGACAGTTTGTGCGTGTTCAGGGAAAAAACAAAACCCAAAGATTTTCCTGAGGAACAGTTTGTCTATGAGACAGAACAAATCACCGAATACAGTCAGGGGCTGTTCTGCCTGCACAGTTGAGCTAATTAACTCTTAGAGCTTTCAGTGATTGGCTTTTTTACTGTCATGTCTGCACGTCCCTTCATTTTTAATGCACTTTTCTCTGAAACACATCGGCGAAATAAACAAGTGTTACTATTCTACTTTTTGGATATGCATCTGAAGCTTAGGAAAATAAGGAACCCTTCAAAAACTTGCCAGTTTAGCTGTTGTCCATCCCAACATAGGCCTAACATACACTGGCAAAAGTGCTTTTTCTATTCTTTTTTTTTTTTTTTTTTCCTTAGGTAACATAAGCAAAAGCATGTTTATAGTATGGTAGCCATGGCTTTCACAAGGTCTGAAATGCTGGCCTTTCTACCACACCACCCCCCTGACTTCACTGCAGTGGCAAATTTGACCTCTGTGACTTGCTCATGGCTGCAAAAGGTCCATGGCAGGGGCAGGGAATTCAAGTTCCTGAAAACATGGGCCGGAGTTTTAACTCAGAGGTGAGTGGTTAAAGTTTCTGAGAAGTTCCATCCTCTGTAGGAACTAGACATAAAGGTGTCCTTTATACATATGGATTTTCAGGAGCTGGAATAAGTTTATATCCTGATGGCAGGAGTGATTTATTTTGGTTTGTCTTTGGCTGCATAAAGGTTACTTCTGTCTTACTCAGCCTTTGTCTCTCTTCTAACACCTTTTGGCCTTGATGGCTGATTTAAGACAGTTTTGACAGATCTGCTGCAGACTCAAAGGCAATTACATTTTTGTGGACTTTACAAAGATCAGGTATGGAGAAGAGGAAAGAAACCTTAGCAATGCCCCACTACAGGAAAGACTCAATCCTTACCAAACATCTGCAGTGTTACAGTAAGGACAGTTTTTAAGTCAGCCCTGATCGTGAGTTTGTCTCATTGGGAGTCACAGGCACCAGGGAACACAGTTATGGGGCAGAAATCAGATGGAAATCTAGTCTCATCTGAACTTCTCGTCATCTTCATTGGAAGCCAGCAGCATGTTTTTGCCTTTGCGTTCCTGACCTGGATCAGTTTATTTCCACTGTGAGATCCTCAGGGCTGGTGGCACCTCCATCCATTCCCACAGTCTGCTATGGCCATAAGTCTGAGCTTTCTCAGACTGACAGGCTGTAATCAGATTGAAACAGTGGGAGTCTGGAAGAGGTATCTGAGAGAAATTTACTGACAGCTGATTTTGAGAGGTCGGGTTAAATGATTTAATGGTTCTCAAGTTTTAGGTCCTGTACATCTATGGAAAGGGGTGCTGGCTTCTGAAGCACAGAACAGCTTTTGTTAGATTCCCATGGAGTGGGAATGCACAGTTCTGTTTCCTGCATGCAAACCAGTCTGTCTCAAAACTTCATGACCATTCTGGGCATCTGAAATAGTCGTTACTTCATAGACAAAATAATGCAAAGCAAAAAGAAATGTTCCAGCCACTTGACCATTCTGTGTCAACCTCATAGCCTAAAGAAGATCAGAGTCTTCTAAGTGACTAATTAAATCAAAAGAAAGAAATGCCTAAAAAGTCTGATGAGAAAGCCTGCTGTCATCCACAATATTACAATTACTGACAGTAGGGTCTAGGAGAGTCAAATCCCATCTCTAAAAATCTACTGCTTGATTTTATAAAATTATCCATAAATGAATTTTGACATGGCTTTTATTGGCACAGTGCTTCTTTGTATCAATCACATACTTTAGATAAATTCAGACATTACAAATAGAGCTGCAGAAAAAGATAAACAGCAGAGCCAGGAGAGCTGATCAGCTCCAGATGACTGGGCCAGGAGGACGGTGGTGAGCTCCTTCCATCCAGAGTGGGAGTCCAGCTCACTACCAGCACCACACAGCCAGGGTTTTTATTCCACTAAATATCTTTTTCTCTGTTCCTCTCTCCATTGCCCTTCCTCACCACCAAAATAAGAATGAACACATTTTCTACTAGGGTCCTAAGGTAACATGTAGTTGAAAGGAATAAGGGAAAAAAGGCAAAAAAAATATCACTGAAATACAGTAATGGTTACTAAAAGTATATTTACATGAAATCAGCCGTGCATGTACAGGTGATCGGTTTTCTAAACTGATTGATGAATCTGTCTGATTTCCCTGCAGGAGACTCTCTATTGACTTGTGCTGAGTAAATTCAACTCATTCCAGCAACCACAGTGATACGAAGAGCACATGCTACTGCCTGGGACGCGGGGCCTCATCTTGCATTACCTGCAGTTAATGCAGTGCAAGAACACATCTGGAAGATGTGAAAATGGTTGTCCAGGACACAGGATGCATGCTTAATTGCCTGAGAGGTCTCTTCCGGTATCTGCATTGCTAAAAAGTAAGTTGCTGTGTGCCTAGGTGATTGTAACAGAAGAAATAATGCAGATGAGAATCAAAACCTCCAAGAATTTGCAAATTACAAGCTAAATCATGAAAAACACATGGCTTCTGTATGCATCTCTTGTTTGGATTGAACACCCACTGACTTGACATACAGCTTTGTTTGCAAAGGAAGTTCTGCATATTCTGTATGTAGGAACCGTTTCATTCTCTTCTGCAGTAGAGTTGCAGCTCACTGTTAGTTGCCTCACCCTGAACATAAGCCTGTTACAGCTGCCAGACTGTAAGACTCTGCTGTAAATATGCAAAGCTGTATCCATGTTTTTTAATAGTCCTAAAGATGTGCAAGGATACTTGAGTCTTTTAGAACAGGGATTTAGTTCTGCAATTTGGAGGGTCATACTTCAGTCAAAGAAGTCCTCAGCAGTGAAGATGATGACATTTGTTTTATAGCTAATTCTGGAAAGTAGCAACTGTTTAAGATGTATGGCAAACCTATCCAGCAATTCTGGATTCTAAGTGGGAGACCCTGGATGCATTTCAATTCAGATGCCAGTCTGGAATTACCTATATTTGAATTTTGCAAGGACATACACATCTTACAGAAGATGCCAAATCATTCCTAAGGTCTATAGATTTTTTTTGGTTAGTGCTAGCTGAAAAAATTTCAATCAAAACTTTTTTTTTTTTCTGGAAGATGTGGATAGTTTGTTAAAAATAATACAAATGTAAAAGACCACAAAGAAATATTTCTATTTGAAAATTGTACTTCACATACTCACGTCCTCTTTTTCTGATTAACAGTGTGTTTGAGTCAGATTGTATCCTCTGTGCAGCCTACAGCCAGGGTCTCCCTGTTGGCTCCCTGTGCGGACATGAGGTGTAGATGGTGCACCTGGGGGATACAGCCTGACCACACATCCTGTTGCATGCAGGAGAAGGGTGTTAAGATAAACATTGTCCCTAGAAATAGCAGCAATGTTTACAAACAAAAAAATATTTTTTTTTTTCTTATTTCAGTTTTGTGGTTTAAGTGTTCTTTGTTACCTATTTTCTCCAAAAACATTTTTCAACTGAAGTTTGGACAAACCTTAATTTTTCCTTTTGTTTGCTTGTTTGTTTTTGTTGTTGATCTGTTGGTTTTTTTTCCCTGATGAGCTTGATATTCTTGATATTTTATGTTCCAAGCCAGAAGAACAGCTCTCAAGTGTCTCAACACTACACAGAGCCCTGTCAGAGGATTTGACCATCCAGCATCTCCCCTTTTGGCCCTGCCCTCCAGGGCCCCAGCTTTCCTACTTTGTGAGTGCTAACAGGGCAATTGCACAACAGTGTTTTACAGAAGTGATACTACTGATACTCTGAACATGCCCAAATGATAGAATTTGTGGTTCTGGCTCCCTTATATCTGGGTCTTTCATCTACATGAAATTGTCTATAATACTGTAATATGTGTTTAAGTGCTGGTCGGAACATACTGCCTCAGCTCCAAGAACTGTACCTCTGATTTTCCATAGTTCAGTGTCAATGCCCCGTAAAATATCTTATTGTGTTTACTTCTTTTTTTTTGCATGAGGCAAGTGATGTTGCACTGAAGTTACTGTCCTGCATTGTAAAGCTGCAGGCACATCTATCTTGGGAAAATGTGTTCATGATTTACACAATGAAAAGAAAGGGCATTTTGGTTTCTCAAATCTTCTGATTTGTGTCCTGCCTAATAAGGTTTTTGTTTGCTTAGCATTGCTCTGGTTTATGTGATAGACTCATAGAATCATTCAGGTTGGAAGAGACCCTTGGGATCATCGAGTCCAACCATCAGCCCTACTCTACAAGTTCTCCCCTACACCATAGCCCTCAACACCACCATCTAATCTACTCTTAAACACAGTCAGGGATGGTGACTCCACCACCTCCCTGGGCAGCTGATTCCACTGACTGACCACTCTTTCTGTGAAGAATTCTTTCCTGATGCCCAGCCTGAAATAGATGCTGAAATTGAAATGAAATGAGAAGCACGATGAGAGCAGCTAGTGAAACAGCTTAAATTTAGGAAAAGTCATTGACATAGACATTTGCTTTTACTCTTAGTTAGTTTTCAATGTATAAAATTAAAGACCTAAAAAATAGTATTGCTTGATGCGTGGACAGAAGTGAAATTCAAGATGTATATGCCTGACATTCGAGGTATGCAAGTCTGGCTCCTAGCTGTCAGGTGTTCAAGGTGTGAGAGGGAGTAAGTGCTCAGAAGGACAAACATGGACTCAACCTACAATTTTGAAATGCCTTTTTCTCAAAGTCAGGCAGGGGGGAGGGGAGCCAAGCTGGGCAGGTAGAAGAGGCAGATTCCCCAGGGAGAGCGCCAAGGAGAGAGAAAAATTCCCACCGGAGCCTCTTTGTTTCTGTTGCCAGTAGTTATCACCTGCTTGCAAAAGGTAAAAAAAAAAACAACAGAGCACCTTTTCCCCTAATCCAAAAGCCTGCATGTAAGAACAATTGAACTCTACCGCCTTGGAAACAAAGCGTTATGAAGGGCTTATCCAGGATGGGCGATACAATGGCCAGAGTCACTCTTTTCTCTGTTCTCATCCTCTGGGTAGCCATACAGCAGGGAAGGGGAAATGAAATTACAGGTGAGTGATGCAAACCTGGTCAGAGAACCACAGCTGTTGCGTAGGACAGCTTAGTTTGGATGTGGGTTATCTTTTTATTTGAAATGAAGTGGCCAAGGTGACCACTCTCCAGAGAATTGGCAATATCTCAGCAACCATTTAAAAATCCTCTGTTGATAATTAAACAAAGGAAATATAACCAAGCTGAAATACAACCTTTGTCCTCAGCTTTTCATGCCCAGGCATAAGCTTTGTCATTTCCTTTGTGCCAGGAAGAATGAGTAGGATTCCTGCTTTGTGCTCAGAAATGTGCAAATTATTCTGAAAATTGTTTTTAAACAAAACTTCTGGAGGAAATTATGTAGTAATGTACCCAGCAAATTCCTAGAGGTGCATAAAATAAGGCTGTAGAAAACATATTTAACTTTTATCTATGGTATGGGCTGTAATTTGGAAAATCCTAACCCTATTGCTAGATTGTAACCGCCAAATTAAATCCTAATTTGCTCTTAATTTCTGGTTTGATTTATCTAGATGAGAAAAGAGTGTGGTTTTTGGCTGCTTTTTGTTGCATTTTTTTACTTAAGTGGTTTTGGAAGGCTCAGTTAAAATACAAACCATATTTTTTTAAAGCCTTGCAGAAATCCCAGTTATTCTGTCACAAGTCACATTTGACAAAGAGACTGCAGAACACCCATTCTAGTACCATTTAAAGTCAATGGTGTTGACTTCAAAAAGGATTTGGAATACCCAGAAAAAAATTAAGCCCTTAATCTACTTTTCTTCATGTTTTGGAGACTTTGCATTTTAAAGCTGAGTTTGAATCTGCCCTCTGTGAACCTATTCCAGCAGATTACTTTTAAGGTTATGTCAAGACAAGAAAGGGTCTTGTCTTTAGCTCTTGCTGTTTTCCAGCAAGAAAAAGATTATGCAGATCGCAGCTCACAGTGGCATTTCTGGCACTTGAGCAGTGAAGTTTCCAGAATTGCAGCGAAGTCTGTGGCATGAATGCTATCAAGCATTTTTTTATTGCTGATTTTTTAATCATGCTCTCAGATCTCATCTGGGTTTGACCTTGCATTCTAAGCAGCCTGCTCCTACTGCAGAGTTCCCTTTCAACCTTTGCTCTCAGTATTTCTTGCTATTAAGAAAGTATTTGCTTTAATTATTTCTGCTCTTGCTTAACAGAATAGAACGTATACTTTCCCTGACAGTGCTGAAAGCTGGTGGTTACTAAGATAAAAGCCTAAAGTCCAGAGGTGCTAGGTGTAATGTAGCCCTACTCGTATCAGGTGACTGACTGCCTTCTCCTGCTTTGCGATTGACTTCAGCTTTGTGTTGCTGGAAACAACAGCCCGTGCATTTTAATTCCATTTGATAGTGCCATAATCCCATAGACGGGGGTAATGAGACCAGAAAGCCAATTTACTAAAGAGCCCAAATTGATCTAAGCCGCATCGCTCAGCGGGAAACTGCTGTCAGCAAATAATTGAACGCTGTGAGTGTCAAAGCTTGTTTCAAACTGGATAGAGTGATGGATGATGGCAAGGTTGGAGGTGCTGCACCTTTCCCTGTCACTGTCAGGCTAATCCCCTTCAAGTGAGGATATCTTTTTGAACCACAATAGCCATATCTCAAACCTTCTCTTTTGGCTTTGGGAGTCTCTTTCTATACCTAGTATCAATGTTTAAGTAGGAAATATGATTTCATATCTGCTCTGACAGCTGTAGCTTCTAATTATAAACTGTATCTAATTCTATACCATTTTATTCTTGGTTTCATACCTGTATTTATGTTGCACATTGCTGTAGAGCCTAAGCCAGCTCAGCTGACTCTGGAATTTTTAGCTTTCCAGTGCTATGTCCTTACTGCAGCCTAGTTCCGCACGGATATCACGAATCTTCAGTGCTGTCTGTACTTGGTTGTTCTCTTCCCATGCCTGTTTTGCCTTAGCCATGCTCATATGTGAGCTCTCAAGAAATGGAGGGATCATTGTGATGAGGAGCCAGGCTGAATGCTTCTTCCTTACCTGCCCTGCCTTCTCTAACATAATTTTATACTATATCAGTATGATCCCTTAATACAGTAATTTCTTTTTCTCATTTCCATAGAACCAAATTAATTTTACTCCTCTCATTTTCCCTGATCACCAGCAGATATTTGTGCAATTTCTCCAGATAGAGGCTAGATCAAAAATTATTGAGATACTCTTACCATTCCTCTTCGGGTATTTAGCCATTCAGGTCCCAAACTAAGTGGGGTGGGAGGAGGGGGGGCAGGAGGGATAGGGCAGTGAAGCTGAAACAAGAGGTTTTTTCCCCCATGCCTACATGTCTAGAAACATTTTCTGGGATTGGCTTTCTTGGAGAATTCTTAAGATGTGGCAAAGGAATGCTTTACAAAGTGCAGTAACAGCTACCTGTTTCTTGCAAGACACAAATGGTAATCAATCAAGTCCACTGAATAAAAAGCAGCCCTTGATCTCTGATTTCTGCTCCAAAGCCCACATTTGTTCTCTTTTCTCCTCTCCCAGGGCTATGTCCTAAAATTAACCAGGGGAGGGAGGCCACCTTCCTTTCTCTGGCACACTTCACCTTCAGTTCTCCCCTGCACAGCCACCTGCCTTGCTACGGCTGGGTATGGGGCTTTCCTGGCCCTGGTCAGACCTCCATCCTGCCCATTGGGGTCCTCTCCTGGGTCAGGCAGGGTGTGGGTTTCAGCCCCTCAGCTTGAGACAGGCTGGTGTCTTCCTTCCTGTTCCTCATGAATATCTCCTTTCTTCTTAAGGACAAAGAACAACCTTGGTGCTTTTTAGGGACTTGAAGTCCTTTCAGCTGCTGTTTGTCTTCAGGGACTGGATACAGAGGTACCCTGCTTGAGGCTGGGGAGGAGGAGAAAGCAGGGAGGGGGATTTCCAGATATGCTCTTATTCTTGATGTTTTCCTGCTGACCTGTTCTAAGCAGCCACACAGGGCTCCCTGGAGCCTGCCAGGAGGTCTCTTGCTTTCTCACACACCCTCTGTAGCACACCCCGGCATCAAACTCTGCCTTTTGGTGCAGGATGAAGGCACCGATAAGTTACGCAGAGCCGGGCTGGATTCCCAAGGGTTCAATGCTCTCCCTGGCTGTGGTCAGACACAAGTTATTTATAGCTGAGAGGGAAGGCTGAGGCTGGTCCATGATCTTTCTTCTTTATTCTGCTTTTCCAAAGTGTCCTTGTCCACGGGGAGTTGTCTGTGCCTCCGTCTGGGAACTGCACCAAGGAAATCCATTTTTATTCATGGCCTTTTGAACATCTAAGGCAGGGGATATCTTTCAGGCTGTTCTTATTCAAGCAGTTGCTAGGATTAGGGCTGGAGGAAGACCTTCTGCGTGATTTGGTTGAGCCAGGTTGAGGGACGTATTGTGGCATATGGTGTCTATCCCATGCATTCTTCTGGGCTGTCCTTGCACTGCAAATGAACTGTCCTGTTCAAAGCTCTTTTGCCAGTCCCGTTCAGATTACATATGTATCTTTTGTTTAGCTGGAAAGCTAAACATGATGAAAGCATATAATTCCTAAGAATCTGACCTTTTTTTTTTTTTTTTCCCTCTTGTATTTACACATTTAATCTTTTCGTGCAGGAGATAAACTGTACAAATAAGACAAGCTGTAAATATTTCAATTGTATGTTTGTTGTATATACTATGTTAACTTCAGTCTGGATGTTGACTGGCCCCAGCCCCCTCAGAGCTCTCAGAAATACTTGATGCCATACTTGAATCCCTGCAGCTAATTAGCATTTATCCCTATTGAATTTTCTTTTGCTTTGTCTAAAGGATGATACAGGCATTTTAATTCTACCCCATCTATTTTCCACATGAGACACAGGGTGACTCACCCCCTCTGGCTTCTATGACATCTCATTAGGAGACAGCCTGATGTCTGTGACATGATTGTAGTTGCTTGCTTCTAACTCTTAAACTCCATCTGGTTTTGTTGCTATTGTATGTGTTTGTGGTGGATTTCTTTTTCTTCCTGCTCCTGCTTGTTTCAGTTTTAAGTAGAGCATGTGACAATTTCACTCCTCATCATGACTGGTTTCAGAACTCCAGAAACTGAGTCCTGTTCCCAGACATGCATGAAATCATGTAGCTAATGAACTTACTGACTTCATTTATACTGAAGTCAACTGAACTACAGCAGCTCTCGAAGGGCCTGGTCTAATATGGTCTGCTACAAAGGCAGGTAGGCAACATCGGAGCTCCAGGAAAGGAATACCTTTTGTGTCAGATACCTGAAAGTCCTTCCCAATGATGCATGAGTGCCCAGTTTTAGCCTAGGGTGATGTCTGAAGGATGTCTTATTCCAGACATCTATTGTGACTCATCTGCCCTTGAGCTCCTCGCCCTTCATTCTCTTTATAGTCAGCAGAGAAAAACGAACGATTTGGCAGTGTAAGCCTGGAGTGGACATCTAAAGTACTTGGATTATGTCCTGGAAGTGCCTATTCTGTTCTGCTGTTAATTTCTGTTAACATATATATTTTTACTTAAGTTAAATTGCCATTTATCTGCTTTGCCGTTTATCTGAAGGCACTGAGAGCTCTTTGAATTTTCTGCCAATCTGCATCCTTTACTGAAGTGTTGCATATGACAAGCAGTCACTACTAATTCTTTCTTCTGCCCATTTTCTGAAGTGATGGTCTTCCTAACATCAGCCTTCCTGGAAATCATTCATACAAGTTGGTTCTGTCACTGCTTTCTCATAATGCTATTTTAAACTGGATACTGCAGCAGGGAACTTATGCTCTGGGGTGACAAGTTAGTGCTGATCCCTTTCTTTCCTGTTTGTTTTCTTTCCCCCCAACCCCCCACCCCAGAAAAAGGCCTCTCTTTGCTGGGGTACCATCTGTGCAACTATAGCCTGACCAAGAATGTGTTTAAAGTGGTTGCCTACCATAAGTCCTATGAGAAAAGCACTTCCTGTGGAGGATGGATACCATGGATGGTGTGTCCCCGGATGTACTATAAAACACAGTATCGTACTGTTGAAGTCCCTGAAACCATCACTCTTACGGATTGCTGTGAAGGATACGAACAAGTTGGACTCTACTGTTCTTTAGGTAGGTTTTGTTCAGATTAATGGTTGAAGTAAATGTCTTATGGAAGGAGATTCACCTAAACTGAGAGGTGTAAAGGCTTCATTCAGATCTGGGCAATTTTTTCCTGTTCACTGACACTGGCGAGTCTGCAAAACTCTATGGTAAACTTGGTCCAACATGATCAGGAGCAGACATGAAAGGAGGTCTCTTGCTCCTGATTCTTGCTCTTTCCTACCCCTAGTAAGAAATTCACTAAAGATCCAGGTGAGCACGAAGAAGGCAGGTTACCTGCTTGTTACCCCTACAAGGGCTCATCACTTGTCCTGGTTCAGGCTAGTGTCTGGGGCCAAGTGCAATAGCTCACGTAGCCATGCCTGGTGCTGTGTGTGCTCTAAGCATGTTTGCATTTACAGCGGGAGCTTTCTTCTCAAAAGTAATTCAGGATGCACTAGGGTAACCTCTTCTTTGATTTGAAGCAGGGTCAGTCCCCAGAATGCAAACCTAGTTTTAGTGTTAATTTAAAACAACCTGTGGCCCCAGGACAAGTTGGTACCAACGTCTGTCTGATAATAACTACATTAGGACACATTTTCTCAGGATTTCCTTGGTTACCCAGGGCTGTGTTGGAGAACTGGAGACTGGCCAACCTTTTGGTGGATCTGATGTAACTTCTCAGTTTTAACAAGACTCTATTTAGGAAGACTTAAACATCTTTGACTCAAGATGGTAGCTTTTTCCCCTTCCCATGTCAGGGCTACCCATTGTAAACAAAAAATTGATAATTTCTTGAGGTCATTGAGTCATAGGTGGAGGGATTCCTTAGAAAAAGGAACATTTTAATTTTATTTTATTTTATTTTATTTTTATTTTTTAAATGGATAAAGCCACATTGTTTTAAGCTGAATGGGCATATTGGATTAGCTAGGCCAGTATTGAACTATTCCAGCATCCACAAAAGTTCTGCAGTACATAATTTTGTTTTGTATTTGCTTTTTCTCCAATTCCCCTTTGCAAGTTTTCCTCCTGGGAATTTGCATAGCCTCAACACTGTAACAAAAGATCAAAAAGAAAAGGTCTTATTGCAGCCCAGGCCCTCGCTTTGGGTCATAAGACTTGGGTGACTCAGTTCTGTGGGAATGTCCCTGAACCTGCTTCTGCATCAGATCATGTAACGTGACATGAGCGGGTATGAGCCATATGTCTTGTCATGGGATCTGTAAAGAACAACGTGTTCATCCCACTTTTAAGTTGCTTCAGAGCACTGGAAAATGAACCTCCAAACAGTTTTTTGTGAGTTATTTTCTTAACAGTTCCTAGTAGAATATTGTGTCTAGTAGGAAAATTCCATTACTGTAAAGATGGGAACAAGGAAATGGTAATTGTCTTTAACTTGTTCTTAAAATGATTGGCTGGAGAAAAGGAATGAAAGCATAAATAGATATACATCATCCCTCATTTATTATATCCTGCAATTGTTTGATACTGTGGCTATTGTGGATTATCAGCCAGGGCAAAATTTGACCTGAAGGTTACAGGATGTCCAGGCAGTTTTCTCAGACTGGCATCAGGCCCACTGTTGATCATATGGTTTTTACAAGAAGCAGTTGCATGCTGGGGAAAATCACCGGTAGATCTAATTAGTGTAGAATAGTCACTTTAGTAAGGTCTTTTTCATATACACGCATGTGCATACATGTGTGCACGTATGTATCAAATGACAAGGCTGAGAAGCAATTGGAGAAAATTGCTTTTTAATTCTGTAGTAGTACAAAATTGCTGTCTCAACTAAATGTTGAAGAGTCACTAGCTAGTTATGGTTATCTCTATTTGGACAAGAAACTCTACGAGCGATCAGGATTCTCAAGGTGTTTCAGAACCTCTGCAAATCAGGACCGTCTTTGTGGGTGGGAAAAAAAGGCATATGGGTAACACTTTAAATATTTTTTTTTTCCCCAGTAGAATTCTGTGCCTTTTAAAAGCATCTCTAGGGATACTTTAGGCTTGAGAGCTGTTGATGAGTTTATTTCATCTAACATTAACAAGCCTGTAAATCTCTTGCAAAGGTTAGCTGCAGAATTTCCACTCTGCCCTAGCCACATATTGATGGGCACTCTGAGCAGGTTTGCCCATGAAATACTGTGGTCACCTTGACTCTTTTTCCTGTCAAAGTTAATTTGGGAATATTTTAAACCATAAAAGGCTTTGCATGGCTTCTAGGTGATTTCTGTGTTTACATTATTCCGGTATCTTTGCTTTTCAGGGCATTAGTCATAAATTCTGTGAATGGTAATGCACTGTCTAGACACAGTCTTAAATAAATGATGAAAAGAGAAACTGGAACTGCTGAAATTACTGCACAGCATGCTGTTGAACTACTGTTATTTTCTTCTTGACGTTATCTGTACTGGCATGCTCTCCATCCTATTAGGAGTGGAAAGGTCTGCGTGACCTTTTGCAGTAACCTGCTCCTGGCTGCTCCCCACCTTTTGTTCCTAGAAGGAAATGTTTACCCCTGCCTGGGATAGGGTAGGTCCTAGTTTTCTTATTTCTTTATTGTGGGGAAAAAACCTTCTAGTTCATTAGTCGAGTTCTCACTAGTTGCCCGTCAACCCAGTAGGGTGGTATTGCACACACAAACGACTGTTTTTAAAATAAAGATTGTAAAGGTAAGTATCTAAAAGTTAGGAGGTGCTATAAGTAATTCTAAATGTAGAATTGAATAAAACCAGATGTTGCTTCCTCTCTTTATGCTCATGCATGCATATTAGTAAACTCTTCTAATTACCTGATCTGGTGCTGCCTTGCTCAAGGACCACATTTCCCTGTGGATACTCAGGGACGATGGAGCCCCTCTAAGGAGCTTCCCAGTAGCACATCATCCCGGCCTCCATGTTTGGTGGGTGGTGCAGAGCTCTGCTGAGCCTCTCTCTGAATAGAGAGTTATTTACCACCTCTTGAGGTGAATCCTGGGGCGACTCACAGACAGCAATTTTTCTCCATGAAGCCTGTGGGATGGGAGGGAGGTTCTCTGCCTTTCACAGCTGGGCAAGAGAGATGCAGAGAGATTGGGATCAAACCAATTGGTGTACCCACTCTCAGACACCTAGGGTGTGGTTTGAATTTTTTTTTTATTTTTTGTTGTTGTTGTTTTTCAGAGAGCTTAGTGCTGCTTTTAACAACTTGCGTGATTGGAGCACAGAGCCTCGTGTCCTCAATGGTGACTATGAGCAGTTCCTTGACTGCTAAGCAGGTTCCAGGGCTGCCAGTCAGGTTCTTGGACCTGTAAAACCCGTGGCTCTGAAAGGTTATGATGAATTGTCGTACAAAACTTTCCCAGCATCTTGCAGCTTTTATTTTCAGGTAGAGAAAGGGTCTGATACTCCAGGCTAATTTCCAGCTACTTCTCCTGGTAGCTGGTTTGCTGCCCACCACCCACCTTATTGTGTAAGATGAAACCAGAGATTGACAGGCAGAAGGTTCCTTCCTAATCTGCCATCTAACCCTGCTGGATCCTCAGCCGAGGGACCAAAAGAGTGCATCAACCTGTGATGAAGGCTGTTTTTTAAGCACATGTATACAAAAATGCGTTGAAATCAAAAAGCTCAGAAAATTTTAATCCTGGAGTTTTGTAACTTGAGAGCTCTTGATTTGCAATGTTAAGGCCACACTTCATGTTTTGTGTGCTTAACTTCCTAAGGTTTTCCAAAAAACTGTAAAGTTAAAACCCATTCCTTTTAGGTGCCCAGGTAGCTCCTCAGTAGGGTTGGGACCTTTCAGAGCCTCTGTGCAGGTATTTGCATGTTGGATCTAGCCAGAGTGGTGGGGAACTGCAGCACAGTTGTGCCCTCTGCTTGGGCTGTTACCAAAAAGTCATGGGACAGCTCTGTCACTGGGGACATGTGGGCAGCATTGCAGTATGCCCCTGGAGTGGGAAGGGGGGTACCTCACCCAGAAGCAGATGTTTCTGATTCCTGCTGTCTGGGTCCCTTGTGTGACCCTAGCAGCCACAGAAATAGGATTACAGGTGTCAGAGGGTACGTCCCTTCCTGTTCCTCGTGGTGTATCTTTATGGGCCTCCTGTCCAGGAATTGTCTTGTCTCTTTTTAAGCCTACTGAAGCAGTCAGCCTCAGCACCCTCCTCTGCTGAAAAACTGCAGAAGTTCACTCCTCTTGGGTAAAGAAGTGCATACCCATTTTATTATTGTGGGCTCATGGTGAGTACCAGCTCCATTTTCACCTTGCCCTCAGCTTCTGGATATTGTAAACATTGACCCCATTCCCCTCAGCATTCTCCTCCCCACAGCAAGAAGTCCCAACCTTTTTAGTAGTCTGTCCTTGCAGGTTTTCTGCTCCATTCAGTTACTCACCCCATGCCTTTCCTGGCTGCATTAACCCAGGGGGGAAAAGAGGTACCCAGAGTCACATCTGAGCTGTGGGCTCACTATGTCTCCTCACTAGTTCTCACTAGTGCTGGCTCTCCACTGGCTCTCCACTGATTCACGCACTGATTCAAGCACGTTCAAGCACTGACGGGGCAGAGCATGGCCACGTCATGATGCTGCTGATGGGATGAACCCATCAGAGGTAGCAGTGCCTAAATTTCATTAAGTTTATTCTAAGCATGCACAAACTGGTTTTGTGCTTTGAAGGCCATGCTCCCCTATTGCCCAACAGCTGCATCCTTACTGAATTTCAGCCCGTGCTTCCCAGCTTCCCAAATATGCTCTAGTGCATGATATGAAGATTGTTAAATATATGTGAGATGCTGAACTAGCAAATCCCCCTGCTGCCCTCCATCCTGATTAGGCCCTGGACAAGCAATCAGAATGGAAAACATCCATCTGAGCAGGTAAAGTCTAGCAGTGCTCAAAGACCCTGAAAACAGGGCCTTATGATGAAAACTGACAGTCTGCTTTTCTACCAGACTTTTTGGCATGAGTTCTTCCTATAATCTCATAGATTTGTCTCCACCTTCTGATGCCTGAGATGAATGCAGGGTTTTGGTTCCTGACCTCTGCTGCACCCTCTGAATGAAATCCGGCCCCTCCAGGTGGAAGGAAGGAGAGGAAGGGGGTTAGGGCTCAGCTGATGATGTCCCTCAATGTCTATCTCCTGGGAGATCCCCCCATCCTGTGGCACAGAAGACCCAACAGCTCTCAATGCAGGCAGGCTGGTAACTGAGCTTTTGTTGCTAAGCACTTGGTGCTGCATTTCTGCTTCTGTAGGTTTATGCAAATAACTGAGGAGAAAAGCCTATACTTCATCCAACTGGCAGAGGAGTTGGCTGGCTTGCTCCCCAGTGCTGGCAGTGTTGCTTGGTAGGTGACTGTCCCCAAGATGATTGAAGTGGAGAGCATAAATTGAATTTTCAAAGTGCATCTGGTACAATTAAGCAGAAATGTGATGTGAATCCATCTCTGTTTCCACTGATCCGAAAATGATGACCTTTTGATTTTAGATAAATGGCTAGTGTGGCATTCTGCCAGGATTCAATAGTGTTTTCTGAGACTGCATGTGACTCATTAAGTCTTTTACACCACAGCACAACATGCCAAAAAAAGATTCCAGTGGAAAAAGCTGCTTTGAATCTCCAACCTGCTTGAACTGGCCTTAAATTGAAAAGTTGGAAGGATTTAGATGCTTGTGTCAAGCTTACCAAGATCCACCTGGTCTGGAAAACCAGAAGTACTGGTGACGTACCAACACAGGGCAACCCCTTGGTGCTTGTGTCTATGTAAGCTCCTGGTGAGAGAGGCTGGCAAGATGGGAGAATTAAGAGTTTGTAGGACCAAAAATCTTAGGCACGAAATTAATGCAAAAGAGGAATCTTTTAGGCTGATGGGAAAGATCAGTTTGAGACTGTGGGTGAAAGCAGTGTTCCTAGAGTTTAGGAATATTGTCTTTTTTCATCTGGAGAAGAGTATGTGCTGGCATTGAGCCAAGCCTGCTATCTGCCCTTGGCTTGGGAAGCAGTAACCTTCTGTCTTAGCTGCTCTCTCTGCAGGGCTGCTTAGTGTGGGCTACTGACCTCCCAGGAGGCTAGCTGGCTGATACAGAGTGTCTGCTGCCAGACTGCAGACTACAGGGTCAGTTCTGCTCTCCTGCCCCTCTGCGTAACCCAATTAACCGAACCTAAGAACAGCATTTTGTCTCTGCTTTCATGTAACATCTTCAATTACTCTAACTAAGGGTTAACTTTGTCGCAACAAAAGGTTAAATGAAAACTCGTGATTTCTAGCTTAGGCATGACCTATTTGCTTTGATCATTACACATTATTTGGAAAAGTCATAGCTGACATCAGCCCCATTTTCTGTTTTGTAGTTCTTTAATGTCTTCACATTTGGAAACTAACTGTCTACGTATCCATCCATCCATCCATAATTATTAATGGAAAATTATCAATTCAAAATTTCTGCAATAGAGCTGTTGTGAACGAGAGAAAAATCCGAGAACATTTACACTCTTGAAATGAAGTAATGGCATTTTAGGCTGCTATTTTCTCCACATGTAAACCTCAGAGCAGACTCACTTCTAAAATGAGGAGGAGGTGTTTGTTGTAAACTACATAGCACAATTTTATGGAAACAATTTTCGATATTTTTGTTCTCAGAAATGTTTTTGTTACTTAGCACTCAATAGATCCACTGTATTTGCCTCAAGACCTGGTATTTGTCCAGTGGAGAATATGGAGACAGCTGATTATCCTTGCACGTTCGATACTGAATGTCCAGGGCTTAAAAAATGTTGCAACTCATCCAAAGGAGCAGGCTGTGTGGATCCAATGCCAGAGGGTATGTTACTGATAAATTCAAGACTGCTTCTAATAGATATATGCTTAATTTTTCCTTCTGAGGGTGGGAGTGGGCAGGAAAATTGTTACCATAGCTTTTTATAAAACAAATATGGGAGTCTGCTTTGGATCAGTTCCAGGATACTCAGCTTCAGTACTTGCACCTGGGAGCACTGAACAGTGCGTGGGCGCTGTGGGTCCAGAGGACCTTCCTTGGCTTCTTCTTCGCTGGTGCCACTGCATGAAATATACAGCAAATGAGGCTGTAGCTGGTGGCTGTGCAAGGGCCCTTCATAATTTCAAAGTTAAAGCTTGCTTTGAATTCTCAGAGCCTTCCTATAGCTCTGTCGCTTTCTATAGCATCAGACCTCAGATGACTTGCCTGTTTTATTTTGTACGCTTCAGGAAGAACGTTCTGGTACAACGTGACAGTACTTGTGAAAATGGATTTCAATGAATTAATCAGAGTGGATGCCTACCTTCTGAATCATTCACGCCTTTTGCACTCCATGGTATGTACAAACACAAATGCTCCAGTGTGCCGCTGCATCCCCATTTCTGTTAGTCAGTAGCCACCACTTGCTCCAGCCTAGGAGGGATCTCATAGTCCTTTGTGCTGGACATAATCTTGCCAGCCAGTTGCTCCCCCTTTCTTCCAATTGATCTATCAGCAGCTTTAGTAAATTTTTCAGGTCTCTTCCAAAGGTAATTTAAAAACATTCTGAAATACAGGGTTTTTCCCTGCTTAAGCGATGTTTGCTTCAGCTCTGTTTTAGTTCAGTTTGGGTCTGTGACCGGCAGGGTCGGGATTTCAAGACCTGCAAAGTGTGATGATTTCTGATAAGGAGTTTTGAGTTAAACCTTTCAAGAGACAAGCCTGATCTATGGCACTGGGACCTACATGGCAGGTGGACTCAGCAGCACCAGAAGTTTCACTGTGAAACCCCAGGATTATGGCAGTGGACTGTGTCTGTGTCAAGGGTGTTTTGTTATCATTCTATCCACAGAAGTAAGACCAAAGCTTTGCCTTGTGATTGGATTAGCAGTATCATTAGCAACAACATGTGCATGACCATGCAACAGCAGCACAGTGTACCTGCCCCTGTCCCCAGCACAGCAGGTAGGAAGAGTCCAAGGCAACCAAGAAAAACACAGCCCGAGCAGAGGAGTGAGGCATGCCTCCAGAAAGGAGAGCCTTCAGGAAGAACCAGGCTGCAAACTAAAGACACACTCAGACAGGCGAGCTCACTCTGTCCTCTAAGTGGTATTTAAGGAATGGATTGATGAACTAGAACAAAGGATCTCCAGGTGGTAAACACGAAGTGTTTCCCTAGTACATATCACCATGCCATGGAGAAAGCCAGGCTTGAATGTATCTTTGAAAGTTATCAAGATGTCAGTTGCCTATTTCCATCCATTTTTATTTCTAGTCCTCAGTTTCCAGCTGGGAGTGGGGAAATTAAACCCTTCTCCTATCATCAACCAGAACTGGCAGGTAGAATAGAAGGTAGCAGTAGCATGGGGAGGTTGCATGAATTTACTTCATCCTCCTACCTGAATTCACCCTTCTCATATCCATAAAAAGCAGGAAACCTGGTCCTCTCACTGTATAATAAGGAACAGAGGGCAGTGATCTACCAAGACTTTTGTATCTTGGTCTAAAGCAAGCTATGACAAAGTCAAACACTCAAAATATAGGAAATCTAAATCGAAACTTTGCAATGAGCTACTATTCGAGGATTGTCTTCCAGGCCCTGTTTGCTCCACTGTTTCCTAATGCTCAGCTTCACGCCATGTCCCTTCTCTGATTCCTGGCTCACAGTTAGATGACTTGAGGTGATTGTCCCCCTGTACTCAGCACTGGTGAGGCCACACCTTGAGTATTGTGTCCAGTTCTGGGCACCTCAGCACAAGAGAGATATCGAGGTGCTGGAGCGAGTGCAGAGGAGGGCAATGAAACTGGTGAGAGGTCTGGAGAATAAGGCTTGTGAGGATCGATTGAGGGAGTTGGGATTGTTTAGTTTGAGGAAGAGGAGGCTGAGGGGAGACCTCATCACTCTCTACAACTGCTTGAAAGGGCATTGTAGAGAGGTTGGTGCCGGTCTCTTCTCACGGGCAATGAGCGATAGAACAAGAGGGAATGGCTGCAAGCTGCAGCAGGGGAGGGTTAGGCTGGACATTAGGAAAAAGTTTTTCACAGAAAGTGGAAGTCAGTCAGTGGAATGGGCTGCCCAGGGAGGTGGTGGAGTCACCATCCCTGACTGTGTTTAAGAGTAGATTGGATGTGGTATTGAGGGATCTGGTGTAGGGGAGAACTTGTAGAGTGGGGCTGATGGTTGGACTTGATGATCCCAAGGGTCTCTTCCAACCTGAATGATTCTATGATTCTATGATTCTATGACTTGGTCCGTCCTGGGGTCTCTCTGTGGTTCTCAGTTCCAGTGTTCTTGCTCAGCTTATTGCTATTCTTTTTTTTTTTCCTTCTTTTCCCTTTGCCAGCAGTCTTCTTAGTTACTTAAAGTAAGAAGTGTTGCACAGCTTTATTGTAGACCAATTGTGACGCCATGTCTAAAGTATATTCTGAGAATTTGCTGTTTAAAAGTTACAAGCTGAAGAAACTTGTAAGTTTCTTCACCTAAGCCTGTGAGATCTGATAGGCAGGTCCACACCTCCCTTAGCTTGAGATTACTCTCCTGTAACTCTGTTGTGAAATATAATAATGAGAAGAGATCACCTTGCATAAATACAGATCTAAATGCTGCCACTTTGATATGGTTTCTTAATTGGTGCTTTCTACACTCAGATTATGATGGTAATCATTGCATAGGTTATGCCTCATTGGCATACGGTTGTGGTGATAAAGAAATGAGATACTAAAGTGCTCGTTCTCCTGTTTTCCAGATTACTGGTGCATTGCAGCCCCTGAATGCCTCTGTGTACCATATCCAGAGCAACCGTGCAGAAGTGTACGCTGGGACAGTGGCCTCCCATGTTCTTGTTGGACTGCATCAGCCAGCTCCGCTAGCAGAGGTTTCTTCTTCCTTGAAGGATATTGTGAAGCGTGTGTATGAAGTGATTGACACAGAAGTGCAAGGTTAATTATTATAATCCTGTCACAGGGGGAAACTTTTTCAGGGGGCTTCGTCCACCTTCACTTGGTATTTCATCTGTATGACTATCAATTTGCTTTCCAAAACAGCACAGTAAATCTTATAAGCTTTGCAAATCTGGCCTTAAGCTATACATGATAGGATGGAGAGGGTTGTAGTTAGCAATTATTTTGGAGTGAATAGTTTGGAGGGGAATAGTCCAACTTCCTCAATTTTTTATTTTCTCCTAATAGCATAACACAGACCACCCTCATACGTAAAAGCAAAGGTGTTCAAAATTTGTAGCACAATCATTAGTTGTACTAAACAGGATCTTAAAAAAAGTGTTTCTTCTTGGGAAGCAGATATAGCCTTTTTTTTATAGACATGCATTACTTCCAGTAGCTTGCATGAAACAAGGATTATTTGTAGTCTGTTAATTATTATAGCATATTACTACCTACTTTTTAATTGTTATGTAAATACTTAAATATGAGTTTTAAAAAAATTACTTATTACTCTGTAGTTACCTGAACATTTTCACTTCTGAAATGCATCCATAAGCACCGTTGTCATCACTTCTTATTCTGTGTTTACTTTTGAAAACTCAGTCCAACTTTCAGTGACATCACTGGGTAGATCTCCTTCCCCCTCTGCTGACGTTTCTTAGGTTTGGATGACACCCTGCAACTGTAAGCAGGAGCTGCCACTGTCTGTCCTCCTATTCCAAAGAGTTAGAGTAAAAAGTGGTAGGGGTATAACTGGACGGGGGCTTGTTTTGGGGAAGGGCAGTATTCTGATTTCATTGCTCCCATGTACACCCAGAACTGTTTCAGCAGAGATACTGCAGCTTTACACTGATTTTATCATATCCAGAGCCTGGTCTACATATATTGGAGATCAGTCTTGATGCTGTTATGAATATCTGTGCAAGGTGTGTTCTTCTTCTTAGATGTCAATGAATGTTCCCATGTTGTATTCAACACTTGTCCTGAGAAAAACACCTGTGTAAATCTGGAGGGTTATTACAACTGTGAACCTCAGCATGAACATGCAGATGTTAACCTTCACCAGCTAAGCCCAGGAAAAAAAGGTAAGAAATGTAAGTTTCACCATGGGAGAACGTTTCTACAGGTCTGTGTGGTCTATCACAGGAGCAATATGCAAGGCAAAGATTTCTGGAGCACCCAGTGCCCCTTTTCCTCCTGCTGGAAGAAGGTGCCATGTAAGCCAGCTGTTATAGCTATTTCTGGTTGAAATGAAGGGTATACATTTCACAGTACCTGGCTGTTTCTCCTACCTCACCCTCAGCTGTCCTCATTCACCTGCCAAACCCTCTAGCTTCAGACCCTGACTGCTTGTCAGAGCAAGTCACTCAGTGTCAGTACACCTCCCCAGCCTCCTGGGAAAATACAATGAGTGACATTATTTGTACATGAACTCTCCTTCCCATTTTGACTGCGTGACTGCAGCTGGGACTCAGTGGTTGTATAATCCCACTCTGGATTATACAGGGTCTTCTGCTGGAGGCAGACAGAGCTTGGCAATGGGTGAAATAATACTTTGTACCAGTTCAGCAAAATGTAGAGGCATGTACTTACAGCCCACAGACATCAATGAGCCTGCTAATAGGCTTAAAGATAATGAGATAAATAAGTGCTTGCGGATTCAGTGCTTTAGTTAGAAAACAATTTTATGATACTTTAATCTCAAAAATTAAGATAGTGTATTACAATATGCTTCTGTGATATGATAAATACATTTATTTTCATTTCTATTTATACTGCTTCTATTGCTCTTTTTTATTTGTGGAAAACATGAATGATAGTAATTTGGATTTACTTTCTTAGGAATGGTTTAACTCTTTGATAATACTACTTTTCTTCTAGGCATAGCAGCATCTACTCCAAGTTTGGCATTGGATCTCACTAACACTAGTGATAACTCTCCATCTATAAGTAATTCAAGTCTCTTGTCCATGACTAACCAATCTACAGAAGCTGAGTGCTGTAAGTAACATTGGATTTGAATGAATATTGTCTCGCTTTTAATTCAGACACAATTTGATCCCTTTGTCCTGCGGCTGGTTGAGCTACAGGAGGGTGTTCACAGAAGCTGATAATAGTTTTGTAATGAAACTCCACCTATGGAAACAGAAAGAGAGAGGCTCCCCAAACAGGACATTCAGATCAGAGTCTGTAGTGCTGTGACCACTGGAGAAGCCCCACTGTATTTCCCATGGCTACCGAAGGGAGTTGGCCTCCTGGAAGTGGAGGTGGCTGTGCTGGTTTCCTGAGCCACTTATGTCTGGTGAACCATTCAAGTGCAGGTTCCATCACAGGGCTGCTGCTGGATGATTCTCCAATGTAAAAAGCTTGCCAGTGAGGGCTCTGCAAGGCCAGCATCACTCACTCGCCCTGGACCCAGCTCACTGCATGTCCCAGGCTTGTCCTGGAGCAAACTATGGGAGGATCTGCTACCAACCACATGAGCTCCTCCTGGCCACAGCCACCTGGATGCAGGCCTCTTGCTTTTGAGCCCATGAAGATGTTGGAGGGGTACATGAGTAAGGGCCATTGGCCACAGCTACCCTATGCTGGAGTCAACCTTTGTGAATACTCTCCCAGCTATACATGATAGCTGTCTGAGGGACTATGGTGGGAACAAACCCCAGTAGATTAATATAACCCAGTGTCTTTATGTGGGTGACTTCAGCCCTTTTAGGTGAGAGTTATCACACCCCTTTTAATGACATTTTTTTCTTGTAGGAGGAAATAGCTTTAAGTAGTTCTTTGCTTAGGTAGGACAGGCTGGATATTCTTGATCTTCATCCATGATTTCCAATCCAAGCTGAAGCTAGAGGAATTAAACTGAGATTTCTCTAGAGCAGAGGCAGTATGTGTTTCGGGGGCATTTGGCAGCCATAGTATTCAGATGTGTGGAAGCAACTATGTGCTATTGAAATAATTTAAGAAAACAACCCTTTATTTCAGACTAATCACTAGCATGAAAGAATTGAAGTTGGGGTAGCAGCACGCCATGATCTCTCGGTTAGTGTAGGACATGATGTTCATTTCGCCTGACTCCAGCTGTCTACAGGAGAGGTATTCACCTTTTGGGCTGTCTCTCCAGTTAGTGGAGACAGACAGACTCTGCTGGAGGGCAATTCATCCTACCCAATTTAGACACTTCCTCCTTCTCCTTCAAAGGAGGGGAACAATCTCTGCAGGATCCTCTCTTTTCCAATTGACATGACAATGATTCCACTGGACTACAGTGGCATAAATAGGTGAAACACTGCCTACCACTCTGCCCCCAGCCTGTAAAGCTGGGGTTGTTGGGTTTTTTTGGGGGCATGAACCAAGGCAGGCTTTGCCTGAAGAGGTGCATTTTGATGATTAAAGTGACAAGAGGCAAAGAAGGTGTCAATGTATGTAGAGTACACAGATTCACTATTCCAAGCTTACCTATGTTGCTTGCTTACTGGCTGATTACTAGTATTATGAGAAATTCAGTACAAATAAGTGTAGTAAAAAGAACTAAAAACGAGAAAGAGTAAGCACCCAATCCCTCTAATGGGATGAGGGTAACTGGTACTGGGAGAAGGGCAGAATCTGTCCTAATGTAATGTAAAAAGGGGCTTCCCTTATTGATTGTCAAAGTGCTTCTGTATAATGGATTTGGAATAACACAATGCTTTAAATGTGACATGTTGCTTTTTCTGTGATGACTCTTCCTGGGACTGTGATAGATCCCTCTGCAGTTAGAAACCACCAGATCTTCAGTGTTACCAGCAACAGTTTTGAAATGGCCTGGCATGTCACTTCTACCCTGAACCATACTTTCCAAGTCCAAGTGTTCAAGGGCAAAGAGATTATACAAAACCTGACAACAGAGGAAATGCAAATGGATGTGTCTGGATTGGAAGCAGGTGTGATGTATTCAGTAGAGATCAGCTATGAAACCTGTGGAAAAACCATCATCTCCCATCAAATTGTTAAAACAGGTAAAGAGCTACTTTAAAAAAAAAAAAGGAAATAATTTCTTCCAATAATTTCTTCCTCCCCCTCTCTCTTCTCCCACTTACTTGCAGTTCATCAATAGTCCATTTAGTCCTCCCTGAACTACATTTCCCTTCTCATTCAGCACTTTCTCTCTCCTCCACCCCAGCATTTATGCAACCCAAACTATCTGACAGGAGAGCTCTGGCCTTTTTTATACAGCAGTGTTGGAGCTGACTCAGACTACTAGATATCAGGCTAAGACAGAATACCTTTTTTGTTCTTGTTGGTTTTTGTGGGTTTTTTTGTTTGTTTGTTTTAGTAGTTGTTTTTTTATAATTTTTATTTTGTGTGTGTGTGTGTGCCTGGCACTGCATTCTGCTGCCACTCATCTCCCATCAGGCCCCATTTTTCCTGATTGACAGTTGTGGCCAGTGAGAAATGCAGTCACTGGTTTGTCAAGGGTTCAGCTAAGCTAAAAAGAGTGCCCAGAGGAAGGCCACATTTAGCTGAGCATTTGTGAGTTACCAGGATTAAAGGGAATAACAAAGGCTGTGTAAGAAAGCTTGCAGAATACCTGCATAATTTTGTTGAATTAAGTAGTGATGCTAGCTCCCTGAGACCCTAGTGTGTTGATCAAACGTAATTTTGCTTTTCCTTTATCCTTAAGTTATTTCCTAAGCCTTCATGCAAAATAAGAAATAAATCTCTTCACATTTTCTTCAAAGAGCAGGCAGTGAACTATTTATGATATTTACGTTTATCTATAAAAACCTTCCCTTTGATCAAACAAGGGATGACTCCAGTTCGGGTCAGAAGGAAGTTACCCCTTTTGTAGTGGGAAAGTAGGAGGTCTAGTGATTATGGAAACAGGGGACTGAACTTCAGAGTATGAAGTTGGAGCCCCTGAGAAAAACAAAAGTTGTCCAAAGATCAGTCCAAAGAGTAACAGCCTTGGACTGTTCATACAGGTTAAAGTGGTTAATAGACTCCTTGGCTTTTGGTGTCAGCTCACGTGCTCTGTACGTTATCTGTCAAGGTTTAACAGACAGAAAAGTGGTGTGCACTGTGTTTTTTTGTTGTTAGTTTCAGTTTGAGAATATATTTATTATCCACGCTCCCAAGATTGGGAAAAAACTAATAATTGTGACTGGTGCATTGAGCTCACAGGCAATTCAACTCTAGATGTAACTCAAATGCAGGAGTTATGTAGGACCAGGTCTACAAGGATATGTGCATACCTAGCTCTCACACAGCTGGAATTAGGCACCTAAATAACTTTATGGATCTGATGTAAATGCATCTTCTCAGTGTATGAGAGAACTGTAGCAGAATATTGGCTTTATTTTCTTGTTTTAATACCAAACTCCCTCAACTTTCTCCCTTCTTTCCCAATCCAAAATCAGGGATTTTGGTCTGTGTACATCGGTCTGACTGGATCCTTTAATCCTCTGCTTTGTTAGTGTGTGTTTAAATATTGTGCCCTACAGATGCCAAGATATTTGGTATTACTATGAGGATTCTCAACTACAGCTTCACTGAAGATTTCCATAATGTCAGCAGCTCAGCATATGAAGAATTTTCAAGACTGTTGATTACAGAGGTAATGCTAAAATATCTGTGGGCAGTGTATTTTCTGTCTATTTAGAATTTATTAATATATTAGAGGATTTTATGCCTAGCTGAAATATCCCTTGAAAATCATCATCTTGTTTCCTGTGACCTTTCTTTATAATTAAAACAAAAATCCAACTGACTAAACAGATCAAGCCCATGGCCTTATTAGCAATGGAGACAATGAGAAATTTCCCCTACAGAAGAGTTAAGGGATTAAAAATGCAGGTATGCAACAGGGTCTCCTTGCCTTGGATCTTTAGTTTGACAATGAACTCACCCTGAATTGACTTGAAGCTTCTTAATGGATTATTGAAATTACATTGCTGGCATTAATTTCAGTGATATCTTACCAATAAATGGCTGACTGCTCTCAAAGCTTTTTCTTCTTAAGGAAAAGTGACCAGGTCAGGCTTTTTTCTCCAGCCCCATGCATTGCGTGCACACATGTAGCCACTGTCCATGCTCAGGTGTAAGCAGCCATAAAGAAAATTTGAGTCATGAAGTCTGTTACCAGCTTCCCAAACAGGGAGCATGTTTCAGACAGCAATCTCTTGCAGTTTTATTATAAAGAACAGAGCCCATACAGAGGATCTTTAGTCTCCATCCAAAACTAGACTTTCCCAAAACAAAGGGGGACTCATAAAGATACATGAATATAAATCTGAGGGGAAAAAAAAACCCAAAACAGTAATGGGGATATTCTTTCAAAGGCAGGAGAGAAAAAGCATTTGTTCATGAGAAATTGCACGTTGAACCTCCTGACATGGTTTTATTTCCCATAAATGCAAATTGTTCACTTTTGTTGTGCAGAAGGAATTTGTCAGTGAATGCCCTCTGAGACTAGTGCAGACTTAACTGACATCATGAAGTTGGGAAGGAAAAGGAGCATTGCTCATCTGTGTTTTCTGCCTCTTTGAGTGCTTGGGAGCACAGTACCTGCCTCTTGCTTCCTCTCTCCTCTCTTTTTCTTGCCTCTCCACCCTGATCTGAGCTTAGACCAGTTAAACAGCTTGTTTGTAGGAATATTTTGGAGCAAGCTCTGGGTGAATGGGAGCAAAGCTTTTTTGATTTATGGTGCTGCATTGCATGTTCAAAAGCATTCTTTGAGGTGTATGTAGGAAAAAAAAAAGGCTTAAACATGGAGATGCCTTCTAGAAATATAAGGCAAAACTGCCAACTCCTGCCCAGCTCAAAAACTGAGAGCAGTATGCTACTTACTATGTTCCAAAGTAACATAATTTTTTCAACTGATGTGTCTAACTACTGTATTGGTAGTCAAACATGGTGTGATTGTGATATTGCCTTGAAGCTGAACTTCCTTAAACACACTTTTTTGAAGTCATCCACCCCATTTTTAAATTATTTTTTTTTCTATCACAGAATCATAGAATGGTTGGAAGGGACCTTAAAGATCATCTAGTTCCAATCCCCTGCCACTGGCAGGGACACCTCCCACTAGACCAGATTGCTTAAAGCCCCATCCAGCCTGGTCTTGAACACTTCCAGGGATGGGGCATCCACAGCTTCCCTGGGCAACCTGTTCCAGTGTCTCACCACCCTCACAGTAAATAATTGCTTCCTCATATCTATTCTAAATCTCCCCGGTTTCAGTTTAAAACCATTACCTCTCATCTTATCGTGACACTCCTTCATATAGAGTCCCTCCCCACCTCTCCTGAAGGCCCCCTTCAGGTACTTGAAGGCTGCTATAGGGTCATCCTGAGATTCCTTTGTCATTGGACTCATCTACAGGCTGGACTTGGTCTGTTGAGTTTCAAATAATTGCTGGGAGCTAAAGCTATTCCCATTTTGGTAGATCAACATTTCCTTAACAGTTCTCTGGCACTGACACCAATTGGCACAAACCATCCTGTACCCATGCAGCTGGGTCTTCCAATCACATTGAGATTGCCTGTTGGGACTGGCCTTTGTTTGATGCTAAGTCTGCCTGGGTACTGCCTGGGGCACTGCTGGTTGGTAGTAGTCAAAATCAAGCCAGGGTCTCCTCCAGCAACAGTAGAGATGACCAAGTTCCAGTGTCTAGGAGTGCAGAGGTGAATACATATAGGAGGCTTGGGACAAGAGACTTATGTGACATACAGAGCCTAACATCAAGGGTCTGATGCGTGAAGTCTTACTGGGGCAATGCAGCTGTGATGCAGGCAGGCAGGGGAAAAAGAAATTCTGCTCCCTTGAGCCAAAATGAAATTTGGCTTGTAAGGACAGTGGTCAGATGGGAACCATTTTCAAGAGTACCTAGGTGCACCAGGGAGACTCATGCTTCTCTGTGCTTCAGTAATCCCTGAAAAGTATAATTTCTGAAATACTTTGAAACTTTTCTTCTTGCAACATTGTCTATGTTGCGCATATGTAAATCTTTATAATGGTACCACCATAGTTCAGTTTTAAAAGGGTCTATTCCTGTTGGCTTCCTAATTTTTGATGCTCCTCTTCCTTTTCTCAGCTTGAAAATTCATTTCCTCCCAACATTTCTGCTTTATACAAATCTGGGAAGCTGAAAGTGCAGACTGAATCTTTGCAAGCTGGAAGCATTATTGTGAAGCTCAGAATCACTGTGGAGGACCCTGAGTTTGTGGTTGATGCCTCCACTTTTGCCCCAGTGCTTTCTTACCTGTACAATGGCTCTGTGCTTTTGGTGGATCAGCAAAACACTGCAGTAGAAGGTATTGTTTATTTATGTTTTGTTTGTTTGTTTGTTTTCTAACAAGAAAACAGGGTTTGTACTTTGATCATGCACAGAATCACCAGCGTTCTTCATGAAAAGTACTTTATGGAGAGACAAAGTAAGTGGTTTGTTAGAGGGAAAATCATAACATGAGAACTCCTCCACAGGCTTTCATCCATTAGCCCAGAAGAGGTCAGATGACGGAGAATTGGCTACCCCCAGGTACCTGCAGACACTGCTCCACTGTGTTTAAGAAGGAGAAGAGCCCTTGGTTTCCCTAATAATTTTCCTCCTTCTACTCTTTGCAGGCAGTTGGAAGTTTGCCATATCTTTCTCACATTGAATTACAGATAGGATTACTGTGGAATATTTGTAGCCTTTAGGTACACGTGCCCTCCAGACAGCTTTGTGCTTCAAGGCTGTGGGGCTGTATTTGGGTCAGAGTTTAAGAAAAGCAATCTAACATCTACACTATAGAAATCCACTCAGAGAAATTCCCAAATGGCCTCTCAGTGAATAAGACTAAAGAAACACATATGGAATTTATGCTAAACTAAGTCTTTCTTTGATCATCAGTAATCAGCATTTTTATCTTCAAAGGGCTAAGTTCTGGCTTCAGGTTTCCCAGCTGCCTGAGACAGCCAGAGTCCAGAGAGTTGCCAAAGCCAACAGAATGGCTTATTCTTCTCCCCCAGTGTATTGCGTCCTCAAAAGCTTATTTACTGTGAACAGGGAAAACTCCCTTTGGAGTTGCAGAGCACATGGAGGTTAAGGGGAACAGGACAGGAAAAAAAGCAGGAGAGACAAATTGCACCTGAAGCCTACAAATACCACAGTGGTAGCAGATATTGAATTGCAAGATGCTGATGTGTGCCAAAATACTTTACAAATGTTATTGAACCAAAAGAGCCAGGAGGAAGAAGGCAATAGCTCTGGACTGTTACTTTAATTGCCGAAAGCCAGGTGGCTTCCAGTAGCACCACTTAGCAAGGAGCACAGCCAACTCTTCCACTCCTCCTTAGGGTCAGAGAAAAGGGGTCTTTTTCTTAGCTCTGCCCAAACAAGCATTTGTGTGTCATGAGTTTCCTGAAGCGAAATGTGGAAAATAAGGCAAAGAAGTCCAGCACATGAAGGAAAAATTTGTGTAATGTGCTATTTTGCTTCCTGACCCTTGATAGCCCTGAGACAAGCCCTTTAGCAGTAAGCCCACGTAGTTCCTCTTTCACCAGTGCAGCAATGCCACCTGGATCCTCTGTGAATCCTGGCCACCAAAAGGCTATGCACTTGGTTTAGTGACAGTGGCAGAGCAGGGAACTTGACTTTGAATCAGCAAGGAGGAGAAGTCAGGAGTTACAGCACAACTGAAGGGAGTGGAGCAATTGCATCTTTCTTTGAAGACTCATAAATTACTAAGTTTACAGCCATGATTAATAGAGACACTAAAATTGTCTGTTGTGTGAGGCATGCTAAGGAAAGAGAAAGCGATGTGTGCTGAGTCAGGCCCAAGATCCATCTAGCACAATATCCCATCCTCAGTCAATTCTTATTGACTGTCTCAGTTCCAGGAATTGAGAAGTGTAAGAATACAGCAAGCGTAGCTGATGCCTCTCACTAATACTCTCTTAGCCACAAACTGTTTTCCTGTTCCAAGACTCCTTGAATCCAAAGTAATTTCTTTGGGTTTCTCCTTCATGGGTTCTCTGTGAAATCATGCAAGCTTTTAGCATCTGCAACATCATTAGGCAAGGAGTTCCCTAGATTTTTAACCATTGCATGTACCTCTTGCAGGTATACTGGGTAATCATAGTGAACACAAAAGCTGGTTATTTTTTATAATTCTTGGTGTGGGACTGTTGGTTGAAGGTGGAGGAGTGAGGGAGGGGGAGAATGAGGTGTAGAGGGAAAGCACTTGCCAAGTGTGAAAGGCCACTGTAGATGTAATGGTGATAGAGGAAAAAGGTGCACGGTGTATGTTTGTATGTGCATGAGTAATGTACTGGTGCCAGTGAGCACTGAGAAGAGAATATAAATGCTTTGGCTTCATACGTGATTGAATGTGGCCATTGGAGGTGAAGGAATTTGCTTAAAAAGCCATGCTAAGTACTGAGAAAGGAAATCCTCAGAGGCAATGGAGCCAGTGAATGTAAGTTATTTGGCAATTAGCATGGGAGCATCTCTCAGATAGTGTTTGAAACCGTCAGGAGTCACAATTACCTCATAGCATAGTAAGGCATTAGTGAGAGTGATTTCATTGCTGGTGCTTTAGTCAACACTGCAATGTATTTCTTCTAAGTGGCTTAGGCTATAACATAACAGGCAGATGCTGGACATAGGCACATGAAATTGTCTAATGGAAATTATCACAGACACGACAATTATCTAATGAGGAAGAAAAGAAGGAGAATTGCAATCTTATTTGGGAAGAAGTAAACGGGAAGTGCTGTTTGCAAGCAGAAAGGTGAATGCAAGGACGTGTATGCACACACCGGCTCTGCACTTTCTATTTCTTAAATGGGACTTTCCTTTGTTTTGGAGCCATAACCGCAGTGATTAATCTCTGCGTGTTTGCAGAACAAGCACTTACAGTAGCACATTGTTCAAAACAATTTTCTAGCCTCTGATCAGAATTATTTGTCCCAAGACACTGTCTTGAGTCTGTTTTTCTGCCCTCCCTCACTTACAGCCCTGAAGCAGTGAAGGTGTACACACAAGGGAGGTTCACATGAGATTATTCATGTCCAAAGCATTAACTCAGCCTTTGCATATTACTGGAACAGAGTGCAAATGGTAATACAAAACTTCAGATCTAAATCCCTCAAGAGTGAAGGCACGCAGCAATAAAATACATCTACAACACCATGAAAGAAGCATTTCTGATTCAGAACAGCTGAAATTAGACATAGGGAAGACTTTTTAAGCATATTCATGCATTGATGAACCGGAATCTTTTTTCTGAGGCTACCAGAAAGAGGGTCACAGTTTTACCTTTGAGAACTCTTTTATGAAAAGAGGTTTTGCCCTTAGCACTTCCTCCCATAAGAACTGAAGAGTGCTTCTCCTGGAAGTTACTTGCATTTACCTTTTATTTGAAGAAGAAGATTATTTGGATTAAGTATTGATGTAATATTCTATCTACTGGTAGCTAGTGGTAACGGATGTATTCAGGATTGGACTAGATGATCTTTCAAGGTCCCTTCCAATCCCCGATATTCTGTGACTCTGTGATTACCTGATGTATCTGAAGGTACTGTGCACAGAACTTGGTATAATGTATGATTTTGATATAGGTGTAGTACGAATCTACAACATTTTTTCACTTCAAAAAAATGTTTACTTCTAAAAAGAAAACTTACTAAACAGTCTTTACCCCAAGAAAATATTTTTCATAGTACAAGGGCACAGGTTGATTTTTATGTAAGAGCATTAACAACACAGTGTTCCACATCACTCAGAGCTTGGCTGTCAGGTAAACGATGAAAAAGGAAGACCGCATTCATAAATTCCAGAGCTGAAGACAGGACTACTTTATGATTATTTCTAGCTTAATGAAGCCAGAAGGGAGGCTGTCTGACCGATGCTCTGTTTTGGTCCTGCAGACTGGGATGAATGTGCTTCTCGCACCGAGAATGACTGCTCTGTGTTTGCAGAGTGTATCAATTTGATGGGCTCATACTTGTGCAGATGCAAGACAACGATGGATACCAATCCATCCCGACCTGGAAGAAACTGTGAGGGTGAGCAAAACACTGGCATGTAGTTTCCCTTTGGCTTGAAAGATTGGAAGTTGTGGTTTTTTACCTCTGCTTTTATTGCAACTGTTTATATAGCGCCCAACATGTATATAGATGCGTCTTTGCAGTCCCTGGCTGAACTCTGCTCTGGATAAATGATTTGTGTCTGAACATAAAAGTGAACCTTATATATATCTTCAGATTAAATCCCTCTGAGATTAATCCCTCTGAGAAACATGAGGCATACTGTTTCTTCTTGTGGTATGTCTGTGGCTAATTTCCTTGCACTGTAATGTCCTGCCAGCCAGAAGAGGAGACCCAGGAATCAAATCTGCTTCTTTGTGCAGGCACAAACACAGATTCAACAATGTATTAATGAAATATCCAAGACCTGTTTCTGTAAGCTATTATACATGACTCAGTGGTCTCAGTGCCATTTTCAGATCAGACCCTGGTGCTTCCTCATCCAGTTTGAGTTCTCATTTCAGCATGCATTTGCTGTGTTGCAGGTGAGATTGTGGACCCTCTCACTGAAACGATGGCTCCGGAGGTAACAAACATCACAGAGTTTGCTCCTGAAGAAGTAAGCTTTGCAGGCCCTGCTTCCCCTGCCACCACTGAGATGGTGGCTGCTGTAGGCTTCAAGATAAGCACTGCCATACACCTTCCTGCTACCCTGCCCCTGGGTGACAAGCAAGCACCCCACAACCCTTCTTCCACCAACACTCCTCCAGCCCCTTGGAAACAAAGCCTGGCATCGCAGGCGGGCTTCAGCAGGGACAACAGCCCCATGACCACAGGGGTCACAGCCAGCAAGGAACTGACCATGAACACAAAGCAGTGGGTGACTGTAAGTCCATCACAGCAAAGCTCTGTGGCAGAGGCTTCCCCCAGTGCGTCGCGGCGAGTGACTGTTCTCACAGATGCGCCCATGGGCACAGCCAGGCAAGAGCAACCCAGTCCGTCATTCCTGGTGTTTCCAAATCAAACAACCACTGCTACCACTGGAAGACACACAGCTTTTGGTATGCCTCAAGCCAACTCTGAAGGTGGCCCCAGTACAGCTCTGCTGGCCACAGGGGATGCTGTCATTCCCACTCTCAATGCCACTTTTGGACCACATGTAGAGATGGGAAGAGAGAACAGCTCTGGGTCTGAGAAACATGCTGGAGCCTTGGGGTCACCAGCTTTGCCAGGCACCTCTCTGTCTCCCAGCCCAATGCTGGGATCAGCCGTGGTCCACAGTGAGTATATGTTTGTTGGAGGCCTACAGACATGGTAATTTGGCTGCATGAGAAGCAAAACCTCACTCAGAGTGGGGAAAGATGCACAGCTGGAATCAGCGGTCTGGGATGAAGGTGTCCAAAACTAGTTTTAATATGTCAAAATTATTTTCTTGTGGGAATCAGCACTTTTTTTTTTGTAATTCAACCTGTCAAAATAATTTATCTTTCTGGTAATTTGGCAGCTCATTTTAATGATCTCTATCTCAAAGCAGATGAAGCAAAATATGGAGTGCACTGAATGTGGCTCTTTGAAACACATGCTGCTTGTCCTTTTGCCACACATCTTGGCTTCTCCTGCATGCTCTGGCACCGGGGTACTTGGAGCAGCAGCAACCTCTAGAGTTACCTTAGAGACCTCAGAAAGCAAATAACCTTCCTCCCTATTTATCTCATCAAGGATGGATTAGGTAGAGCCCCACAAATTCCCTGTGGGGCAGAACTTGCATGGAAACCTGGGAGCCACTTTTTCAAGAGCTGTAATTGACAGTAACTAGGCTGGTGAAGAGGTGCTTTAATCTGTTCAGGTTTAGGCAGATGTATTGGAGCTAATTAGGGGATTTTGCTGTAGATTGGTGCTGAATCATATTTTGTCTTACTAAGTTATACTGTCTTGGTTTGTTCAGTTTTGTTTCTGCTTGCCTTTATTCTGTCTCTCATGGCCTTCACATCTCTCAGATCCCAAACCGCACTTCACTTTGCTCTTTTCTCTTCCCCACCTATACCATTTGCTATTCCTGGGGGTCTCCATGGATCCAGCCCCACTTCTCATTCCTTTCTCCCCATAAAACCTCTTTTTTTCAGCTGTGTAAGGCCAGCTCTGCTGCTTCTCCAGCCTCTCTCGTACCACCAGTCCCAATCACCAGTGCCACAGTGTCCACTTCTCCAGTCTTGCTTACCTCTGGGCTGCCATGTTGACGCCCTTGTTCAGCTTTTGTCTTCTCTCTTCTTCATGTTGTATCCTTTGCTCTGCCTGGCACGAATGAGAAATAACTGATTTGGGACCTCGGTGATCGAATGGAGGAAACAGTTTTAGACACTGAACAACGTTTTGACCTGAACTGAAAAGCTCCATTTACTGCTGTGCTTGGTGTTCCTTCTGCCCTCTTTCAGTGTAGGGAAGAGTAAAACAAAGTGATTCTTTTAAAAAATGAAAACAAACATGTATTCATTTTTTTAAAAAAAAAATAACAATAGAGCTAATTTTAACTGAAAAAAAAGCAAAGGTAACTTTCTTCCAGCTAGAAAACAACTTGAAGAATTCCACACAAACAACTTCAGTTTTCTTTTCGTGATGAATCAAATATTCACCCAGGTGCTTCTGCTGGGAAAGTAGCTGATTATACCCACGGAAAAAGAGGAAGAGCCGCCGTAGTGGTATCTCACTAGCTCAGGGCAGGAAATACAGAGGGTAAAAATCCATTTGGTGGCGTTTGATATATAGCTCCTCCTTGTGGCAACCTCACCTAACTCTTCCTAATGAAGCCTGTCATCTCTTTTAATTACTGATTCTTCTTCTTTTTTT
>VZTM01019921.1:0-35375 GCA_013400555.1 Jacana jacana | reverse complement strand
TTTTTTTTTTTTTTTAATTGTTCTGAACATTTCCCCCTCTCACCATCAGCTAACTAAACGTGGTTTATCACCTAAATACATATGTTCATCTGACAGAATAAGCCATAGCAAAAAGCAAGCAAAATCCTTTGATCTGACCAGTGATGGTGAGGGTTTCTTTGGGATCAGAAGTATGATTGGATAAAGGAAGCTAACTTCCATGGATTGCTTTGAGTAGGCATGACTTTCACTTCTCCCCTGCAAAGCTTTACTTGATGACTGTTTCTTTTCCTCTAGTACCTGTCTCAGTTCAAAGGATTATTGTCCCCAAAGCGACTAGAACCTAGTGTAACATGGTTCACAGAATTTGTGTAGAGTCCTCGTTTGCAATTCTTTCTGCTTCAGGAATAGCAGCTACAATGGGAGACTAAAACTCGGTGTAGGAGTCTCACATTCTCAAGCTGGAAGCTGGTGCTTTATATACTGTTGAAATCGGGAGAGATGTGTGCAGGGAGGAAGACCGGAAGACCAGAAAGTAAAGACTAGTCACTTCATTCAGAAACAATTTTAAACCAAATCCTTAGCCAAACGATAGAGTTCTTGAAGTCTTTGGTGAAGACCGTCCTGTATTCATATAAAATATCGAAATGTTAGCTCTTAGAATACTAGGGGTGATGATCTGTTAGCAGCTGGCAGCCAGTATGAAGACAATTATCTGGGAATGGTCTAAAATCTAAAATTAAATGTCTAATCTCAGGCAGCTGTCTAGCCTTCCTCTAAGGCTGGAGGGAGAAACCTCGATGCTGCAATGATTTGCTCTCGGGAGGGATGGCTGTGGCCCCATTGCATGTAGAATGAACTGGGACAGCTAGCCAAGTCTAGGAAAGCAATTCAGGTGCCAGCACATAGCCATAGAGCAGCATTTCAGATGCCCCAGAGCATGCAAGACAGAGCTGGCAGATATAAGACCTGCAGGAGGGTTGGTGCCCTTCTTGAGAGTCATATGGGGGTCAGAGATTGCAGAGTAAGGTGCTGAATGCTGATGTTTAGGAGTTTGTGGGTTTGGCTACATTTCAGAGGGCTGGGCTTCTGTTGTTAAGAGCTGATGCATACCCTGTGTGGCCAGGCATGCCAGTGACTGTCACACACTTGTCCATGGACAGTCCATGGAGCATATATTTAAATTGTCTTTTTCTTACTTTGCAGCTGTCCAGAAGCTTAGTGGCACAGTACGGATAACAAATGTGAAATACTCTCCAGGCTTTAGCAATTCAAGCAGTGAAGAGTACCAAACCTTTGCACAGCTCTTTGTTGATGAAGTAAGTGGCTAAGGACATGAGCTGTTACCGGTCTCAATGAAACCACATGTACGACCTTTTTCCCTTGAAGGCTGCATGCCATGTGTGAGTCCCTTGGCACAGCTGTAAAGTCCCAGTTCCACTGACTGTCTGAGACTGCAAGATGACCTTGCAGCTGTGTTTTAGAGTGAGATCAGGATTTGGGGATTCTCTGCTTCCTCCATTTCCTCTGTTTCTCATGCCCGGTTGTTCTGGCTTCTTGATTTTCACCACATCCAGGGATGCGGTGGAAAGTTAATGGATATTTTGTGAAGGGCTCTGATATCCTCGCCCTGCACAGCGGTATATTAATGAACTGTATGATTGTTATTACCATTTCTCATAGCACCTTGAGACTGACATCTCTTGTAATCATCCTTGTTTTTGTAGCCCTGTGTGCGGAAAGGGAGTGGTTTCTTGATAAGTCACCTCTGCCCTCACTTTGAATTAGAGCACAGGAAATTGAAGCACACTGCGATATCAGCTGCACCATTAATGCTCTCATAATTCTCAGGCATTGCCTTTGACAGTATCACTCTCCTAATTTCTTAGTGAATTTATGAGAATCTCGGTCCTGCTGGTGTTTACTCAAACACACCTGTGCTAGGAAAACTGCTAGTTATGCTGGGCTGCTTTATTGCCTTCCTTATCTCCCCTTAACTATCTGTTTTTTTGGAGGCCTTGATAACTGTGATGATAAATCCATTGCTGACAAAGGTACGAATTTTCAAATCCTGCAGAAACTCTCACTGTGTACAGAGTTACAACCTGTCACTGAATTACAGCTGCCCGCGGTGGCTGCACTGACAGCAGCGTGTGTTTGGGCAGAGGTCAGGCCAGCGTGGGGTTAGAGAGGACTGTGAGGAAGGAGAAGTGTGATCCGGTTAGCTGCACATGATATTTCCCTGGATATCAAAGAAGTTTCCCGCTGGTCGTTACCCGTTTGCACCTTTCTGGATGTATTAGCGGAGCACAGCTTTCTCCAAGTTGTTTTGGCCTCAAGCTGCCGCATCAGAAAAACAGGCACAAAGCGAGAGTGACGTGATTAGCAAAGTGAAAAGGGAGCAATTCTCCACTGACCTCACTCTCATTCAGCATCACTCCCTGCCCGAGGCTGTTTTGGACTAGCATAGTATTTAAATCGACTAAAATGAATATATTTCCTTCATTCAGTCAAATACGTTAAACCAGAAAATCACGGATATTTGGAAAATTTCTAAAAAGATTGCATAAAGGAAATAAAGTAAGTTTTGTGTCAGCTTTACCAGGTTCTCAAAATTTCAGGCAGAAAGCGGTCTCTTGTGATTATAAGGAACTAATTCCTTTTTCTGGTGCCGTGGTTTTGTGGATCAGCCGGCGAGATGCATTAGTGCCGATTCCATCTCCCTCTGAGCCACTCTGTATAGGCTGTAGTTGCATAGCTACTGTACATGGCAAAATGTGTTGTGAGTTATTAAAAACATTGTGTTTCTAGATGCCAAAGAAAAGGAAGTTTAGGAAAGCAGAAAGACATGCATATTTTCTTTTCAGGTTATAAGGGCCGGAAATTGATCCTTTAGGGGAAGTGAGGAAAGTTTCATGGGCTTTAAAAGCATTATCAGGTTCCAGTTAAAAAAACTTTGCCAGAGATTTATTTATTTTTTAAACCTCTTTGGAGTCATCACCTACAATTTGGAGGATTTATAAATCCTAATGTGTATAATGTTATTTAGCGTAGAGCTGCCCCAGCACTTAAGTGCCATGTGGTTAAATTGGCAGCACAGCAAATGGAAATACTCTCCTTTAAATAATGTGTAAATGAAAATGAGGTAAAACCTTGATGTAACAACTTGCACCGTCATTGTCCAGACCAGTTTCACTGTCCTCCTTGCAATGCAACTGAAAAACAATATAGCAAAAGGTGAGAGAGTATTTTAGTCTTGGGTTTTGCTTAACCACTCTTTTGCAACTTCCAAGAAGAATATCATGGCAGGTAGGACTTGTCCTCAAGAAAATTAATCAGAAAACAAAAGTTTTTAAAAACGCATTCATGAGGTGCATTAAATTCCTGAGTGGAATTCTCTTTTTTTTTCAATTTGGGTGTTTTAAAGATAACTGACTGACAAAAAGCGTGAAACTATTAAGTGATATTTGGAAGTGACATAGCCTTTATTTGGTGTAGCTTAATGCACTTTAAATAATTGCAGCTAAAGCTCTACGAATGTCAAACAAGTGTTTATACAGGGATTAAGGCAGTTTTATTGTTCCAGTGTAATTTCACCCCTTTTATTAATTTGAATTTGTCCTGCAATTCAGGACATCCTTAAAGCTGCTGGTGATGGTGGCTGGGCAGATGTAGGCTCTAGTATCTTCTCTCTGAAGATGCAGCCAAAGCACAGCCAGTGAGGAAGACTGAGTTTTTTTCCGAGTGAAAAAACAGGCTTCAGGCAGGGTTCTGTTCAAATTAATGTACCTGTTACTTATTTATTTCCACATTCTAGACTGCCAGTGTGTTCCCTGCTCTGCTGGCCGTGCAGGCTCCTGTGCAAGTACCCACAATAGCTCCAATGAGCTGCTGACATTTTGCCTGAGACCCATGGATGGGTGGTTGCAGAAAACCCACCAGACACCCATGGGGTGAGCCTGGATGACTGAATTTGCCACTTCCCTTTTGCTCAAAAAACCTATTGGCCTCTCCCATCCCATTAAATCAGTCTAGTATGGCTTCCATCTGGCCTTGAATTTGGACTTTCTCTGCCTCCTGGTTTTGTTGCCTGAGCAAAAGACATTCCTTTCCCTTGATGTTGGGATTGATTTTGCTCTTCTCCTGGCATAATGAGTTCTCCTGGTTTGGCATTGCTAGTGTTTCCTTTTTGTGCTACAGAAATTGTATATATCATGATGGATCCCAAGATAATTTACTTGTCTAGTAAGAAAACCTCATACTCAGGGATATTATATATTTAATATCTCCTTCTAAAAAGTTTACTCTTTCTTTTCCTTTGTTTTTTCTAGCCCCAATTCATAACCATTACTTTGATAACCTAGGGTGTGGTACCTGCTGTGAAACCATGTAGCCTTCCGGATAAAGGGTTTTGTAGTGTCACCTAGTGGCTAAATACAGATACCATGAATGTCTCGCTGACACTTTGCAAGCTCTGAGTCCCTGCTTGGTGAGGAAAAATATGAATAAGGACAGAAACAAAACAAACAAGCAAACAACCTTAGGTAAAAAGAAGCATCAATGAAATAAAATCTTCAGAAGACAGATGAGAAGGGAATAAATCAGGGGTGGGCTAAGAGGATGTCACAGGTGTGAGTATTTAGTGTCCAGAAGTTCAGGCAAAAACTGTGAAAAATGAAAACTTACTGCTGACCTCCAAATTTTCAGAACGTGCTTGTGAAACAGCAGAGAGAGGAAAAGGGGCCCAAGAGCCAACTGGCTTGGTGAAATGGGAGATTTTGGAGCTGACAAGGACAGCCTATGGTCTGCTTACACTTTTGTAGGGAAGTTAGTTCTTTCTATCCTCCTGGCTCTGCCTGTGTGCCCCATGGGGCATGCCAAGGACCAGTGCAAAATGACAAACGAGGTATCTTAATTGCTTAGCTTGTTTAATATTCATGGTTAAATGTATATGGTCAAAACTCTACAGCAACTTTTATAAAGGAAAAGGTCATCTTTGTGCTACTTCCCTCCAGAGTACAAAGCACAATTCTAATGCATAATGCTCTCTTCTGAGCAGTGTACAAAGCCTAAAATGTAATTGCTTCTATCTGTCCATCTCCACATGCATTATGTTTTTATTCCAGGTACGTAAATCTCTGCCCTTTGAGGCTCTTCAGCAGATGGATGCTGGTCTGATTAAAGTGTTGGTAACAGGTATTACTAATGGGAGCACAGTGGTAAGTTTCAATTTACTGATTGCAGAAGATGTGGATATCTACTACATCATCACCACTTTTCGTGATGCCTTTGAACACAGCTCCTATTTCACAGTTGACAAGAGTGATCTCTTCATAAATGGTAAGGAGCAGCTTGTAAGCCAATAGTTCTGCAGAACTAGAAAGATGATAAAGCCTAATATTAATCTGTGTTTTTTGTGGTGAAAGTATCTGTAAAACAGATGGATGAAAAGCCATTCTCAGACTGCTGATCAAAAAAGGAAAAAACAACTGGTCTTTTTGTCTATACCTAGCATTAATGTTATAAAGAAGATACAGAGATGTCACAACAGTGGTCACAAGTTGAGGATTTTATAAGCTACCAGTGGAAACAGGTCCCTGTACACAGTCATAACTAGCTCTGTCTAAAATGATTTTGAAACATTACCCCCTGCTATACACTGGTAATTTTGCATGAGGTAGAAAGTCCAAGAAACAAATAAATGAACATGTGAATTCTTCTGCACTGGAGTATGATTTTTCCTCCTACGTATGTATTTTCCTAACACACCTGTGGGTCGGGAGTTCAGATGAAAGTCCACACTTTACAAAGGCCAGTACAATAGCTGATTGTACAACTCCTTTTCCTTTGTATGTAATGTAAGCCAGTAACATTAATCTCCTGACTAACTGCTAACTGAATTCTGTTTCACAAGTTGATGTGTCATCTCTGAAAAAAATACCAAATTCTATATCCTTAACATGATACATCTGTCCCAAGGACATTATTATAAGCAGTCAATTAGAATCTCATGCAAAATGACTTCAGAAACATCTATATGGTCTGCCCTGTACATGCTCTTTGCCTCTTACCCCCACAGCCGTGAATCTGGAAAGTTACATATCCTGTTAATGAGTAAGATCACAATTATCTTGTGGTAGTGCTTTGCACAGTGCTTGCCCCCTTGAACCTGTACTAACAAATGGGACAAGTCCCCGTAGAGCAGGTGGTTAGTGTTGATTTCTGAGTCCTACCTATGGTGGTGCACCCTTATTTGCACAGTTGCAATTAGATCTTGGGAAGAGAAAGGGAAGCAAAGTATATTTTTCTTTTCAAAAGTGAAAACTTTGGCCAGCTAAAAATTAAGAAAGCGACTAGACTGTAACTTGGACCAGTCATACAACCGTCCTGCTTCACACAGGCTGGGCATTTACTAACCATGTCCTCAGGAGTGCGGAATGGGGGAGGCAGCTCAGGAAATTTCTGGGGTTAGAAGCGTCCCCTTGGGCTATTGATCAGTTTAGGAGGACAGGGGCTCTGAAGCATCTTGCTTACATTTCAGTGAGTATCTGCTGAGCATTATTGGTAGCACAGCTCCTGGAGGGTTTTGTCAGTGCCTTGCAACGAGCCCTCTAGGCTGTACTTCGGGTATCTCACCTCTTCTAGATGCAGAAGCTGTTTGACACTTACAGTAGAGAATCACACCTAAGCGGGGTAATCCCACCATGATATCATGGTCATGAGACCACGCGCCAGTTTCAGAACCATTACATATTCATTTACACGCTCTCCACCTTTGTCATTTGCTTAAATATACCAAACAGATTATGATGAGTGCAAAAGCGGAGAAGATGACTGCTCCCCAGATGCATCATGCCATAACACACTTGGGTTTTACCAGTGCAGCTGCAATGAAGGATTTACTGATGTGCATCCAGAAAGGCCCGGAAGAAGCTGTGAAGGCAAACAAAATTAATTATTTTCAAACGGCTAACTGAATGTTTAGCGACTGGATCGTGGTCACACTTGTCACAGGTCTTGAAATTTTGCCAGGGATTAATTTGGTTCATTGTTTTCAGCTGGATCCTAATGGGAAAAGCCTTGCGGTAGACTTTTCTGACTACTACTTTGTTATGAAAGTTTACTATATTATCATCTAATGCTGTCTTTGTAAGGTTCTTTTAACAGTTCTATTTGGAGAACTTTGTAGAGTAGGGCTGATGGTTGGATTCTATGATCCCAAGGGTGTCTTCCAACCTAACTGGTTCTATGATTCTATGATTTTCACATATTTGCAATTAACATTAGATAGGACTGTCAAGATTGTGAGTTATTTTCATTAGCAGTAGCAGAGGAGGCAGCAGAGATAATAGAGGAGGTAACAGAAAGCACTAGGTACATGGTTTGACTTCTGTATGGCAGAAAGCTTGAAATGCTGGTATTACAAGCTACTTTTTTTGTATGAGTCTATTCATCTAGTTCCTCTATTTCCTTAAATCATTTTTTAGCTGACGTATGATGGGTCTTTAAGCTCCTAAATCCTTTTAGGCTTCTTCAGTAATTTATATTTGTTTTTGTAACCACAGTGGTAAGCTACTCTTTGGCTGAAGTCACAAGGGTTTGTCAATTGATACCAACCTTTGCTCAGTTTTGTTTAACCAAGATATTTAGCATTATGATAATGAGCTTTTGGGAGATTCAACTCTGAAAGAGCTCAGACTTCTTTTTCTTCCTCTTATGTTCAAATCAGCAACTTTTTAAATTTCAGGCATTTCCAAAAGATGGAGTGTACCAGAAGGACATACATATATATGTGTGTGTGTGTACAGTATTTGTACGTTGCTTGGGAAATAGATGCTATTTGTATGCATACCCCATTAAAATTATTTAACGAAATTTTTGTGTGATGAGACACATCCTTTGTGTTTCACTACAAGTTTATTATCTTGGTGCCCTTTAAGTCAGTGGTAGATGAATACTTAGGTTATTTCTACCAGCAAAGAGCCATAGGGTAACCTGTGCTGGAGGCTGGGTGTTTGACATACACACGGAGCTCAACCTGTACTTCCCCTATTCCTTTGCTTGCTTTCTTCCTGAAACCACTGAAAATTACTACTAACACATTCTACTAACACATTTGTTCAGCTCCCTGCTCTTTCTCTCAGGATATGTATATGCAATATGGGCTTGCTACACGAGGTTTGTCCTGCACTTCCCCCAAAATGGGTTTCTCAAAGTGCTCGGGTCATATCTTTTGGGTACCAAATGAGGACAGGTTTTTTAACAAGCTCTGCTCCTGTTTTTACCCCACATCCAGAAGTGTGCAGTCTCCTAGAGTACTAGGCAAAAAAATACAAACATTTGCTGAGCAACTTACAGCTGGGGATTTCTTGCAAGCACTGGTCTTCCAAGAGTTGTATATATGTATTTTACTTGACCACATTAATTATTGCAGCTCTCAGGAAATAAAGCACTTCAGCTTTACTCACAGGTGCTTTATGTATCTCTTGCTCTTTCTTAATAAAAGCCACAGTTTTGGCAGTAAGTAGAGCAGGTTAAAAACACAAAAGCAGCTGGTTTCCTGCCAGGAACTGTGAGTTTCTTCTTAAGGCTTTGCTCTTACCTTATAAGATAATTTTGAATCTGTATCTTACAACAGTACCTCTATTTCTTCAGCATTTCCTATCAGTCAAGAGGCAACGCTGATGGATAAGAAACCTGTATACAACAAAGTTTTATCTGTGACATCTTTGCAAACTTCAACTCATCTTTCCTCCTCTACTTCATTGGACTTCTCTACTGATGAGCACAAAACTCTGGAGAACACCACATTCTCCAGCACAGTGCTCTCTCCTCTCTCTGTGGATCCTGTGTCAACTCCTGATGATGCTCCTCAAGCATCTTCTGTCCCACTCATTAAACCTGTCCAGGAGGTTTCCATCAAAGATGCTGTGAGAGTGTTCTGTGAAATTGAGAGGATTGTCCTTGCTGTCCAGAAGAGCTTTTTACAGCAGGAGTCTATCCCTGAGACCTCCCTGTACCTGGGGGAGCCTCGCTGCAATGTGAGCATCAGCAACGGCACTCACGTTGTGCTGCAGGCAGGCTGGAGCGACTGCGGCACTGAAGTCGAGACTGTAAGTCCCTTCAGCTGGTGAATGCTAGTCAATGCCCTGAAGCACTTGGTTTTGGTCTTGAGGTGAGAAGGGGCAATGGCAGATCCTTACTAGGCATACAGTCTATTTGTTGTTGAAATGCTGGACAGAAGAATTTCTTTGGAGACAGAAAAGGCCTTCCTGTGAGTGGAAAGTTACCTCACTGTTTAGGGAGGAGGACAAGCAAGAAAGAGAAGGTGAATCTTTAGGGTCAAACAGCAAAATGCCTGGCCTCTCCAAACTGAGAGCCCAGGCCTGCTACTATTAATGGGGACAAAGAGTGATGGCTATTTCTTTGGATCCCTACACTATGCTCAGGTCATGCCAAAGTACAGTAATTCCCTTGTGGAGCAGACTGAGGAAGAGGAGGAAGTCTGATGGATTTGTTGTTGGACTGTACAGCAAATGAGATACTGGAAGTTTAATCTGTTTGATTTTTGCAGCCAGGAGAATGGATAATTCTTAAGCACTTGAAGCTGGTAAGCCTGTAGCTCTGTTATATCCCTAGATACACTGATGTTCACAAGTTGTTTTTAATTCTTTCTGTGTTCCAGAACATGACTAATACCGTAGCGAAGACCATCCTTCGGAATGACATTTCTGCTCAGGGAGTAATCCACCACTTAAAAGTTGCCAGTCCCATTCACTGTGTGTTTCAAAATGATCTCTTGACTTCCTCTGGATACACTGCAGAAGGGTATGTAACAGCTCTCTCTGCTTCGAAATGCTGTTGGGTGGCTGGGCGCTGCTGCATCAGAAAATACCCCAGGGACCTTAGCTGTATCCAGTGACAATACTTGCTCTGCCAGGTAGTTTGCCACCCTATAAGTCCTGTGCTCAGGTGATCCCTGCTGTGGGCTTCTCTTCTACTCCATGTAATGTGATAATAGATCTCACAGCCAACGAGATTGGCAATTGCCTGGCTAAACCACAGACAAAAATAAACACTTGGGAGCTACTAGTGCAGGTTTGGGAGACAGAATTCCTGACTCCTCTTTGCCTTCCTGGGCAATCATGTGTAGCAATAACATGATTTTCCTGCTTTTGGAACATAACAATATTTTTAATACATCTTTGCAACTGATGCAGGCATGCAGGCTGCTATGTGGATGCTGAGGATGGCAATATTTAACCCCGACAAACCTTTATTTGATCAACTTGGAAAAAAGAGAAGATAGATTATGCAAATATGTTTTTAGGGAAGTCCCCCATCTTCAAGTAAGATGGAATCTAATCCACTGTGCACATCAAACTCAGGCTCACAGAAAAGGTGGCAGGACAAGCTTTGCTCTGATGGTGAATGTTTTCCCTTCATGCAAGTGTACCTTCTCTCTCATGCTCAGCACCATGCTTAAGATATCATCACCAAATCCACTTTCTGTTTTCTAACCCTCCAGACACTGTATTTTCCTTTCTATCCCCCTGTAAAGTCTTTGTGGTGTCCCTTCTCTCTGAGCTCTATAGTATTCTCATGTCCCTCACTTACTGTTCAGATTTGTCCTTTCTTAATTTTTCTGGCTCAGCTCTTCTTCATGAAGATTTTGGTCTCCTTATATTTAACTTTAAGACATCTCATGGTCTTGTTCCCCTTCAGGTCCACTCAAATATCTCTCTCTACTCTATTTATGTTGCGAAGACATTACACCCTTTGGCTTTTAGGACTTGCATTTCCATGCTCCCTTCCCAATGAAAAGCAGGATATATTTTCACCCTTTCTTCTTGAACAGTGTTCCAATATTCTGGACTGCAGATAACTCTTCAGGACTTAAGTTCACAAGAGGCAGAGAAATAGGCACTGATTTATAGAAAGACAGTCAAATTTGTGGTCTTTAAAGGATGCTCATTGTTGTTTCAGACTTTACACCATCTTTGAGGATTTGCATGGATCTGGACACTTCGGAACAGAAATGCAGTTGTTTATTGGGAACTCCCCAATACCAAAAAATTTCAGTGTCTCTGCCAGTGATGACATACTGATTGAAGTGGGGATCCAGAGAGCAGACAGCCAGCTCAAGGTGGTCCTCACTGACTGCTGGGCAACTCCAACTAATAATTCAGTGGATCCCCTCTCATTCGCTTTTATCAGCAACAGGTACAGCAATGCCACTTGCAAATAACATGTGCCATACCTTAGATCTTCCAGTGCCACTGACTGCTACTGTGTTATGGCTTCTCTGTGTGTTCTCATCATTCACATACACTGTCCCTTACTGTTCTGACTGGTCACACCTTCTTTGAACAAGGAAGGTAGGTATGAAAGGAAAATGTTTTCAAAGGCTAAGAAGGCAGTTGTTTGAGTTTGGTTGCTTTCCCCATTGTGTTGTAAAGGAATAGTACTTTTGACCTGGGGAAATAGGTGGTTTTGTCAGTCAGTGTGAAAGAACATTGAAAGGCATCTGCTTTATCTCTGTGCTTCAGATATTACCAAGAACTTATGTGAGTTTCATCAGTGAAGGTGTAGGTTAGTTGATTCCTATGTTTTGTGTCATACAGAGAATATTAATGCAGCCTCTGGTAAAAGAGGAGTTTGTTCCTGTCTGGATCCCTGATCTCACCCTGATGTCATATTCCCTGGGCTCACCCATCACCTTAAAATAAGGGATAGTCCTTTGGCTCTGTAACAAAAGCTGTTCCTTTTAATATGGTGTTCTTTCACTTCGTGTTTGATGAAGCCAAGATTAAAGCCTTCTTTCTGTTGCTCCCTCCCTTTCCAACTCACCAACCACTTCTCAAAATCCTCTATTATTTGGATACTGTGAGAATAAAAAAGAAAATAGCCTCTTATCACCCCTGGACGGCTGGAGAACTGCTTCATGGCGGGTCTGGCTGTGGCTTTCTATGGGAGCCTTACAACCTGCATGACGTGCTATAACGGCAACATGCCTTCTACAGCTCTAGCTGCTATGTATGGGTTTTTTTCTTTCTTCCTTTTCAGCTGTCCCGTCCCAAATACATACACCACACTGCTAGAGAATGGGAATTCAAGCAAAGCGCAGTTCAAGATGAAAATTTTTTCCTTTGTCAACAATTCTGTGGTTTACCTACACTGCAAAATTCGTATTTGTATGGAGACACCAGGAAGCACCTGCAGGACAGTAAGTGTTTTGCTCTGATATGGTATTTTTCCCCAACATACCATATGCAATCCTGCTATGGAATTGAATATATTTTAAACCAAACATGGTTTAAAATAGCTGGAAGTTTTCCTTCATTCTCTGCTGAGAGCAAAGAGGAGCAGGGAAGAACTACAACCATGTGAAGTGTCTACCTTTCTTCCTGTTCCTTGTCCTCATAGTTAAAAGCACAAAGCTTGCACAGGAACAGGGAAATCAAAGCTGGGGAACCCAAGAACCAAACCTTCCACATCTGCATGGGGACAGCTAGAAGGAGCAGTCACAACATTGAGATAGGCTGTTTGGAAACCTGTCCAGATGAACATGTCCCAGAAAAGTGAGCACCTATATTGTCAGTGTCAGCAAGAAAGTCTGAGTAAATTGATTTAGGATGTTTTTGTGTCCTTTTTTTCCTCACAAGATTTGCTTCTCCAGGTGAGAGTTTAGGTGCCAGCAAAGGAAGCTCGGTGGCATGAAGTTTCTAGGGCTGTGACTCTATTAGAGTTTATTATGGCTTTAAAAAACCCTATTGCTTTTTAAAGCAATAAACCAAGCAATGTTCTGATAACAAATTCAGTTTCTGTGTTCCAAAGCATTACTTTTTTTCTTTTTTAGTTCTAAGTAAGTGATACACACTGCTTCATCTGAAAAATGTGTTGCCACTATAGAAATAAGAAAAACTAGGTTTTGATTATGGCTTTTTTTTTTCTTGCTTGCTTTTTTTGGGTAATTTTAATAGCAGACACACAAGAATTCTCCTTTCCCTCTGCCAACCTTCCTGGTTCTTTTTCCATCAAGGATGTTTTCGTTAGCAGTTTGGTGTTGCTCCATTGTTTAACACTTTCCTCTAGCCCTAAATAGCTCAGTTTAAGCCCATTATAAAGCAAACGATCTCTTCCTAAAAGATTAAAAATGGCCAGCAGAAGATCTTTGTTTCCTTTCTCAAAGTGTAAAGCTTCCTCCAGATTAAAAAAAAAAAAAAAAGAGAGACAGGAAACACAACTGACAGATGGAAAGATGTCTCCAGTTTTCACAGCTGAATATTCAAGTTAAAAAACAGTGCTTCAGCAACCCCCAGCCCATGTCTTCCTTTGGAGGAGGTGGTGCCCTCCCTGAGCTCACTGTGTGTCTTGCACAGCTAAGGAGGGACATGGTGGTGGGTGCAAGGCAGGGAAGTAAGGCCGGACAGGGACCCCCGTGGGCTGGTGTGATTGCAGTAAGGGATCAAGCAGTTGCTTTGCTAGGAGCTGCTGGGTTTGCGGTTGGAGCAGGCTTTAACTCTATGGATGAGGGTGCAGGGACATGGTTAACTAAAGGATTGGCTTTGATCTGTGTTACAGGGGTCTGTGAGGGGCTAATTCTGCTTGCATGAGTTGAGCTTTGAATGAGAATTGCAGTAAACAAAAGCTTGATTGACATCTGCAGTAAACAAGGCACAGCAGGGTTAAGCAGTGAGGACCTCTTCTTTCATATATATATATATAATACATATATGCATATATATATAATATAATTATTCACGTATATATGAGATTTATTCTTTCTCCATTGCAAAATTTAACTCCCATGAAAAGTTAGTGAATTCGGTGTCTTAGATTGCAACTAAAATGTTTTGTGGAGAAGACAAGTACTAGGCATATCTACAAAAGATGACAGTGGTTTGTACAAAGACAGGAGGGGGAGCTGCAGGAGGTGCAAAGATCAAGGAAAATTAGAGCAAGAACAGAGTGTACTTGGAAATAACATAGGATGTCTGGGAAAATGCCTAGGGTGTGGGATCTGATCCTGTGATCTGGCTGTTACTCTGGAGAATACTGACTTACTTCAGGACAGATTTGCTTCAGCTCTTTGCTTGCCAAATTGAATCATAGAATCATAGAATCATTTAGGTTCGAAGAGACCCTTGAGATCATCGAGTCCAACCATCAGCCCTACTGTACAAGTTCTCCCCTAGTCCATATCCCCAAACACCACATCTAATTGACACTTCAACACATTCAGGGATGGTGACTACACCACCTCCCTCTTTCTGTGAAGAATTTTTTCCTAATGTCCAGTCTAACCCTCCCCTGCTGCAGCTTGCAGCCATTCCCTCTCGTTCTATTGCTAATTGCCCATGAGAAGAGACCAGCACCAACCTCTCTACAATGCCCTTTTAAGTAGTAGAGAGCGATGAGGTCTCCCCTTAGCCTCCTCTTCCTCAAACTAAACACTCCCAGCTCCCTCAATCTTGTATTATTTCTTCTTTCCCAGTGTTTTTGTTCATTGTTTTCTTGGAGGAAGAGAGTAAGGTGCTCTAGAGCACCTTTAGAGCAGAAAAAAATAGGCTGGGGAGCAATGTAGTAAGAATGAGTAAGAAACATGATTTTGAATACCACCACCATGCATAAGTTTGGTGGAATGTGGCTGCTCTGTAGCTTCTCCTTGGCTATGTGAAACCAAAAAATTGACATCAGGGAGAAGCTACATAACCGTATTCTCTAATGGATCCACCTAGCTGGGAAAACTAGTCAAGAGTAGGCAGCTACATGGGTATTTTTCTGGGGGCTGACCTGACAAGACACTGTTGCTGACTGTAGCTCATAGAGGTTTTCCAGTTTAACCAATCTGGTTACGTGTGTAGACAAGCTGGTAAGAGACCCTTGTACTTCCCTGCTTTCTTCTGTTGATTCTAGTATTGTGCTGCCGTTTCTCTGGTTTGATGTGCATTTCAAAGGAAAGCCAGACTGTCTTTTGAATAACTTCAGCAGGCTGCGGTTCTCATCAGAAACCTTTAGGTTGCAACTTAAAACAAAAAAGGCAAACAAACTGAACTATCCTCCTGAGGGAGTGTGCAGAAGATGAGTGTGCTTGTGTATTCTGCAAATGCCGCTCACGCAAAGCTTAACCCCCGACATTTCACAGGGCAGGGCTTTCAGTCTAGTAGTTCCCAGATCAGTAGTTCCCACATCACAAAAGCATTGTGCATTGCTTCAAAGTGACACACAGCTTGCTTTTGCTGGTGCTGGCTGTTGTATTCTGCCTTGCATGGGCAGCAGAAACATCCAAACAAAAAATGTTTGTGAAACCCTGGCATGTAGAAATAATGAGAAGTTTAGCGTCCCTTCAGGTGTCTCTGAAACAAACAGAGAGTTAATGAAAGGAAAGAGATTGTCTGTGTGAAATGCTTTCCAACAGCAGTGTATTCCAGTGTTACTAATTACAGATTTTATACAGATGTTTCCCTAATACCATTTCTTTTGAACTTCCTGCTTATTTTAGTTTAACAAACCATAAAATTAAGAAACAAAAACCCTTATGAGTGAGAATAGCACTGGGCTGTCACAGACTCATCAGAAAGCTTTGTATTTTTAATCAGTAAACCATATTACTTGTTGGAATTTGAATTGATTGTTGCAGAGATGCCATGCCGTTCGATCCCTGAAGACTGGTGAAACCATCGCTCTGCACAGAACATCCTGGGGACCTCTGTGTAAATCAGCTGGTGAGTTATCAATAGAAGCTTACAAAAAGGGGACACAGAGTAACCACCATTTTGTAAGCTTCTTTTTCACCGACAAAGGAACCTGAAGACCTGTGATATAAGGTTTCCAGGCTCTCCCGCATATTTTTCTGAGGAGCAAGTATTCTTACTGAAGCCACGTGGCAGTGTAGGAAAATATGTGGCCTCCTTGGTGAAGTGACTGTCAGATTGTCAAGGGAATGTAGAAAGGGAGAGGTGTATAAAGTGCTTCATGTAGCTATTTGCATCGGGTATCAAGTACAACAGTCACAAAATCAAATAGTTATTACAATTGTAAAGTGCGAAAGCAGCTTGGATCTTTTAGATTGCAATCAGTTTTTAAAGCGTTTTCTCTATGCTGTCATTAGGCCGCAATTGTATTGACCTCTGAAGTCAAAAGTCAGAGGAGATAAGAGGTTGCCTCGTTGTCTTTCCTTTCATTGACTTTGTTGCTGTCCTGAGGGAAAGTGGCAGAACCTTGCTGGTGCTCAGCACCTTGGTTAACCTAGTGGAGTGGTAACAGTCAGGTTACTAGAGAACAGACACCCACACTGTGTACAAGCAAGGTCTAAGTTGTTATGCATCTGCCTCTTCTGCATTTACCCTGAGTGATGGTTTCAAGGGCAATTGTGGCCTTTAACATTTTCAGTCATTTGGCATCCTCCAACCTCCTCCTTTCACAGTCCAACGTTAACTTCACAGTCAGAAGAGCATTAAGTGGCTGGCAAAATGGGCAACCAGTAGGAGGAATCAGAATCACAGAATGATATGGGGTTGGAAGGGACCTCTGGAGATCATCTATTCCAACCCCTCTGCCAGAACAGGTCCACTTAGAGCAGGTTGCACAGGAACTTGTCCAGGCAGGTTTTGAATGTATCCAGAGACAGAGACTCCACCACCTGTCTGGGCAGCCCGTTCCAGTGTCCTGCCACCCACAAAGTAAAGAAGTTCCTCTTCATGTTTAGATGGAACTTCTTATGTTCCAGTTTGTGCCCGTTAACTCTTGTTCTGTCACTGGGCATTTACAAGAATGAATTGGAAGTGTGCAAGAGTATCTGTACAAACATGAGTAGAGGCAGAAGGTTAAAGGGAGAGGGGATTCTGCTTGCAGATTTGTACAGATACTTGGAATTGTCCACACATGAACCAGGTGAACGCATTCTGTTAATGGTCAGTGGAGCCTAGGGAGATAGCTGGCAACCAGGGACTTGACTTCTTCCTACACATGGGCAGAAGTTGTGACCCGTTATTTCTCGTGACCCATGGTGGTTCATTCTTTCCTTCCTCTCAGTGTTTGGGTGCTATTCCAAGAGACTACAGGTCTCATGCCATGTCTGCCAGACTCTTGGACTTCTTAGGTGGCACTAGATGCCTATGCTCAGGCTACAGAAGTTGAGCCCATGGTGACAACTTCAGTGTGATTCACTTAGCTACCTCCACTGACTGCCCCAGCCACTGACTCCACTGACTAGAATGGGAGCTTAGAGACCCAGCACACATGGAGAATCTTTCCCCAAATACTTTGTGTTTAAAGAAGTGTTACATATGAGATGAAAGCAAATAAGGTGATTTTTAATAATCTTAGATTAATGTGGGCAGGATTGAGATGGGGGATTGCTTCACCTCTAGGGTCATTCTGAAAGTAAGACAACATTTCAAAAAGTCACCAGTGCTGGTCCTTTAACTCCTATTTCAACAGAAAATTGTAGAGTCAAATTCCAAAGACATATCAAACTCATGTCTGCAGGGACTCTATACCTGTATGTAAAAAGAGAACTTGGACTGTGGCTCACAGACCTTTCCAGGAGAATCAGCCCTCCCCAAAAGGCAAATTCACTTCTGTATCACAGCTCTGTGCTTCAACATGCATGCTGGCTAATTTGTAGGCAGAGATGGCTTCTTACCCCAGGAAAAGATTTAGGAATTGTAATGCTTTTTTCTTTCACCTCTTGGTTTTTTAGCATCTGATTTGAAGAGAGAGAAGGAGGCTGGAATGGGAATTGGATACATCATCCTCATTGTCTTTGCTGTGTTTGGTTTTGTGGTGGGAATTGTGAGCCTTCTCATTTTCCAGTACCAGCGAAAGATGGGAAGGTACAACTTCAGAATCAAGTCTGACAACTTCAGCTACCAGGTTTTCTATGATTAGTGATTTCCAGGTTACCAGATGTAAGTACTGTATCATGGTAAGTTACTTTTTTTTTTAGCTGTTTATCTCTTCCTGAAATGGTTAAATACTTGCAGATGAACTTACTCTGTTTAAGGGCATTTAAACCTCCTGCTCTGTTTGCTGTGGGTGAAGATCATAGAAGTAAGAATGAAAGCCCTACTATTGTTGCCTGTTTTCAAATGCTGCAGACTACCGAGGAGAAAGGCAGCCTTCATCTTCATCTTCCTTCATGGCTTCAGTCTCAGTCAGAGTAAATTACACTCCACTTTAGAACACCAATAAACTTCCCCGCAAAACGTCTGTCACTTTTGATTTTGGGTCATGGATTAATACAATACAAGGGAGAAACTCTACCACTCTCTTTATAGATGTGCTTCAAAAGCTAACTTACTTTGGAAGTTCCTTATTCTGAAAAAGCTTGGGCTTTTTTTTTTTTTTTTTTTTTTTTTAATTAGGGTTGTTTTCCAAGAAAATAGCAGTGTGTTAGGCATAAAGAGCTTGAAATATCAATAGTGCATAAGCAGTGCTTACAAGTGCTTGCAGAGAGTCTGAAAAGAGAGCTCCGAGGAGCATTAATCACTACAAGATGTTCTACCTCTGGAACTTGGGAATCTAACACTTTTCCTAAATGCCAAAGGATTTGGCACTTTTTCTGTAATGAGTGTGTTCTGGCTGCTCCACCAGCATTTGTGTATTTGTCCCTTTAAGAGGAGAAGAGATAGGTGAGAAAGCTGGCTTGCTGAAAAAGAACACCTGACATTGCTTCACAACTCAAGGATGTTTACTGTGGGTCTGATGAATTCTGTTCCTGGGAACGGGTTTATTTGACATTGTTACCAGAGTTAGTAACTCTTTTCTGGTGGAGGCTTTATACATGACAACGCAGCTGCCATGACCACAGTAAATTTACTAGACTCGTCGTGATGGTATATTCAGATAACGTAGGTTGCTTCACTGAGTACAATAATGCTTACATATATCACAGAGAAAGGACAGGGAAGGCTGTAAACCAGCTGTCTGCTGGTAAATTCTTGAATAGTCACTGTTACATATAATTTCTCTAGTCTTACATCGTGGAGACCACCCCCTGTAGTCATCTGTGGGCAGCTCCTAGGAGATCACTGAAGGTGAGGGTGATGCTCTGATGGCTTCCCAAAGGCTGAGCCGCGCTGCCTGACGGGAGCCCAAAGGGAAGGTACCTGGGGTCCTTGGTAGAGCCCCAGCAGCCACAGAGTTCCATCACGACACAGGTACCATAGCCACGATCCAGTGTAAAGGACATATCTAGACACATTAAATTAAAGCCTATATATGAAGCCCCTGAGTCTCTCCACAGAGAGCAGAATGACTTGTCTTCATTCATCATTCTGCTCTCATGAGTGGTCACGGGTGATTGCAACATTTGATAGTAATGGGAATTCTGGAGTTGTGCAATGAGGTTGTAGCAAAAAGGATACTTTCAGACTCACAATGCTTATACATAATCAGCAAGTTAGAGCTTCTTTTAGATCCTGGGGCTACTCAGTTCTTCTTTCCTATATAACCTTTCAATTTCTCAATTGTTACTAGTTTTTTTTAATTTTTTCTAGTTGGATCACATCTCGTCACATGGAAAACTGAAGCTTGTCTTCACTCAGCGTTTGGCTTTCATTATTCTTCACAGTGGTGGTCAGGACTGGTTGCAGCACTGACTCTTCCAAATTGATGTTGCGTGTGTAAGGTTGCTGTATCCCTCCTTTTTTTTTATTTTTAATTTTTTTTTTAATAGCAATCTGTCTCTTCCCTGGTGTCCTAAGAACTATTTGTCACTGCAGCTTCATGTTAAAGTGAATTTTGGCAGTTTTTTCATGGATAAAATAGAAGGGGAAAAAGGAAGACTTCTTTGTTGAACTGTATTCAAGTTCCAAGACTTGGCTCTCCCACTGGGCCACGTTGCTATGTGCCCACTTTAGCATCACCTGTGCCATTACTTTTGACAAGCTGCATGTTTCTATAAATATTCCAGGAAGTAAATCAGCAAACCTTAGAGAGATCTCCTTTTCAGTTTGTAATTTGTTATTTACTCAAGGTGAGGTTGAAACTTTGAGCTGCAGCTATGTTGAAGACCTAGCGGTGCAACGCCTTAAGTATACAAAAGCTGGAGACTATCTATTGGATTTGCCACCAAATAAAGAAAAGGCACCATGAATCTACAGCTTAACCTACTCAGAGTGTTCTTCAGCGTGAGTTTTTGAGATTTGATTGAAAATTATTTAATTGATAAGGACTTGGTGAAAAAAGAAACAAGAAACTGTTTTTGCTGCTGTCAGCACATGTGTTTCAGATAAGTCAATTGGTACCTATATGTTTTGTTGAATTAGACCACAATGCTTGTGCAGTTGAGCCACAGAGCGTGCTGCCCATCTAAGTAAGAGCATTCCAATTTAAACGCAGTAGTTATAAATTTAAGCTGAATTTTGGCCAGCTGCAAGACCCCAGTGCTAATGCAGCAGCAGAGGTTTAGCTTATGTGCTTCATTGGATACAACAACAGTCTGTTCAGATGGATAAACTGGAACAAATATCTTTTCCACGCAGTAAGCTTCTGCTGCAGGATTCTTTTGTGGAACACTATTCACTTTGCTGCCCCAAAACTCCTCTTCAGTGAGTGTGTTAGAAGGTGGAGAGTAAAGCAGTGTGGTAACTTGTCCCCACCACCCTTTGGTTATGATTGCTGCATGCACTCCCCCTACACAGTGAGAGAGACTGTTATGTCTGGGTTACGTGTAATTCAGTAATTTATAGTGAACAACCTAATTCCTCTTTAAGCTCAATGGACACCATTATAAATAACTCTTAAGTGGAAATTGGTCATTAAATTGAACTTACAAATACTCTTAGTAGCCATAGCAATTAGGTGCTGACATTTTGGTACAGAACAGCATAGGAAAGCCGCTTTTCTACCTGCCTAGTCCAATTTCTGGTAGGTAATTAGATTACTGGGTAAAGGACTTCTGTATTTTGCAAAAGGTCGTACTAATTGACCTTAGAGCTTATATATATGGCTTTTAAAAACACTGATATATTTCAGAATAATCATTTGCATTCTGCTTTTGGCTCAAGTGAATCTATAAAGAGTAAAAATCTTTGACTTCTCTTTTTCTTGCTGAAATAGTGGTTACCAGATCCTGATATTAAAAAAATATGCACTTGGTAGCAGTTCACTAGTGAAACTGTGAATTATCTTTGCAATCTTAAGGGTCTGATGAACATAATCATTACCTTTTTACTACGTAGGAGTCTTCACTTTTGCTTCATTTGCTCTCAAATATATAATGTTTACCTTCTCACACAGTGAAAGGATATTTTACTACAAAGATTTTTCTAGTTTTTAGTACTTACAATTCTGAACTGGTTGAAAGTGACAGGACTAGAGATTTGCCTGTTGATTTCAGTGGACCTAAGGCACAGAGAAAAGCTGAGCGTTAGTCTTCAGGATGAAATGCAAAGCAGTAGCTTGTATTTGACAGCTTGCATGCTCAACAGAAATTGTTGATGTGACTATCTGAATCTGTTTAACGGAGTTTAGGTGTCTTAATAAAAGCACTCTTGAAACTCAATGTTGACTTTTGTACTGTTATATTTTTATGATTTACTCACAGGTATAAAGATGTGCATTGTGTGGGTGTGGCAGCTTCTGAAGAACTGTTCAAGTATTAATATAATGTTCAAACATCACTCAAAACACAATGCATGACCTTATCCAAACAGCAAGGGACTGCAATTACGAACAATTATGTACATACGCTCACTAAGGGTCACTTTCTTCAGCATTACAAAAGGCAAACTTGTTTTCAGTTGCATGCTTTGCAGCAGAGACAACCAAGAATATTCAACATTCTCAGTCCAGTAATGGTACTGCAGCGAAGTGGTGATCCAGTCTGAAACTAGTGTTACAGCAGCCTCCCTGGGCATTCGATTTGTACAGTTCTGGCAGCTGCTCCAAGAGCAGCATATTCAGAGCTTATCCTCCATGAAGCTTACCCTGGGGGCATTAGTGGACTTGGCTGGACTCAAGTATGAAAAACAGGGAAAAGCCCCAGCACTTGTTCCAAATGCTTCCTTTCTCATCTCTGTGCAAAAGTGTTGCACAGCTGCCACCCATTCTTATTATTTGTCATTTTTTTTCTGTTCTACGTTTCTGTGGCTAGCCATTGCTGTTTTCTCAGTGCCGTGTCCCTTTTTGTCCCCTTTTCATGCTGAAGCATAGAACAGATTGTTTGGCTGAGGTATCATAGAAGCACAGAATGGTTTGTGTTCGAAGGGATCATTTCATCCAACCTCTCTGCCATGGGCAAGGACATCTTTCACTAGACCAGGGTGCTCAAAGCCCCAGTCAACCTGGCCTTAAACGCTTCAAATGACTGGATATCCACAACTTCTCTGGGCAACCTATTCCAGTATTTCACCACTGTCACCTTCTCTATATTCAATCTAAGTCAAGCCTCTTTCAATTTAAAACCATTGTGCCTTGTCCTGTCACTACAGGCCATAGCAAAAAGTCTCTCTCCATCTTTCTTATAAGCGCCTTTATATATTGGAAGGCTGCAACAAGGTCTCTCTGGAGACTTCTCTTCTCCAGGCTGAACAACCCCATCTCTCAGCCTTTCTTCATAGGAGAAGTGTTCCAGCCCACTGGTCATTCTCTGTGGCCTTCTTCTGGACCTACTCCAACAGGTTCATGTCTTTCCTGTGCTGAGGACTCCAGAGCTGGATGCAGTACTCTAGGTGGGGTTTCATGAGAGCAGAGGGGGAAAATCACCTCCCTTGACCTGCTGGCCACACTACTTTTATGCAGGTCAGGATACAATTGGCTTTCTGGGCTGCAAGAACACATTGGTGGCTCATATCCAATTTTTCATCCACCAGTATCCCCAAGTCTTCTGCAAGGCTGCTTTCTATCCACTCATACCCCCATCTGTATTCATACTGGGAGCGTCCTGACTGAAGTGTAAGAGTCTGCATTTGGCCTTGTTGGACTTCATGATGTTCATGTAGGCCCACTCCTCAAGCCTATCAAGGCCCCTCAGGATGGCATTGCTTTCCTCTAGTGAATCAGCTGCACCAATCAGCTTGGTGTCATCTACAAACTCATTGAGGGTGCCCTCAATCCCACTATGTCAATGATGAAGAAATTAAATTGTGCTGATCCCAGTACTGACTCGTGAGAGACATCACTTGTTACTGGCTTACACTGACATTGAGCTATTGACTATAACACATTGGACAGAACCATCCAGCCAATTTCATAGCCATCTCACAGTCCATCCATCAAACCCATGTCTCTCCAATTTAGCGGCAAGAATATTGTGGGAGACCATGTGGCTTGGCAACTACATCAGCCGATTCCCTCAGTACTCTGGGATGCATCTTGATGGGTCCTATGGATTTATGTATATTCAGGTTACTCAGGTGGTCTTGAACCTGATCTCCACTTTCAATGGAAAGGACTTCATTGCCCCAGTTCCTGCCTCAAGGTTCAAGATCTTGACAGATGTAGGAAGACAGGTTAGGATTGGAAATTAAGGCAAAAAATTGATGAGTACCTCAACCTCCTCCCTGATGGTTGTCACTAGTTCTCTTGCCTTATTTATAAGGGGAGTACTTTTTCTTTAGCATTTGTTTTGTAACCAACATGCCTTTATTATTCTTTGGATCCTTTGCCAAATTCATCTCCAACTGTGCCTTTGCTTTCCTGATCCCATACCTACACATCCATGCAACATCCCTATATTCTTTGTAGGAAATAGGTCCCTGGTTCCACTGACTGTGCATTTCCTTCTTACACTTTAATTTGACTGGGAAGTCCTTATTCAGCCATGCTGGTCTCCTGCCTTCCGTTCCAGGTTTCTTATACATGAGCATAGAGAGCTCTTGTGCTATAAGAAATATGCCCTTAAAGAGCTGCCAGTATTGTTCAGTTCCGTTATTGCTGAGGGTAGTTTCCCAGGGAGTCCTGTGTGCTAATTCCTTAAACAACTGAAAACTTGCTCTCCTAAAAGTCAGTGTCCTGACGCTACTCTTCACCTGGCCCATATGCCTCAAGATTGTGAATTCCACCAGGGTATGATCACTGCAACCCAGGCTGCTGCCAATCTTGACATCTCTATTTAGCCCATCCATGTTGATAAACACCAGGTCTAGCAATGCTTCTCTGGTTGAACTGTCTGTCACCTGAATTAAGGAATTATCTTTGGTACCCTCTGAGAGTGTCCTGGACTGCTTATTGCTTTCCGTGCTGCTTTTCCAGCAGACATCAGGGTGACTGAAGTCTCCCAGCAGGATCAGAGCCTGCAAGTGTGAAGTAAGAGCGCTTTGTTGGGAGTGTCCTCTTGGTTGGATGGCCTGTACCAAACACCAGACACAAGGTTTTCTTTGTTCACTCGGCCCCTAATTTTTACCAATGAGCTCTCAACCTGTTCATCACTGTTTTTCAAAGGCAACTCTCACACTCAATGGATTTTTTTAAGAGAGGGCAACCCCCTCACCCCTCCTTCCATGCCGGCCCCTTCTGAACAATTTATAGCTATCGATTGCAGTGCTCCAGTCATGCAATTCGTTCCACCACGTTTCAGTGAGCGTGATTAAATCATAACTTGCTATCTGTGCAGTAACTTCCAACTCCTCCTGTTTGTTATGTGTGCTGTGTACGTTGGTATAGAGGCACGTAAGTTGGGCTATTGATCATGTCACTTTTTTAGATGAACACACCCTAATTCCTTTGCGGCACTTCATAGGAGTTTCCTGTGAAGCAGGAAATGTATGATTTGCTGAGGATCCCTCTGTCCCTACTGTTTCACCCCATCTGCTTCTCAGACCTCACACAAGGTTTGGTGACTCTGGAACACTCATTTTAGACTGCTGTGGTCAGTTGCCCGCATCAAGTGGTTCTGAGGCCAAGCAGAAATCAGGAGGAGCAGCATTGACCATCTCCCCTTTCCAGTCAGGTGTTGCTCACCTTTCTGTTAATGAAGCACGGGCTCCAGATAATTATTTGTGACAATGGGTGAAAAAATGTGTAGAAATAAAATGTTAGGATTTAGTTTTGGCCTCTTACATTGTTTCCAAAGAAGCACTTTACACCAGCAGTATGTGTGCCTGATGTCCCTGTTGTTCATTGAGAACACGACACTGCTGATACCCAGTGCAAAACATTCATTGTTATGCCTTTGTCTCATATTATAAGGCTGCCAAACTCTGCTCCCAGCAGGGTTGGGAAAAAGCTGAGCTAATTGAAAAATTTCCTTTTCCATTAAAATATAAAGGAGCTGAGTTTTTAATGCCTGTTTGGAAAGTTTTCTTGTAGGCTGCGGAAGGAAACAAGTTAAAGGAACTGAAAATATTTGACTACAATTGATGTAAAAACATGATGCTGGCTATGACCTAGTAGAAAGCCTGGAGCACAGAGCTGCCTAATGGCTTCTTTGATTTGCTCCATAACATCTACTCTACCTGAGGTTCTATCCTGCAAGGCTTGTGACAAATTTACAGCTGAGTAGTATCCTTTCTTCAAGACCTTTTTTTGGTGTTTTTTGTTTGTTTGTTTGTTTTTTGTGGGTTTTTTTTTTGTGTGTGTGTGTGTGTGTGTGTGTGTGTGTGTGTGTGTGTGTTGTTGTTGTGGTGGTGTTGTTTGGTTTGGTTTGGTTTGGTTTGGTTTTGGTTTGGTTTTGGTTTTCTTTAGATTTCTCTTCTCTCCTTGCTCTCTCCTGATCCTAGCAGGCCCACTGCAGATAATACTTCAGCCTAGAGTTTTCAGGGAATCTTTGCCTGTTTCTTCAACTTGCCTCCCTCTGGATGTGTGGACAGCTACTACCTTTGTGCTAAAGACACTCTTGGGTACCTAGTCTGTATGTGACACTATCTGCCAGGGTGTAGTATGGGAGAACCGTCAAAGCAGCACCTTTCCACATGCAGCAAATTCCCCTGAAAGTGCTCTCTGCCTCTCCTGCTCTTCTTTTCCAAAGCACAGGTTTTTCCTCTGAAATCCATAGAAACAAGAAGTTCAGAGGCTTAAAACGGACACAAAGACTTGTACACTAAAAACAATCATAACACCAGTATAATGGAATTGAGAAAAGCCAGAACATTTGAAGATGGAAAGGAAAGGAGCAGTAAAGAACCAAAACTGGTTGCTTTGCAGAAGTGTCAGTAATAAGTCATTGGTGTAGTGCTTGCAATAGGTCCCAAAATGTCTGCTAACTTTATTCTCTTTAAATCAGCTGGTGCATGACCCTGCCTATCATGAAGGCTATAAAAGTATTGGGATGGTTGGGGTAAATGCGTGTTGCTACCTAGAAACTGGATTTGTTGACATAATAACTGCAAGGACTTTTTTTTTTTCCAACCTTATAGCAGTTTTATCAACCTACCTTTGTGTGTGTTTGGGTGTGTGTTAGACAAAATTCAGCATGTTTAGGAACACGCAATTATACAGTGGAAAGAACTTGATTAGATCCCACTTTTCTCCCTTTTTGTCTGCCTGTCCTTTCAGAGAAAGTATTAGTAGAAGTGGTTTTCCCTATGCAAGTTTCTCACATAAGAATATTTGAAAACGTCTGGAATTTTGCAAGTATATGTAGGACAGATGAAGTTATCAACCTTTATTTAAAGAGTAATTTTCTCCTTTTCCTGCTTTACTATGTAAGTAATCCATTTAGAAAGAAAAGTTTCATTTCTCTTTCACAATCTTTCTGTTTAATCTTGTAAAGAATACAGTCTTTTGACAGTTGCTTTTCCTTGGCTATTTTGTGTCTGCTTTTGCCACAGATAACTGAGAAGGATCAGAACCTAAGGACAATGAGAAGAGAAAATACACCCCAGTGAGTTTATTGATGGTGCAGTGAATACTTGGCAACATGTTACACAGGACATTTTACTCTTTCCTCAGCTGGGTGGAGCCTTCAGGAAAGGGAAAAAAAGGAAAGCTTGATATAAGCACCGAGGAATATAGGAGAACTGCAAGTGCAGTGGCATTATGGAGATACTTTCACTGACATTTGGAAGTGCATCAGGCATGGTGCAGTTGTTTACTTTCACTGACATTTGGAAGTGCATCAGGCATGGTGCAGTTGTTTATGAGGCAGCAGTATTCTCATCTGTCTGAGGCAAATCCATCCCAAAGTATCAAGAGACCTTGCTCACTCTAGGATTGTGAAGATGACACTGAATTCCAAAATAAGACTGCCTTGCTGACAGAAATAGTTGGGTAAAAGTTTCATTTAGGTAAAATCTTTCCAGCAAACGATGTCACTCCTTTGGAATGTGCTGGCAGCTAATAACACTGTTGACTGTGTGGGTTCTTCATGCCTTATGTTCAGTAATACTTAAACTCTTCAGATCCACTCAGGATATGCCTGGCTTTGCCTTTTGTACTGCCTAGAGCTTTGATATGAAATGCCAGCCAGAAACAATGCTCCCATTCATTAGCTGCCTTTGGCATCTAGCAATTTGAAAGGAGGAAGGAAGTGCTTCACATCAGTATTTTGAACAAGTATGGCTATTACTAGTATTTTGAACAAGTATGGCTATTACAAACTCTTGTGTTTGTTCTAGTGCCAGCCTTGAGAGAATAATTACCGTGTCACTTATGAATGGATTTCTTAAACTTACTCTTAGTATATTTAGTTGTGCACTTTATCGTACCTACTCAGTAAGAGCATAACATTGTCCATTGAGTTAGTCAGCAAATAAGTGAAAATATGGCTGAACTGGAATTTGAAATGGGATGTTTACAGAGCCCAACTGTAATTTTGGTCTGGAGCACAAGACCAAACCAAGCTCCATAGCTCTTGTCTATGCCAGTAAAGCAAAAACCAGAAGTAACAGTTGAACAAGATGTTATTGGCTTCTGAAGGTGTTTTATCTATGTCCCAGAAAGATTTTCAAATTATATGTAGACTGAGGCTACATTATGCAGTACATTTTAAAGTCAGCTGACATTCTCAGAAGATACTAGGTACTGCTGCCAATTTAATGAGTTTCTCAGCATTTGTTTGACTACCTGTTCTTCTCCCTTTCATTTGTTTGGCTACAGCTGTGACATCTTAAACAGAAAGAAGGCACCTCTGTTTTCTTATAGATGTATGAAAACCACCACCTTGTAAAGTTTAGAGAAAGGACATCTATCTCTCACCTGACTTCTATGAAAGCTGAAGACAGTGTACCAGGATGTCCTGGCTGTGCTTCTTGTCCCATGTCCTGAATGTCCTGTATTCTGGACTTCTTTTATGAAACAGTACTACTGATGATAGCATACTGTCCCTCTTCTGGTATTCTCTAATACAGACCATTGGAGGCTGCACGGCCTCCCTGGGAAGATATATATTTAGTAACTTCCAGGTTTGTTATTTCTAGCACTTCCCCCAAAATTTGTTTCTTAGATGGGTATTGGTATTTTCACGGAGTGAAGCCATACACATCAGAAAAAGGAACACCAGAGAAGAACTATGCTATTGACTTACTGTCTTCCTATGTTGCAACCACAAATGGTAGTGTCTTTCCACTGATAGGAGCAACCGATATTTCTACTGTGTCTTGTTGTAATATATCATTACTTTTATCACCTTTGATTCCCCAGCAAAACACCAGTGCCATTTGTATTCATTCACCTGCTGTGAATGCCTCAGCCAGTTGTCACTGAGAGTAAAATATAACATACAGTTTAGAAGACTCATTCAGACCTATGCTCAGTTATTTCAGGGGGACAAATGACATTTGAAATTTAAGGGTAAAAAATGCAGTTGAACTTAATGTGATGGTGCCTGGATTTTTTGAAAGGGAGATCTGAGTAAAAAAACAACCAATACAATCTTCCTGTGTGCAAGTTTTTGATATTTGAGGTAAGTCTGCATGTCAGCTTCTTAGTGGAGTTTCTGCTGCATTTGGCAGATGATGGGTGAAGCTGTATATCTGATAGAGGACGGAACAACATCTTAAGTTCTTTCTGTGACTGTATGGCTTATTTTTCATTTGTTAAGGAACATGTGTAAGCAACTGTCAGCTGAGCAAAGTACGTCTGTGCTCTAAGCACACTTTCTAGAAGGTTGTTTTCTCCTCTAGTACCTGTAAAGATACAAACAGAACTGCCTTTTTTTTAGAGTTTCCTCAGGGAGAAAGATGGACCCGGCTAACCTACTCTGGCCAGTTACTTAGCCATGCTTTGCATATTTAGTGACCCAGGTTTAGTTACTTCCACGTACATAGCTACACACAAAAACTAAGGTAACAACTGCTGTAGATAAGAAGTGCTTCATGGTGCCCTTGAAAACCTGCCTTACCTTAATTACTTGTCTAAGTAAAATCTCATAGGAAGTTCTGTTGCATTTTCCTTCAAATGCAGTGTTGACTAATACAATCGGGGTATGAGTAACTGTGTGAGTTAATGTTTTGTACCTGTTTCCCCTTTCTCTGTGCACTCTCCCAAGGACACATGGTGAATGCCTTTGCTCTCTGCTTTGCTAGGAGACATGGAGTCATGAGAAGCAGGTCCTCACAGCTCTATAGTTTTATGCACCTGCTTTGAACATAAGGTACACAGAGGGATTTGAACAGGCGTAGACCGGGAGTCTGGCAGCTGATAAAACATCTTGCTCTGAAAACAAAGGGAGAAAAACCCAGTTTGCTTTAGAGAGAAGCACCTTGCCAGACAAGCTGAGTGGCTTGGTGCCGATCACCAGGCATGTAGCAGAAGGACAAGGAAACTGGCAGACAGGAGCTTGCCTGATGTGGGGCCATAGCCCAGCCAGGCTAGCAAAGAGGCTGCTCCTCCTCACTGCCCTGTCTGGATGAAAGCTGAGGACTGGCACTGGCAGGTGACTCATACCACACTGGTGTCCCTGCCTGTGGCCTCATCCTAACCTGCTGCCCACCCCAAATGACAATCTTGGCTGTGGCACAGTTGCCCTCCTGCCTACTCAGCCTGCACTTTCCTTTCCAGCCCTGCCCTCGGTGGTGGTGGCTGATGATGGCCTTGGGGTCCAGTCCAGAGCCTGGGGTGGCCTGTCCTCCTAAGGTGGTGCAGGAGGAACCTCACACTGAGAAGGGGCCCTCATAATGGCAGCAGGAGTCAGCGTTCCTGCTGAGCATCCTGCCCTTGGTCTGTTCCTGCAGCAACCAGCCATAGGATCTGCTCCATGAGCTGGGACCGTCCTCCTCCCCAGCTCAGGACTCAGAGGCTGCTCCAGCCTCCTGGAGATCCCATAGTTGGGGGTTCAGTCCCTGACCCCTGCCCACACTTGTCTGGCAGTGAGAGGCTCCTCCTGCTGAAGGGAGAGGGCAACCCCTCCTCTGCCTTCCCACATGGATGTTGTTTTTCCTTCTGTCAGAAGTCTTGAGTTGGGTTTCTTTGTCTGAGTCCTCTCATCATTTTGCCATGTGCTGGTGCCAGTGGTGGATGAGCACCCATGGCAGGCAGAGAAGGTGGATGAGGTGCTGGGTAGGCAGAGGCTTGGCCAGGTGACTGCCATGTTGCTTGGAGGATGTCAGCTCGCTGCTTGCCATAGTGGGGAGGTGGATGGGAATTGCCTGTGGAGGCTATAGGAGTACAAGATGTGAGGGGCTGCTGGCCTGGGGCAGGACAGGCACAAAACAGCCTTTTTTGTCTCCCCTCTCAGGACCAGAGAGATGTTTTTAGGGACCTCTCCCCTTGCAGGAGGCAGGGCCAATGGAGGAGAAGTGTAGCAAGGGTTCTGCAGCAGGAATCACTGGGCTCACTGAGAGGCTGGGATGGCGAGAGGACTGAGACTGCAGGCAGGGCATAGGCAGAGCTGTGGAGATCTGTGAGGTTCCTGCTGGACTAAGGGATTTCTCTTTTCAACCTTCTGCTCCACCATGAATGCTACACCTTGTCAGGCCATGTTCACAGAAATGTGAATTTTTCAGTGTGGGATTTTCTATTGTACGTCCCCTTACTTTGATATCAACTTCTTCATTCCAGGGACAGATTATACCAGTGCTCATTATGATGTAGCAGATGTGGACTACCCAGGTGTTTGATGTTGTTGTCACAAGTTCTAAAATGTCCATATGCATTGCTAGCAGGATAAATTGCACCATAGCACCTCTGGCAATCTTAAAAACATCTGCAGTCTGGTTAGAGGAAAATGCAAGAAGTTGAAGTGCTGAGCAGGGTCTAGAGCCTGCAGCCAAATAATATGGAAAAACTGGTATGAGCTCATGCCCTTCTCTGCAGCTTGGTTATCTGTGCTAGCACTTGGTATGAGAATCCTCTGTCCCCTCATCATGCAGACCCTGGAGTCTCTAATTGAAGCTGGGCACCTCTGGTCTGATTGTGCTGTTTTTCACAGAAAGTGTCCAGACAAGGAAGAGGAGATAGTGATGATGGTTCTAATCACCAGGACTAATTCCACTTGTAGGATATCCTAAAAAAAGTTATCAAGGGGAGGTCTCTGAGGCTGCATTGACCCAGAGTTCTAGTTAAAGATTGGTGGGGCTATAAAAATAGTAACCTTGTGCTAGTCTCAGCTGAGAAACTCTGACATGGAAAGCATTTAAATTTCCTCTTCATATCATCAGGAGCATAAACAAGCCCTAAAGCTCATCTTTTATGTTTAATTCTTCCCCTGCTGTGTAACACTGCAAAGTTGGTTGCCTCTTTTTCTTTTCCAGATTTCATAATTACAAAACCAGGGGGAGACAACTGTACTACACAAGCAAAGTTAAGCCTGTGATGAGTAAGCCTGGAGAAAGTGCTTTTGTCACTTACTTACTTCCTTGCTGTGTGACTTTTCACTGATGGATTTTCCTTCCCAGCAGAAGGTGGAAGCTGCTCAGTATCTGAAACGAAAGTATTGTCTCATTGTCACTCCAGATTTTCAATCTGTAGTGAGAACTTTCTAGTGATTTGGTACATTATTCCTGTTTATCTGCTAAGCAGAAGACTAACTGCTCAAAGTAGTTTGAAATAATACCCCAAATATATCAATCAATGCATTTTTACGTTTTATTTCCTAAATATAGGATATGGCTGGTGGATAGATGAGTTAATATAAATATTGTAATGTTTAATATAAGCAAAGCAGACCTTGTTGGAGAAGTTATCTTCCCCTTTCTAACCAAGTCACTTTTTGCATTACCCTTAACTACCACGAAGGCTGAGTATAGAAGAATCCTAGTACTTGTGTGAAAGCTGCACACCTACTAAAAGCTCTATCTGGTAGATACATGCAAACTAATTAGAAAGGGACAATCTACTCTGTCTTTGTATGGCCTGAAAAAATGGGGTGCATTCTGAATAAGATGTTTGCTAATTAATCCTAAAAGAATGGAAGAAGACTGTCAAAACCAGTGGCAATTGCCTCTAAAGCTCACTTGGTAATTGCTGACAGGGAAACCGTGAGTGTTCTCACAAGTTGTCCATTACCTTGGATCCCAGGGAATGCTTAGCTCCTGCAAATGTATTCCTGTATAGCAGAGCAGGTGCTAGATATAGATGCTAAGAATACCACAAGTTACCACATTCTTCACAAGCAAACAAACAAAAATATTTACTATTGTGAACAAGTTTAATATTTCCAATACAAACAATTTAAATATTGTATTTTCTGGCAGACTTTAATGCTTAATGACTTGGCATGTCTTGACAGAGTGAATTTATCACTGCATAATGTATGTCATATTCTTCTGTACCACAGATATATGTAAATTCTCAGTGTGTGGTTTTAGCTGTCAAAAGGATTTGCAGAGCCATGCACAACAAACTCATTATTCATAATCCATGTGTGTTACATAGGTCACGCACAAAGCACGTAAAGAGCTTTTTCCCTAGATGCCTGATCTACAACCACCTTTTAGGTCTGTGTTTGTGGTTCTGACCCCAAGGAAGAAATTGCTCACTAATTCCTCCACACCTTTCTCAATCTCTCCCTTTAAAATAGCGACAGATACCATAACTTCGTTGTTCACAGTTTGTTGCTGTTTGCTGTGTACTTTCATCTGATAAGTACACATGCTATTATGGCTTTGTCTATTTTGTCCTGTGGTAAATTACACATTCTAAACAATGCCGTGCAGATCAAATCCCATAGCACTCATTTACAAAACTGAACACTGAGTCATTTTTATGCTTCTTCAAACAGAAATAGTTTTCGTAACATAGATCCTGTTCCATAGCTTTAAGTCACCCAAATAACTCTTCTCTTACTGAAGTCAGTGGCATGATTTGAGAATTTATGGTTATATGGGTTGAAATCAAAGAGGAAGTGCAGCCCTCTGTAGTACACAGTATGATGCCCAATAGAAGTGGAGGCCCAAATTTTGAAGGGCAGGGTTAGTGTGAACCTTCTTTCATGTAGCTTTGCCTCTTGTGTTTTTTTCTGCTCCTCTGCTCATGACCTCTCTGGAAAGCATTCCATGGCCTAAAAGAAGATTTAAAGCCTGATGCATACATGCAATATTTTAGCTTTTCCTACTACTGTGTTCTTCTGTGTGGATGGGCATGTATTTTGCATGTTCCCATATCTACATGCAATATAAATTTTATTCATCACTGATCTTTAGACATGACAAAATGACTCATTTTGTAGTTCCAGTTTTCTGTGGATAACCATCTGGCAAAGCTGTAAACTGTTTACTCACTTTGTTACAGGAAATTTCCCCGGGTTAGGATAACAAGCCAAGGAGGGATATGAATGAGCGAACCTCAAGATTAGGTGTGTCGTTAGTTCTGTCCTACACCTGTTCATTTTTTAATAGGTCTGACCAGCTGTAAGGTGAGCAGGAACTTTCTTAATTAAAACTGGGATGCACTTAGAATTCTACCTTTGTGAGGTATCTTGCTGTGTGATTGCATCAGTGTTGAAAACTGCTTTTTCATTCCTAATTCAAAGCTCTCCTCTTTCCCCTCATCCCCCCTTTCTCTCGGGGTGGAGAGACTCCTTTCCCTCTTCACCCAACAACAGCTTGTTTGAAAATGCATTGAAAAACTAGAATACTGAGCTTCTGGCAAGGCTGGAGTGTAGCAGCTAAGTTCACTTCACCAGCCACATGAAGCCATACCTGAGGCAAGAAACCACTGTTTGGGTGGTAAATATCACCATAACTCTCCATGATTTTGTTCCCTTACCTGCAGAAAGAAGCTTGGAGAAGAAAAGATTTTACCTAATTTGAGAAAGGAGAAAAAGCTGTGGGAATTTAAGAGAGTTTTGGGATCCAACTAAGAAGAGTCACATCTTGGGCTTCATGGCCTAAGAGTGGGTCTTTTCTGGGATCCTGTGAGAGGATGTCATTGAATGAATAACTTAACAGAGAAAAGACTGGCCTAAGAAAGAAAATCTGCTTTTCCACTCAGAAAACAAACCTCTATCCCCAACCCATACTTTCTATTTCTGGATTGGCAGCAATATTTATCACTATTAATTCTAAGTGACATATACATAATTTAGGCAAGTGTTGCTTCCCAGTACTGGTATGGAGGAAACAAGCAGAACCAGAAGCCTGTCTAGAGATACAGACGGCTACTTACTCGGTAAATAATTTTGTATGCAATCAGGAACATAAATTGGCATGCTCTAAGCAGTGCCAGTGTGGATTAAGCTATCTGTTTTAACACACCAAATCAAACAGTTTCTGAACAAATAAAGAAGAAGAATGAGTACATACTTAAAAGTTTGATTCCTGCATGCACTGACTGATCCAGAAAAATAGACAATTTTTTTGCTGGGTCATACCTAATCTTTGTGATGTTGCTATCTCTTTTCATGAACTCTTTGTGTGAGTAGGCACGACTTCCACTCCCATGTTGGTCACAGGTGAACACAGGGGAACAGGGAGGAGCGAAGAGGGAGTGGATTTCACAAAAATGTCCAGTTGAAGAGTAATGGTGTCTGAGAAACAGTAGAGGTCACCTAGTTTTTTTCTGAATAGCAATCACTCTTTTCCCAGAACTTTTGATGGTCTTAGTGAAGACACTCACTAAGGCTCCCTGCCTTCCATAAACACGAAAATGCCCCTTTTCTATATACTAGTATAGTCATCTTTCTTTGTATCGGGGTAGTGAAAGGATATGCCCCCTATCCAGGGTACACTTAGTGACCTGAATGGGAAAGGGTGGAAGCTTTTCTAGCTTAATGCACCTTCATGTTCATCTAACCACACTTGCATTGTAGACTAAGCCAAGTACATCTCTCCCGGTTTAAAAAGGGAGACCTTAGGCTGGCATAATTTGCCAGTATAAGAACAGAACACAGACCAGGCCAATGTCTTCCTACAAGACAGGATGACACAGTTTCCATCTTTCCCTGCCTGAAACACCCAAACCAAAGCACTGTCTACAGAGCTGTGGGGAAAGCGCCCTGAGACAGTGTGTGAACATATTATACTCAGAACTAACTTACTGGCAGACTGTTAAGAGGACTCTCTTTTGAGCATGTTGATCAGAGACACTCTCACACCCCAAATATCATGTGCACAGCCTTTTAGCTGTCT
>VZTM01019920.1:54818-88156 GCA_013400555.1 Jacana jacana | reverse complement strand
AAAAATCAAAGTTCAATGACTGTCTTTGTAAAATTACATCACCAAGCTCGTAAGTTAAATCTGCAACAACAGAAACGCAAAGCAGAAACTAAAATTCGACTTGTCCTCTATGGAATTTACTATGGACTCTTTTCCTCAAGCGTATCTAAATACTGAAGGACATATCATAAATTTTGCTTTTGCATGAATCTATTTTGCTTTCATATACTTGATTTGTTAGGTGGTGTGCTGGGTTTTTTTAGTTTTGTTTTGTTTTGTTTTTTTTTAAAGATTAAGAAATCCCCATTGTCTATCTGGTCCTGTTTCTCACATTTTCAAAGTCTTCTACTAACTTAAAAGTATAAAAGTTCACTGCCCAGCAGTTTTATCAAAGCTGTCTGAATGTTTGACTCAGATTTAGCAAGGTCTCATGTGAGTAAGACCACATACATGAACAAAGTATATGCCTGAGAACCCTTCTGAAACAGAATTTGATCTGGAAAAATGTGGATGAAATAAATACACGTTGTCCTGAACTGTGAGACCTCCTCAGGGAGGAATCAAATGGTACCATCAGTAATAACTGATACGAAAATCACATTTTCATCCCAGCTGCTCTCTAACTCATTCTCACCTGCACTGAGTCAGATTTTCATTTCAGCACTTTCCAGAAGTCTGTAATAAATGGCTTCTGCCCACAGAGACAGATATTTTAGCATTTTTATAAGTTCTCTTTGTTTTTCTCCCCGCACGCTAAACACTCATTTCCAGAAGGCAGAAACAAAGAGAAGGTTGTGAATTCCCAGCCGTTCAGTGGGCAGGCGGGTGATCCACCACGGACACATTGATTTCAGCACAGCATCACTATTCTGAGTGCTGCAAAAACAAAGTACACATAAGACCTCTGCCAGGAAGGCATCTTTAGGCTGGAAGGCAGCAGTCAAACAAAGAAGAGTGGTGAATACAGGTATTTCTGCGGGGGTTTTTGTTTGTTTTGGGTGGTTTTGCTTGCTTTGGTTTGGTTTGGTTTGGTTTGTTTTTCCCTATGTCCAGATCTTACTATTGCAGGACAAACCATGCCATCTTTTATAGTCACTAAAAATAGTCAAAGTATCTACTTGAAAATTTCCATCACAACGTGTATTTTTTGAAGCTATAATTGAATTATTTTGAATTCTGTACAAGGTTTTCAATGGATTTCAAGACAAACAGATATATTTAAGACTAGTTATTAAACTGAAATTTATGTACCTTAGAGTGTGCCAGTTACTACTACTAATTCCATCACCTTTCAGGAAGATGGAAACATTTATTTTGACTTGAACTTATGCGCACACACTACTGCATATTGTAGAAAACTGTGACTACCTCAGTGTTTTAGACATCACTGGTATATAGGAGGGTGAAACTCATTTGTGCAAGACTGGCAGTTCTTTGGGATAGATGCAGGACAAAAGTTGGACAAAAGGTGGTACAAAACCATAGCAAAGGGATTTAAAATATGGACTAATTCTTTAACTACTGTTTTATTTTGAGCTTTGTGACTTGAACTGAAATTTGAATGACGAAAGTCTGGAAATCTTGTATACTAGGACAGTCAGAGCATTTTGTGTACAAGAGATGTACTTATAATACTTTTCTACTAGGTTTTTTTTCAACATACATATATCTTCAGATATGCATGCTTTATACTAAAGGATACAGTTGTAGAAAAAAAATTTAAACAAAATAAAGGCTTCAGATGAATTACTTTGCAATTGCAGAAATACTCAGGCCATGTTTCACAGTTTGTTCTTTGTTAAATTTATGCCTAGAAACACATGTTTTTCAATGAAGTCTACAGCTACAAGGGAAATCACTTGACATTACTTCCAAATTCATTGTTGAGTGTGAATTTCAGGAGCATAAAGTTTTGCAAAAAAGAAAAAATCCTTAGAGGGAAAATTCATCAATTCAGAAATCTGCTATAACAGCATTTGCAAGTGAACCTTAAATTCCTAGTGTGCCATTGGGAGAACTAGCAATCCCTTCTTTACCCTTTTAGATAACAGTATGGGCCGTGATGAGTTTAATTAACGAAGTGTGTTCCACAGATACTCATTAGAAACATCCCTCCAGGAAAGAGATATTTGGATGTTAGCTAAATCAGGAATTTAATGCACTTCATGTTCCGACTAAGTTCATCTGTCTCCCCTACACCCCTGGTGTATCGTTTCTAGTAGGGCGTATATTCAAAATTAATACCAGTGTTTACTGTTGCAGTGCTAATTCCTTTGCCAAGTGCTTCACATTAAACACACACTATGGACAGGATGGAAAAATGGTTAGCGTTGCTCTTCAACACCACAAGAAAATACTTGGCATTACCAGACCCAACCCATTAGGTGTTTACATCTCAGAAAACTTCTTTCAGCATCAGTGCCTACAACTAACTTGTTACAGGATAGACATACTTAAGCATTTCAGCTAGCCTGTCATGGTTTAGGCTGAATTGGCCTATGACAGTGACAGATGCTCTCCCCCCACCCCTCGTTCCCAGGAGTGGAGGTGGAGAAGAGATAAAGAAATTTGAGTTTAAAAGGAATTAAACTACTTTAATGAAATACTAATAATACTAAAAGAAAATAATGAAATAGATACAAAATATACAAAACCGTATCACGCTCCTGGGATGACATCACTGGCAGGCACCGGGGAAGTCCCAAACTGGACTGAGCAATGGATGGGAACTAGATTCAGGAAGCACAGCTGGGATCAAAGACAGACAAACAGACAGGGTCCTCTTTGGACATCAGCCACTGAAGCATGAGAGAGCTGACCCTTTGATCCCTCAGCTTTTATATTAAGAATGGGGCAGATGGGATGGAATACCCTGTTGTTCAGGTTTGGGTCAGCTGTCCTGTCTGCTCCTCCCTGCAGCTGGGTCCCCTCTACACTTTTCTGCTTCCGACCCTCCAACGGGGCAAATAAAGAAATTCCCTGACCTTGGTTGTTCTAGCAATAAGCAAGAGCCTCTCTGCATACTGTCCCTTGGCATGAAGTACAAACACTGGTCTTATCACTTAAAAAGCAAAAGTTTTCTGCAAGCTATGCTGTTAATTTCAAAGAGTTAGAAAAGGCCTAGTTAAGAAGTAAAATTGCTGAACAAAAAGTTACCTCAAACAGGGACACCTGGCCTTGACACCTTTATTTTCAGTAGAGAAAAGGGAGATGTTGTTCCAGCTCAGAAACAGATTTTGGTCTCCACCCAGTGGCTGGCTGCATCCAATTGCAATAGGTCCCTTCCTAACTTAGGCATCAAAGTGGTGATCCAAAGAAGGTAGCTTGTAAAGCAAATAATATGAAGGGTTACTCAGGAGTGGACATAATGTACCTCTAACAGTTTGATTTGGGGAGGTTGACTTTACAAGTTGTTTTGAGACAATTGATAGCCCTCCTTATGTCCACCAGTTGCACACCTCAGGTTGAGAGTCATTGCACTGGATTCAGCCACATTAGCGGGGCTGTGAACACCCTGGAGCCTAAGGCTGTGTGTGCTGATTTCTGAGCAGGCAACATCATAATTAGTCATGTTTCCATAACATTTTTCAGTCAGACTGATTCTTTTAAGTCAAAATTAGCCTAGCCACCATAAAGGTAAGAAATAAAAGATATAATTTGGGGAATATTTTTAAAATGGAAAGATCAATTATGTGTGACCTGACTGGGAAGTTTTGTTCTTCGGGCGCATTAGTGCAATGCATGCAATACCAGCAGGTACCCGAGTGCTGGGCTGTCAGGGTGTCACAGTGCTTGCAGTCTGTGCAAGCTTCTCTCTTTATTTTTATTTATTTATAAATTATTGGCTAGTGGACTCCCTTGACAGCAGTTGGCCTGTCACAGTGGGACATGTGTGTGAGAAAGCAATGCTAGCAATGCTCTCAAGTGTAATTCTAATGATCACATTCGAGAACATGTATGTTATTTTTTTGATAAATGTGTTTTTTATTTTCTTGCTTTGCTGGCATGCTGCAGCCTTTACCTTGCAGTGGGGAAATTTTGGTTGAATGTTCATTTAATCCTTCAGGTGTTTTGGGGGGTATTAACTCTTCTGTAGAAATAAGTCTTTGATTCTTAACTTGGACATTTTGGAAATTGCATTATGCTATTCAGGCCCGTATGTTATTTTGGCGCTGATGGGAGGCAAGAGAGGAGAGACGCAGGCACGGGGTGCTGGGCAATGCTAACAGCCTCTGCAACCCATGGGAAGCTCTCTGTCAGCTAATTATATTTGCCTCAGAAACAGAACAGCAACCAGTCTTTATGTTAATGATTTTGAAGGTGATCTAAAAGCTCTGATGAACTTGAACTCTACAGGCCAAATCCTCCACCTCTCATTATTTTTTTTTTTCTGAGTCAGAATAAGAAAATTATTTCATGTATTGAACTTACTGTACTGGATGAACAGACTAGCTCTTCCCACCCCCTTATTCCCTGAGCTGTAATGAGATATACCCTTATGTTCCTATTGCACTAATTCAACGACGGGCAGGTAACGGATGCCCAAGTTAACAGCGGATATAAACCACATTCTAGACTTCCCCTTAGCCATATGGCATTTTATTTATAATGTGACTGCAGGAAAAATTTCCTGAGGGACTTTTTTATGATAGCCCTAAAATAATTCCATACGGGACAAAATGAGATCTTTGAGGCTGGTGTTTGTCTTAGCTGACACGTGCATTACAACATCCTGGAACATTACCACCGGTTCTCGGGAAGGGTTTCTAAATATACGACAAGATGTGCAAATCCAAAGGTCCATCGTACAAACGATGGAGGTCTCGCGGAAAACAGAATAAACTTTTTTCTCCTGGTACAAAGGGGATGCCTCAAATTCTATCGGGGCAAGTTTTCTCCAAGCAAGAACGTCTCTCAAAATAAACACTGGAGGAGTACGATGGTTACACGTTCGCGCCAAGCATTAAGTCAGATATTATCTCAGATTCTGGCTTTCTCCTTTCTCAGCCTCTCTCCGCCGCCGGCCGCGTCCAGGCGCTGTCAGGGCCGCCCGCGCCCGACACGGTGTTCGCCNCGGGTGGGCGGCGGGGCCTGGCGGCGACCGGGGCGGCTCTACGCGGGGAACTCTTCTCCGGGCCGCGCCGCCTCCTCCCGGGCGCTGGGCGAGTACGAGGAAGTTTTCAGGACCTCCGTGGTGGAGCCCGAGAAGGTCTGGGGAGCAGCCGCCGAGCAGATCCAGTGGTACAAGCCCTGGGCCTGCACCCTGGAGAGGGGCGACCGGGGGAGCTCCTCCTGGTGAGTCTGCCGCTCTGCCCCCCGAGGCGGCGGAGGGGCCGGGCCCGGGCCCTAGCTCGCTATAACGGGGAGAGCTGCTGCTGAGGGGCTGGGGGTGTGCTGGATGTGGGAGGTCGCCTGGTTAACACCAGCCCGGCACGCATTTGGGGTGGTCAGCAGCGGGGCGGTGATGGAGGAGATGGCTGCAGAGCATGGAGGGGTTTAATGGTGAAGCTTACTGCTTAAAAGCATTGAGTGCTGGGGTGAGAGGGGAGGTGGCCTGTGTCACCTGTGGCAGGTGTGACATACGCCTGTGTGGGTGTGATGTCCCTGCGTGTCTGGGTAACACTGTGGTGTGCATCTGGTGCTCCTCCATCCAACCCCTTTTTGGGCCTGGTTTTGGGACTGGGTAGGCATCAGGTGCCAGGGGAGGTATGTATGTGAAAACACAGAGAGAGAGCAGCTTTGCGGGTTCTTTAATCTGATAAACTATCTAAATAGCGCATCATTTAGAGGGTGTGGTTAAGGTAATGTTTGGCAAAAAGCACTGGCATTGTAACGTACATATACATGTAGTCAATGGCAAACTGCCCTAAACCAGAATGTGATATCTTTCTTATAAATTACCTTCTTATAAATTAGTAGGTCTCAAAGGTGATTTACCTGTTACAATTTTCTGTTGACCACTGTCACTCCTTTTTCAGCAAGTTTACATCATGCTCTTTTCTCAAGGAAAAGCTGATACAGGATAGAAAAGGCAACGCAGGAGGGGGGTTGTCTTTGTTGCATTGGTGTTCTTCCTTTTCAGATTTTTCTGATCTGATTTTAATTTAGAAAGACTAAGCATTCCCAAAGTATAATTAAAAATATTAAACACTCTTAAATCTGCCTGAATGAAGAGCTACAGACCCAGCAGAGTGCTTTCTTATTGGTGTCTGGTGTTATTGCTTGGCACCTCCAGTCCTGAAAATTGTTTACATGTCTTAAGCTGAATGTTAAACAGCACCAGGGTGAATCTCTTCAAGTCAGTCTGGCTGTATAACAGTCAGAAGTGCTAAAATGGATGGACAGGGAGACCTGTGGTCCACTGAGCTTCAGTTCTAGGTCATGGTACTTTTCAAAAAGGGCAAGTAGGACTGCCTGCGTAAAGACCAGTAAAGCTCACTGGTTCTTATGTTCTTGTATTGAAGAAGTCAATACAATGATTACTTTGTAAGAACTAAGAAATGAGACTGTGATACATGCTAGTGAGCGTGGTTTTACTATCAGATTCTGTCAAACAAATGTGGTTTGATTTGCTGAGCACGATAAACTTGCTTGCTGCAAGTAATAAAGCTTTGTGACTTCTAAGAAGTTGTTTGGTCTCAGGGCAGGGATAAAGTTTTACGGGGTGAAGTGAAGGGTCTTTCTGGTTTCACATCTCACTTGCATCTTTCTTCCTCTCTAGCTGCAGATTGCTACGGGTTGAAATTATCTTATTTATGTGAGCAAATAGCTGAAGGGAGGGTGAGGAGATCCACACTCTTTTCAGTGGTGTCCAATGACAGGACAAGAGGCAATGGACACTAACTGAAACAGAGGAGGTTCCCTCTGAACGTCATGAAACACTTTTCTAGAGGGTAACTGAGGACTGGCACAAAGTTGATTGTGGACTCTCCATCCTTGGAATGATAGAATCATAGAACTTTCTAGGTTGGAAGGGACTTTTAAGATCATCTAGTCCAATCATCAACCTAACTCTAATAAAAAAACATTACTAAACCATGTCAACTGAGCACTATGTCAACCTGATTTTAAATACCTTCAGGGATGGTGCCTCAACAACTTCCTGGGACACCCCATTCCAATGCTTAATAACTCTTTCAGTGTAAAGATTTTTCCTAATATCCAATCTGAGCCTCCCTGGGCTTAACTTGAGGACATTTCCTCTTGTCCTGTCACCTGTGACTTGGGAGAAGAGGACGACCCCTGCCTCTCTATAACCTCCTTTCTCTACAACCTGAGGTCTCCTCTCAATCTCCTTTTCTCTAGGCTGAACAACCCCAGCTCCTTCAGCCTTTCCTCATAGGACATATTCTCCAGGCCCCTCACCAGCTTCATTGCCCTTCTTTGAATGTGCTCCAGCACCTCAATTACTTTTTTGTGGTAAGGGGTCCAAAACTACACAGTACTCAAGGCGGGGCCTCACCAGTGCTGAGAGGGATGATCACCTCCCAAGCCCTACTCACCAGAGAATCACAGAATATCAGGGATTGGAAAGGACCTTGAAAGATCATCTAGTCCAATCCCCCTACCGGAGCAGGAACACCTAGATCAGGTCACACAGGAACGCGTCCAGGCGAGTTTTGAATATCTCCAGAGAAGAAGACTCCACAACCTTCCTGGGCAGCCCCTTCCAGTGTTCAGTCACCCTCACAGCAAAGAAGTTTTTTCTCATATTCAAGTGGAACCTCCTATGTTCCAGCTTGCACCCATTGCCCCTTGTCCTATCATTGGATGTCATTCAGAAGAGCCTGGCTCCATCCTCCTGACACTCACCCTTTACATATTTATAAACATTAATGAGGCCACCCCTCAGTCTCCTCTTCTCCAAGCTAAAGAGACCCAGCTCCCGCAGCCTTTCCTTATATGGGAGATGCTTCACTTCCTTAATCATCTTGGTAGCCCTGCCCTGGACCTCCCTAACATGCAGGGTCACCCCTCCTCTTCTCCTTCCTTGCCTGTCCTTTCTGAAGAGTTTGTAGCCATCCATTGCAGCACTCCAGTCATGCAAGTCATCCCACCACATTTCCGTGATGGCAACTATATCATAGCTTTCCTGCTGCACAAGGGCTTCTGGATCCTCCTGTTTGCTGTCCATACTGCGTGCATTAGTGTAAAAGCACTTCAGCTGGGCTACTAGTCCCGCTACCTTTTTGGTATAGGAGGGCCTAATTTCTACCTCACCATTCCCAGGCACAGCCATAGTTCCTAATCCATCAATGCCCCTTGCGTCTCTGCTGACGGATGGCCCCCCTTCCCCCTTCAAACTTAGTTTAAAGACTATTTGATGAGGCCTGCCAACTACTGTGCAGACAGGCATACATCATCTGTCTCCAGTAGGCCTGGTGTCATGTAAACTTTACTGTGCTCAAAAACCCCAAAGATGTGCCTCTGACACCAGGCTTGGAGCCAGGTGTTATCTGCTGGCTCTTGTTACTTTCCTCCTCCTTCTCTGTGACTGACCCCTTGACCAGTTGTTCCAAAGCCTGGAAGTCTCTTTGAATATCCGTGGAGATATTCAAAAGCCTACTTGGTCTACTGGTTTGAGGTGACCTGCGTGAGCAGGGGCATTGAATCAGGTGCCCTCCAGACGTCCCTTCCAGCCTGTGATTCTGTGGGATTATTCGAAGATGCAAGTCTAGGAAGACTTAACATCAGGCCATAATTATTGTTTGGATGCTAGGTATCTGTTGGTCTGCTGGATAATAAAACATTAAGTGATTCAAAATCGCGTAATCCTCTTTAATGTCTTAATGTGCAACGTGGAATTCTATTTCTTCTTTTTTAATTTATGTTCACCTTAAGTGATAGCATACTGTGTGTGATCCTAGTGTAGTACTCTAATGGTTAATCTGCTGGTACCAGATGGTTACCAGCATTCAGTGTGCCCAGCAGGATGACACATAGATAAGTTCTTTGAGGAAAAGACTGAGTATGAGAGAGAGAAAGGATACAGGAGGTTCTTTAAGAGGACACAGAATCATAGAGTAGTTTGGGTTGGAAGGGACCTTAGAGATCATCTAGTTCCAATTCCCCTGCTGTGGTCTGAGACACCTCCCACAAGTTCAGGTTGCTCAAAGCCCCATCCAGCCTGGCCCTGAACACTTCCATGGATGGGGCATCCACAGCTGCCCTGAGCAACCGGTTCCAGTGCCTCACCACCGCCACAGTAAATAATTTCTTCCTAAATTTAATCTAAATCTCTCCTATTTCAGTTTAAAACCATTACCTTTCATCCTAGTACTACACTCCCTGGCAAAGAGTCCCTCCCTGTCTTTCCTGTAGGCCCCTTTAGGTACTGGAAGGCCACTATAAGGGCCTTCTCTTCTCCAGGCTGAACAGCCTGAACTCTCTCAGCTTGTCTTCATAGGAGAGGTGCTTCAGCCCTCTAATCATCTTCGTGGTCGTCTTCTGGACTGACTCCAACAGGTACATGGCGTTATGTTGGGGGACCCAGAGCTGGACACAGTTCTCCAGGTGGGGTCTCATGGGAGCAGAGTAGAGGGGCAGAATCACTTCACTCAATCTGCTGGCCACACTTGCTGTGGCCCAGGATACAGTGGCTTTCTGAGCTGTGAGAGCACACTGCTGGCTCATGTTGAGCTTCTCATCAACCAACATCCCAAAATCCTTCCCTGCAGAGCTGCTCTCATTCCCTTCATCATCCAGCCTGTATTTGTGCTTGGGATTGCCCCAGCCCAGGTGCAGGATCTTGCACTTGCCTTGTTGGACTTCATGAGATTGCATGGGCCAACCTCTCAAGCCTGTCCATGTTCCTCTAGATGGCATCCCTTCTCTCCAGTGTGTCAACCACACCACACAGCTTGGTGTTGGCAAATTTGCTAGGGTACACTCAATCCCACTGTCCATGTTGCCAAAAACGATGTTAAAAAATGCTGGTCCCAGTACTGGCCCGTGAGGACTGCCACTCTTCACTGGTCTCCACTTGGACATCGAGCCATTTACTCCAACTCTGAGTGTGGCCATCCAGTCAGTTCCTTATTCAGCAAGTGATCTATCTGTTAAAAAAATCCATGTCTCTCCAATTTAGAGACAAGGATGTCATGTGAGACGGTGTCATGCTGAAGAGAAAATAAAGAGGACAAAACAGAACTGAGGAAGAGGACAGGCTTTCAAGAAAAATATAGCTTGCTGGTCTAACAAGGTAATGATGTAGTTCTAGTTCAGAGGTTTCCCTAGGAAGCAGTTTATAGAGAGCTTAAAGGTAGTATTAAGTTCATGTATGTACTTCTTAAGTTAGAATTTATCTCCCATTTCAGAGACATATTATTAGGTCAGTTAATAAATATCCATTTATTTTTAGTATGTTTGGGTTTGGTTGCCAAAAGTGAGACTTTTCATATATTTTCTGGTCTCATTTACTTCAGTTGAAAGAAGCTGAAGGAGGCAGTTAATGTATTTAAAATGTAGCTGTAAGGCAAATACCATTTTGTCCTCTCTAAATACTGTAAGAGCATGAAAGAAATGTGCAGCATACCCTAGAGTGTTTTCTTTATTCTCCTCCATTGGAAACACTGGTGTTTTGTCAGTGGCTTGCAAAATGATTTCTGAAAGGTATGTGATCAGTGGCACCATCCCCTGGCTATTCTGCTGAAGCAGTAGTCCTAGGTACCATTGACTGTTCCAAGCTGCATCAGTGGCTGGTATGGCACAAAACATCATCTGTTTTTTTCCCATATGAAAAATAATGAACAGAAAAGCCCGAGTGGTCAAGAAAGGGATGAAGGAACTGGAATTGTTAGGTGTAGAAGCCAAAAGGGAGTTTTAAAACACATAAAATTTGGCCACAGAAAATTTAGCTGCAAAATTGAAGGCAAAACAGTTCTGAGTTTGCTTTGAAGAGGTCAAAACTAGAAGTCATAAATTGCAAGAAGAGAGATGCGGATTTTAGACATTAGAAAGAAAAATAATTTTAATGCTAAGGGCAGAGAAACACTTGAACAGGTTATTTTGGGATCTTGTGCAATCCCAGCTAGAAGGTTAAGCAAGTATTTCTTTGGAAGTTATAGAAACAATTTTTCCTAATGCATGTAGGCAGAGGGCAATTTTGCAAGTTATGTTTTCTCTCTGATTCAAAGACATAAGCACAATATAAAATCACCTTTGAACTTTAGTAATGTTGCACAGATTGCTATTCAAATGTTGCTTACACTTTTAAAAAATGTGGGTGGATCAATTAACATAATACTATTTTAAAATAGCTAATATTGTTGTGGTTTTGTCTAACACTTTATTCAGCTTCTGTTCTCACTTCAACTAGAAATTTTTTTAAAAAAAATCCATCTGATTCCTGGGAACTCAGCTTGGAGAAATACATGGCATAAAAGTGTTTTAGCAATATGCTTTTTTTTACAGTTATGGTAAAATAATGGCAAAATAATTTTAATGTATTTTTTCTTTTGAATATGTGCCAGCTCTGTTCAGAACCTTTACCTTCTTTCTTTTGTTATTTCTTAATTGTCTTGCCTTCTAGCCCATTGAATGCAGACTAAAAAGTATCTGAATACAACTACTTTGATTCTTAAGATAGCAGATAGTGTTGCAAATTAGAGCATAATTTTTGAATATTTGAGTTAAGTGAATTAAGAGATAATTATGTGTTGTCTTCTTCACTACTGCTCTTATTTCATTACTAGCAAGTAGGCTGTTGTCACATCTGAAAAAATACTGAATGCACTGAAAAAAATTTCCAGGCTGCAGATGGTAGTTATTAAGCTGTGTGTAACCGTAACTCTGCTTTGGAAGGGAAGACCTAACTTACTGACTTCCCAAAAGTACGAGCACAAGGTCAGCGCTTTGTGCTCTCTTCTACTTGTACCCCTAGAAGGTTAAGAGAGTAGTCATGTTAAGGTATCATTAATGATGTAAGTGCATGTGCTTCAGATTCCTGTTTGTGGAACAACCAAAACTCTGGGAGACCTCAGGGCTGGGGTGAGAGAGGTGATGCGGACCTCCAGTCAGGAAGAAGCAGTAATTCCTAGGTGACTGCTGTAGACAACTTTAAAGAGGCTCAAGGGCAACCTAATGTGGGTAACCACACTCAGATTATTAAAAAAAAAAAAGCCTTATTAGAGGTAAGTTATGCATAATGTGGATTATCAAAGGCTGCTGCTTTCATGGATGTATGGGAAAAAAGACTTTTTAAAAGAATAGGGGGATATTGTCAGAATTACTGCTTTAAAATGTTGCTGTGAAGCAAGTTGTTTTGATCTTATAATAAATTTTAAATTCTGCTGTGATTTTTGACAGGAAAAACCCTGACACTCTTTTTTCCCCCCATAGCACCAGCAGAAGGCAGTTGAGCTCTTCAAAGACTCTGCTAGTGAACCAAATCCGGTTTCTTTTATGCATCAAAGTTGTTAGCATTTACTCTTTTTATTTGTTTTAATCTTCCTTTGTTCCATTTGTTGAATATTATTAATTTCTCAGCATTAGGAACACAGCCTAAAGTAAGATTCTTTAGACTTGGACTCAGTTGGTAAGCCACATTGAAATAATTGTCTGGTTAGCAACACATTTGCATTTTACAGTCCTGCTTATTATGGCAAGATTTACTGGCAAGCTCTTACAAACATCCTGCAGATCCACCTCTGATCTTTCTGCAGTCTGTTGGAATATTCTCTTTAATTCTAGACCTCTGTTTTAAATAGGAGCATCTCACTCATGTCCTTATTCCAAAACTGGCTCCTGGTTTCATGCTGCTGTCTCTTTCCAACTAAAGCTTATTCAAGCAAATCAAAGTTCCTCACGGGTATTCATCTCCTTGGGAATCACTGCATCAACAGAAGTTTGCAGCAACACAGGGCAGCTTTTAATTCTCAGCCAGAATGAGGTATTTAAGCATGTCCTTGGGTGAAAGTAGAGAAGGTAAAATCTTGCACTTGTGGTAATGATAGGTGCATCTCTGCTTCTCTGATCCCATAAGAACCACCCTCCTTCTAAATGGGATAGCAAAGCTCTCATCACAACAAGACAGTCTTGTTATTTGTTTCAACTTGCAGTCCTATCTTTTTCACATACTTGTTCAGAAGTGATTGTTAAAAATTTGTGTGGCAGTACTGATGTTCCCATGTATCTTTAGAAGAATCCAAGCTCCAGTACTTGCTGATGTTTTGACAGTTCTTCAGCGGTTATCCATAGTAGTCCAGGTACTGTGCTTTCTTGTTCCCTTCTTCATGTCATCCTACGGTGATTTGATATAAAAAATCAATGGATGACCTAAATCCTACCCAACTTTTATGACAGTAATACAGAGTTTCTCTATATTACATGACACAACTCTCAATCCCTTATTGTTCATATAGTTCTTCTTTTCTAGGAAGGGGTTTGTAATGCAGAACATTTTGTTGCTTTCTTGGTCCCCCACTTTCCCTTTACTAATGGCTTTGTAAAGGAGTAACACTAAGATCGCTGCATACTTAATATCCTAACTGCTTTTGTTTTAATAATTGCCACTCTGACAATAATACTATCCTATGGTACCTCTCCATATGGATGTATGAATGACATACCAGATATCCTGATTTTGAGTAGGCCTTTACTAGACAGGAAACATGAAGAAGAAAATACTTTTTTTAACTAGTAGTGAGTTACTTTACACCATCTGGTTTTATTTCTAATTACATTATAATCATCACATTATCATAGTGAGCATCCCCAAAGAACTTTTTGGAAATTCACAAATATTGTTTTTCTCTGTGTGTTGCTCTTTTTCTTGCTGCGGAGAGATATGTACGCATAGAAAACACAAAGAGCATTATTTAGAGTGAATTTTAGTTTTTAGAGTCTGTGTCATCTCTCAGTTAGTAGAGCCATCTTTATATCTGGTGCTTTCTGTATTTTCTTACTTGAGGATTGTGCTATACTTGAATTTGCTTTTTCTGTGCTAAATAACAATAAAAACGAAGCCTGAGTTTGTGAAGTGGTTGTTTTTAATTGGAAGGTGAGAATTTCATGTAATTTTCTGGGAGAATTGAGTTGTTGGTGTTGAAGAGGCTATGACTCACATCTTTTACAGGGGATTTTCAATCACTGATGTAAAACACCGTAGTGTCAAATGCATTATGAATGTCAGACAAATTTATAAGATTTTATAACTTCTGGGGTCAGTTCCATTTAAATACAGATGCTTGTACACTTAACCTTTATTGCCAAGGGATGAATAAGAATACTTGGAGTCCTGAACCTGTTCTTAAAAAAGATATGTGTGCATGCCAGTACAAAGTAGTGTAATAACACATTTTTTTTCATAATGTCAGATTATTTTATGTGAATGCATGCTATTTTGTGAAACCTTAGCTATGAAAATCAGAATGATTGATGCAAAGTAAGTTAAATCAAGACCAAATTTAGCAGAATTTTAGTTACGTCAATTAAATTACAATACTTCTACTATCTTCACTAATAGGCTTTTTGAGTAAATTTTGAGGTTATAGATTAAAAAATGGCTTCTTGAATGGAGCATAATGTTTTATGAGCTATATTCGAATTGAATGCTCTCATTCCTTAAAAAAAAAATTGCAAAAAAAAAGTGTTAATAGTTTGGAAGGCTGCCTGATAATGTAGTTCCAACTTCTTCTTTAGGTTTGTAGGTGGAGAGCTGAATATCTGTTACAATGCTGTGGATCGTCATGTTGAGAATGGACGAGGAGACCAAATTGCCATTATTTATGACAGTCCTGTGACACATACCAAAGAGAAAATAACATACAAGGAACTGCTTGAACAGGTATGTTCAAGAATAACCTTGTAACTGAAAATGGGCAGTAAGTATTATGCACAACAGCTGATACTAGAGGAATACAAAAATCTTGTATTCCTTTTGCTGTGTTCAGTATGGATTTATAAGCTCTGATATCTGTACCTGATTATACTGCATCTAAGAGATTTTGATTTTCCTCTAGTTTTTCTTTTTTTTCTTCTGCAGTTAAATCATTTTTTCCTGGTTGGTTAAATTTTGAACTTTTCTCTATTGGATTCCTCCCCCCAGCACCCTGCCCCTATCAGTTCTTATTTCGTATTTAAAAGGTGAAGCAAAGTATTAATCAACTCCCTTGACAGTTGCTATGATGAACAAAAATGCGGTTCCAGGAGGAATGAAGATGCATACCTTGGCTATTGCTGCACGTAAATGGGAGTAAAAACAAGTGAAAATTGCCAGAGAGGAGCTCTAAAGAGAGCTGCACCATCTGCCCTGCTGTAGGTTGTCGTGGGGGTACTTCTGGCCCACACTCATTTTCTGTCTGGAAGGTCTGTGGATATCTACTTCCCCGACAGCTGAGGCAGCTTATCCCCAGCTGGGGTTGTGAGTACCCACTTCTGCATCAGCCCTTTCAGATTTATGTTTACCAGCTCAGTACATTGGGCTGGTACCACCATGGGTGTATGCAGTTTGCCTCATTCAAGGTTCTCTGTTCTCACAGCCAGCAGCTGTGATAGTTTGCCCTCACACTGGCTCTTTTCTTCCAGTTACATATAGCCATTGCACTTGACACTGAGCACAAAGAAGTGTTGGAGTCAGACTCATATTCTTCCTTAATGTGTTTGATGTGCAAGATGCATCACGGTGAAGGGAATGCACTCATTCTACTTCGGATACGCACCTAGTGTCTGGAGCAATGTGAACCTTGGGTTTAAAATGTGAATACAGTAATTCAGTTGGTGAGGGTTTTATTCCACTCTTGCAAGAAAAAAGAAGCCATACAGCTGCAAAAAAATGATAAACCTGTATGGCACTCTACCTTTTAAGGAAAATACAGAAAACATTTACTTCTCACCAGGATGCAGTTGATTTACCAAGTCCAAAAAGGAACTTACCTGTACAGTACACTGGGGCTAGAACAACTAACTGCAATGTTTTAAGAAATCAGGAGACTTTAAAAGGTCCCAGGTCCTTATCTAATTGTATTTATTCTTTTATATTATATATACAAATATATATGAAATATATTTTACATATAGATTTATAATTTAATATATACAATTTTATGTTGTGTCATATAAATATAACATTCATTTAATATATACAAAAGATATATGTATATATGAAATAAATTTATACATAAAAATACATACTTGTTTTCTTTTCATGATGTAATACCACATTTTAATTCAAATTATCCTAAGTGGACTCTGTAGAACACCCTCTGCAAAGCACTTGGAACGTTTTGCTTTTTAAGTTTGCTGCTGGTATTAAGTCTCCTAGGTTTGAATCTCTGTGTTCTCTATAAGTGAATTAAATGTTTCAGGATATGGCCGATTCGTGCAGAATGAGAAAGTTTTGCTAACTGACATACCCATCATCTCCTCCACATTTCCTCTTTCAGCAGCATTGCCAAACTGAATGGAAGAAATGGTTTAAGTTTTCTATGGGTATGTAGCAGAGCACATTCAGAAATTGATGATAATTTTGCTGGTAGCTGAGTTCTATCTAAGTACTGTTTTTGGATTCTGTAGTTTCCTCTGCTCCTTAATCAAAAAGGAATGTAAGTGAGAGGCAGGATTTGAAATGTCTTGTATGTTGAAGCTGTCTAGTCCGTCCCGTGAAGAATTTTAACTTGGTCCACCTGGTAACTATTGGATATCCAATAGCAAAGGTATTCACAAAGACATTTGCTGAAAATGGGAAAGACATGGTTGGTGTATTTTGTGTCCTAGATCTCGGGTCTAGGAGAGACTTTGCGAAACGGCCTACCGTACCACTGTGGAGCGTGGGTGATGACGTTTGGCTCACAGCCCTCAGTCATGGCTTGTCACTGTGTTCTCAGTCTGCTCAGTGTAAGCTAAAAGTACTGTATCCTGTCATATTGAAATAGACTTTCAGTGCTCTGCATGTTCATTGCAGGTCAGTATGAGTGCAGATCAGACACGTGACTGAAGTTGATGAACCTCCTGGTGGGGAAAGAAGCCTTTTGCCTTCTTTCCTGAGTTCATTTCCTATTTTAAAATAGCCTGATGGTGTGTATCTGTGTGCAGATTGCCATTTCGACAATCCAGTGAATGTTTAGTTCAATGAATGTCTGTCTGGCCAATAAGCTGATAGTGTAATGAGGGTGTCTTAGCATAGGTTGCCTGTCCATAAAGACTCTACAAAAGGTTGGCTCTTGGAAGTGGTGGAATTCTTTCTGGCTTTTGGTAAATAAAGGAGTGTGTAAATGGATTCAGCAGAAGTTTACATAGGACAACTGTGGGTCACAAGGTGGGAAGATGCAGAATTTTGTACCAGGTTGGATCATTTGTTCCAGGATCAAAGTCATGGTAAGGATTAAAAAATTACATAGGTGCTTGGTTGGAGATAATGTAGCTGCTTAAGGAGGGTGGGAGAGCTTGAGCTATGTACTGAGGAAGCCTGTTGTTTTCACATTATCCTTACCTTTTTTACTTGTTGCACTGCTCTTCATATCTAAGAGCTGTAGTGATGCTGCAGTTTTAATGTTAAGTATCTGTAACCTATAAATCATTGAAAGAAATGTTGGAAGTGTGTGGATGTGCAGTGCCCAACCTGTGGGAAATGTTTGTGGGGGTTTTTTGTTTACTTGTTTTTTTGTTTGTTTTGGTTGGTTGTTTTTTTGGTTGTTGGGGCTTGGGTTTTTTTTTTGCAGAACTGGAATAGAAGGATTGCAGGACAATATTTCAGCAATTATTTATTAATGTAAATAATGGCAAGATCAGTTTGTGTTGATATTCTGTACAACTGCACTGCTTTCATACTTGAAAAGTCTTGAGAATTACAGTTATTTAAAGTGAAGTTGTACATAGTGCATATAGTTGCATTTTAAGTGTGTTAATTATATGTTGTGACAGATTAAATCTTTCAAACGGGGAGAGGAGAAATTTGGCATGTCTAAGACATAACAATCTTGCAGAATGTATCAATGGGACTTTTTTTTTACTGATGCCTGTTACAGGCCTTTAAATGAGGATTGCAATATTGAACTGAAGCCAGTGACATGGGCACGCAAGTGAAAGTTTTGAGTATGGGAGATTCTCTAATTCCACTAGTGAGACAGTAGGAAAAGATCAGGGTAATACTCAGAAGAAATAGGGAGCAATGGCTTCTGTTTGTTTAAAACAAAATTTTGTGATTGTGTTGGAAAATGCTACTGTTTTGCAGTTAAGGCAAAGTTTGTTGGGTAAGTGAAAAAACCCTGCTGTTAACTTCACTAGATACATTCTCTAGAATGTCTTACTTGCTAAAATGAAATCTCGAGAATTTGAGAGTCATATTTTTTGCAGTTGCTGATGTTTGACAGATTGTGAACAGAAAAGCAGAATGATTTCTCTCTGTGATTCTTTTCAATAACGCTGCACAGTTAACCTGTTGAGTGCAGTACTGTAATAAATGATTTCTGAGTGCAGTAATGTGATAGGATTAGTAAAAACTAACAACGCTCCCCCAAGCCTTTAACAGCATTGAATGTTATAAAAATATGGATGAGAAAGAAGGGCTTCAGGTTACTGACAATTGGTGAGGTTCTAATTTCTTCAATAGGAAGGTTTTTTCCCTAATTACCCACCCTAAAAGCATCTTCTTCTGAAATAGCTGCATTAACCATTGTCACTTTGGATTTATGTGTGTATCTGTCTTGCTCTGCTCATATTTCCTGTACACAACTGAGGACTTACCCAGATTGTTCTGTTTTCTTTCTCATTCTTCATGCTTTACTCCATTGTCTTTCTTTGTCTTCTTCCTTGAAAAATAACCAATTTCTTCTTAGCTAGAAATAGTGACTTTCATTTCAAGGTATTTTTTTTGCAGAATTGCTTTCAAATCAAAACTAGAGTACAGACAGAAAATCCTACTGAGATTGACAACCCAACTGTTTGGCTGGTAAAGCAACATTATCTTGATAAAACCATGTATTAGGCTTCTTCTTTAATGCTGCTTTTTCTTATCTCATTTAAATCTCAAATGATATTCTTCAGTGCTGCATGTCCTGGAAAGATTTAACTGCAGTGCCACTGGGGTAGCTCTTAAAAAATATCAATATTAGTATTCTTTAAAGGATGAGACTTGTCAGGAATTTACAGAGTGGTGTCTTGGGTTTTTCATACTCCACACAAAAGACTTCCAAATGACACTGTCAAAGTCTGAAGAAGCAGCTGGAACTTGATCTCCCCTGACTGAGGATAGTTATACTGCAGCATGTCAACGTCAGCGGTGACTACAGTAATGTATAATTTGGAGCAGCTTGGGCAGATGAAGTGAAGCCATGCTGAAGTAACTGCTGAGCCTTCTTACATTTGCACTGATTGTGGTTTGTGTGTTCTGCTTTGGACTAGGTTTAGTTTCATCCTTTGAACCGAATGTGCCATAGCTCCCCTCAAAGCCTTCTGAATGTAGTTATCCCACAAGACTTTGTTTCCCTGTGGATTCGTTTAGGAATTGCCATGCTGACTTTTCATCTGTCTCACTACTGTATGATTTATTCCCCCAGCCCAAAGGGATGTTGTTCAAATAGTGGCCTTTTAGGGGAACGTATATATTGTAGGTGTTGTGTCAGACACTATGAACTGTTCCTCAAAAGTACTAGAAATTTCTTCTGAGGCAAATACTTGTGTGGAACCCATCTCTTTTGTGGAGTGAATGCCATGGCATCACTTCTGATCAAAATTAAATCCAAGCTGATAAGTATTACAAAATCCTCATCTGATTTCAGTTCCTCCTTGAAGACACTAGTCTACAGCTGATCTCCCAAACCAGGAGCTTTGGAAATGACCCTTCCCAAAAATCCCTAGCTTCCTCTCAATCCCAGGAACTTCTTGGCATCTGAAAGAAGAAAGGAGACATTACTGCAACTAACCACAACCTCAGCGGCTGTCTGGTTGTATGGGAAAGGAATACAAACCATGCTGATTTATGTTTTTTCTTGTTATTTGTGGAAAAGCATACCAGCACCACTACCACCACCTTTATACTGCATTTGAGACAGTGTGGCTAGGGTTTTGTGCAGAAGCCTAAGGGGGCTGTGTGATCAAGGCATGCCACGTCCCTGAATTACACAGTTGCCAGGGTTATGCCTGCCACACAGGCAGAGCTGGGATGAGGCAAGCAGTCTCTGATGGAGATTGTTCCTCCACAGAATTTCCCTCTGCAACTGCAACCAGTGCCCTAATTCTACCAGAAACCTCTTAAACACAGTCCCATGCTCAATACATGTATAGGATAGTGGGCACAGTTACTCAGGCAGGCATCTGGACCACCGGTTTTGTAGTGCCCATTGCCTGCCCTGGCAGAGAATGGGCCAAAGGGATGCTCCTGTGTGTTGTTTCACAGGGATCCCATGGGGTTTGCAGGCATGAGAAGTGTGCAGCACCATTGCCATGCTTTTCCCTAGACTGTGTTCCAGGATTGCTGATCTGGGCACCAAGAGTGTGGATGTCTGTGGATGTCTGTGGATGAGCAGTGGGCTTCCTGGAATGTTCTCCCCTCCCCTGGAGATCTCTGTGGTAGTGGCACATGCACCGCACCACCTCTGAAGCATAGGTTTGCCACCTCATCAAGAACACGGTCTTAATCTATTTGAAATGAACGCAGCACCACTTGTCAGTCCTGTGCCTCTTGGTAGGAGGCCTGGCATTAGGGTGGTGCATCTGCTGAAGAAGGTTTTGCAGCAGTAGGAAAAGGAGGAAACAATAATTAAGAAGAGTGATAGAAGAGTGGAGAGGCTGATCAAGTAGTGGTGGGGAGTGGGAAGGAGTAGTTTCTTTAGGAGTCTTCAAAAAATAGCACATTGGAGAAGCTGAAGAACAGGAGGCGACTTGCTGCTTTTGGTTTAGAGGACTGTGTGTGTGAGATGGCTCTTTTTACACCATGAGATGTACTTCAGGATGTTTCAGGAGCTCTTGATATTTGAAGAATCCTTTTGTGTTTAGCTTGCATTAAAGGACTGGACACTGGGGAGACCCAGTCATTGTTCATCACAGGAAGGTTTGAAATTCCTCTTTTGAGCACTTTGAGTGGAATTTCTGTTTTAGTATCTTCTAAGAAAAAATCTTTTAGCATGGACCAAAACTCCTTTTTGTAACTACTAGGAACAGCCAGGTGATTTACTGCAGAACTGCAGTACTTCTCCAAACCTGAACTGTAATACAGATGTGCTGTTTGTTTGGTGGCTGGGTAAAAATAAAGCCATGCTCACTGGGGGTTTGCATTTGATAGAAGTGTAATTTAAGGCCAGATTTTCAAAGCTGAGAGCCTACTTCAGTTTCTTATTATATCACTTGGTCTCAAGTGATTTTATTACTGAAGTGTCAAATATATTAAAGTGATAGAGCAGTCTTAAACTTTGAAGAAAAGCAGCGCAATAGCATGCTGGTAGGAAAATAGCAACTGTAAAATCTTGAGTGATAAAGCATGCTGTCTTAATGTAAACCATAAATGACAACATGCTGTAACAAAGTGGAAGGTTTCATGGCTTTTAACAATTTAATGAAATGTCACTACTCACCCTCTCCTCCCCTCCTTTTTAGAGTGATTGATTGCTTGGATAGTTCAAAGTTTCCACATCAATCTTAAGGGCAATGTAAACCTGCTTTATGATGTTCCTAAGTCATCCAAATAGTTGCAGATTGAGACAGTGTTTTATTTTGTAGTCCAAATGCTCCCTGGTAGTCAGAAAGATGTGGCAAAAGGCACAAGGAAAATCACAGATACTCATGTGTTATATTGGGTTGTTGTCTTTGGTGACTCTCTAGGTTGGGGGGGTTAAGTGCAGAAAAGTGAGTACTGGGTTTGCATGGAAGACGTGATTCCTGCCTGCAGTGTACTCTGTGTACGGTGCTTTAAGTACAATTTACCTGCGATAGGTTTCAATAGAATTTACCTAAGTACATGCAGGTCTCTTTACTATTTCCTTCCTACAGCCAAGTACCAAAGTTATGTAGCTTGTATGCAGGCACTAGGAATCTTCTCTTGCAGAATTACTAATTATGGTCTTTAAATGATGACTTTTTCCTTTAGCAGACAAACATTGCCTTTTTCACCATTATTAATAATATAAAATAACAAATAATGAATAATTGTATGCATCCATTGTGTTTAGCTACTTATTGCCTGCTACCCACACTTACACTGACTATAAAATTACTCATTAAGTATTGTTTTCATTGCCTCTGTCCTTTTTGCCAATACTCTTGCTTGAGAGTGTCACAAGCAGCAAAGATAAGGATTAGTTTTCTCAATTCTTTGACATAAGGTGATGTTAGCTTTGTAACGACTCAGTAGATTTTTCATGTTTTCAGAGTAGGAAGTATAGGAAAGGAATTTGCCTTCTGAAATGGAGTTATTATCCTTACTTACTATTATTTTCACTAATCCTAATTGCCGGTGGCATGGCAATAAATTTTAGTTGTGTACATGTCCATGCCTTATTGATTGTTGTTGGGTTTTGATAGTGCATGCCAGTTTTTATAGAGTATTGATAGGTATTGATAGAATCATAGAATTGTCTAGGTTGGAAGGGACCTTTAAGATCGTCTAGTCCAACCTTGAACCTAGCTCTGATAAAAACCACAACCCATCACTAACCCGGGGTCTAGAATAGACCTGGTTCTAGTCGAGACCTATTCCGATAGGTCTAGAATTAAAGATATTTTCTTTCGACAATCAGTAACATTTAACATAAAAGGTCTGTTACAAATAAATCATACATGTACCTTATTTTGTGTGTTTTCAGCTCGGTGTGGTGATGACGACTTTGCCTTACAAACATATTCTCTCTTGTGGCTGACAATAATAGCAGAGATTTATGCAATGTTTAATAAAAATGGAAGCTATACTTTTATCTTCTGATGCAAGCATGCATGCTCAGGGGTTCTTTGTTTCCATTTTCTTAAATCCTTGGAAAGAAGTGTAGAAATAGGCATCGTTTAGTTGTGAAAGAACTATGCATTTAATGCAAGCACAGGTCAGATGCCTCTGGAGCTTCTGGGCCTTACTGTCTCAGGTTGCTGAAAGTCCAAAAGTATTCCCACTGAAGAGGGAAGCAGTGAGTGATACTATATTATCCTCTTCAGCACATATATCACGTAGGCTTCTAGGATTTGATGTAATTCTTGAATATGACCATAAAAGAAAGAGCCTAACATCTAGGAATCTTGGAAAGTAACAGTAGTAGCAAGTAGAATTAGGGAATTCTTTAAATAGAGAGAACTCAAATTTGATGAATAATAAAAGTGACAAGTAAAGTGCTTCAAAGAATATCTGCCCTCCTGACTAGCTCATCCTTGAAAAAGATGGTCCTTCCTTCCTGTCCTGCTTGCACAATCTGTATCATTGGCCTAGGCTGCTCCCATTGCTTGTGTTACTTGCTGGGTCACTGCAAATGTCTCTGCTTCAGAAGCTTGGGTATTTTCTGTCCTACAGGCAACATTCCCCTGATGCTCTCAGGAATTTTTCTCCTCTTTCCTTTCTCTTCAGTCTGATAGTACCTGAAGAAAAGAAATTAATGAGACTAAATTTTACTTGAAAACTTACTTATGTGCTATGATGAATCAGTAAGGAATAATGCAGTACAGGTAAGATGTGAGAATTTCATATATAAGTAGATTCATGTTATACTGATAGTGAAAGAAGTTAAAATGTTTAAGCCTCTTATGATATTGTAGTATTTTTTAGTGATTGGTAACCTCTTAAGGAAGAGTTTTATTATTGTAGGTAAGAAGAGTTCCCCATAAGACAGAGCAGCTGCTGTGTTCTGAACTTAGATGTCTATGTCTTCAGATATCCCAAAGAATCTCCTAGAGCATTCCATTTTTTAGCCTGACCACCAATGTAAAGCTCCTGTTCTTGTTACCTCTGACTGGCGTGTAACCACGCTTATGTAGCATGCCAGCTGAGGACTTCCTGGGACGTTTCTAGTTCCATCCTATTTGACAGTAGTTTATTAGTCTACTTTGTTTTTAGTCTGCAGTTTTCCCTGTTAACCTGTTGGCCTATGCTTTGTGCACAGTGGCACACAGTTTTACCTCTATTACTTATATATATCTACACACTGATGTCTAATTGAAAAATTTAAAGGCAGTGAGCAGGTTCAGATACTGAGTGTTACACAGCTGTCAGCCTCTGGAACTTGAGAAACCTCTGACAGCTGAGTTCATTCACTTGCTCTTGGGGGATGAAAAATTTGCTTTTCCTACAAGAAGAAGCTGCGTTTCCATGCTGCAAGAAGCACATCGAGACAAGTGCACAGTGCTTGTCACAGGCTCCCATGCTCACTCTAACAGAACTTATGTATGTGGGAAATTGTCTGTCCTGGTGTACTAATGAAACAATCAGTAGTTCTTTTGTGATAGAATGCTATACATTGTTGACACAAGGAATATTATCTTGTGGTGATACAGATGGCTGACATTGATGCTGATTTATCACATTTCTTGAGTTCCAGTCCTTTGCTGCTATGCACACAGTCCGTCTTCATGATTCAGCATACCAACAATGTAAACCTGGAAATGAGAGAAAAAATGACTTCTTAAGCCTAAACATATTTCTCTCTGAATTTATATTTACATTTGGTTCAACATGTAAGACTTCTTGTCTCAGATTCTGAGAAGCTTACTGCTCTGTAGTAGAGAAGATACTGATTTGTGTTTCAAACTTAGATAACTAGGACAGGAGTTGTGTGATGAAATGTCCTGTTTACATCCATTCTCAAACCCTAAAATTGAGAAACATAAGCAGTTATCTGGATAAAGGAATGGGTAGTTGGTGTCATTCAAAAACTTGCAAAACATTGCTATTGACTTTTTAACTCTAATGTGTAAAATAATTAGCTTCAGCCTATTCTCATTTTACAAAAGAAAAATGTACAGTTTTTTGTAAAAAGGAAATTGTTTTCTATTTAGTGAACTTGGATTGCATCGTTCATCAACTTCCCGTATCATACTGGCTTGTCTCCATAATATCCTGTGTCTATTGATTGTGTGAAAGTTATGTTTAACGGGGCAACAGCAGATCTGGAGAAACTGTTAATATGTTGTGAATGTTTTGTCAGCACAGGTCTCCAAGTTAGCTGATGTCATGGCCAGACATGGTGTGAGGAAAGGAGATCGTGTCGTCATCTACATGCCCATGATTCCACAGACAGTGTACTGTATGCTGGCTTGTGCAAGAATAGGAGCCATCCATAGCCTGATTTTTGGTGGATTTGCATCTAAAGAACTTTCTGTTCGCATTGATCACGCAAAGGTAATACGTATTTAGAAAAACAAGCACCATTACATTGGTTACTTATGTAAGTCAGTATCAAAACCCACCTATTTTTCTTCCAGCAGGGATAGCAACATTTCTCTTTGTGTGGCACACAGTCACAGATTGTTTATAATACCTGACCTTGCAATATGAATAAAGTAATATGTCTGTTGTGAGGGTGATACTTTATTGCAGAATTAAGATACAAATTTTGACCTTGTTTAAAAAAGTGAGTTTAACGTGCTGCTGTCTTGTCAGAGTCTGTTTCTCCCATTTGTCAATCTATTTCTGCAAAGCATCACCTTAAAATTGGCTTTTTGCCCAGCATTTTCCTCAAGTGTACGAGGAAAATGCTGCCAACCCTAAATGACTTAATTGGTTTATTTGATGTTTAGACATATTAGATAGATAGTCCTTTTTTCAGCTATAGGTCTGCCTCATCTAATTTCTACATGAAACAAGACGGCTAGGGAACCAGCTGCCTTAAGCAAGTCACTCTGCAGAGACTGTATAATAAAGGTGAATGCTTTAAAAGCTTCTCAGTTTGGCACAACGTGAACTTGTTTATGAAGCATCATGTAACTCTTTGAAAGTGAAAATACAAATAATAATCTTCTAAGTAGCTTATATGTGCATATTAGTAGCTTGTGTATGCATTAGTTTCAAACCAGCTAACAGTGTCTGTACTGGAAATTTCTGTTCCTGTTTTATACCAGTGAACAAGACTAAATTCTTTGTCATCTTGATCAGTCATTGGGATCATTCAGGCCATCCATCGTAGCCATCTGTCTGAATCACGTTGATCGGATGTATAAGCCAAAATATTATGCAGGGGAAAGTCCATAGGATTTGTGGAACTTTTAGCACAGAAGTGCTTTTCAGATCACCAAAGCTCGAATTTTATTAATATCTCTAAATAAAAAGTTGAATTCATTCCTCCCTCACTGCCTGAATGTTTTCACAAAGAAGAATTTAATAAAATGGCTGAAACGGTTTGCTGGAATTGTGAAAAAAAAAAAAGCAACTGGGGGAAGGCTAACAACAGCTCCATCATTTTCCCTTTCCCCTTTCTTCCCATTCCTGTGCTTTTAAAACAAGCTATAAAATGCATTTTAACTCAGAGATTTAGGAAAAAAATAATGTAGAATTAAAAATTATAAACTTTTAAAATTATGTTTGCTACAATGCAAATAATCTAGCATTTGATACAATGCAAAAAATCTAGCATGTTTACTTGTGGAGAATTTGCAAATACTAACTAATTAATCCCAATGGATTTGCTCTGAGGAACAAAGGGAGGCAGCGTAGTAATCATAATCCTTGCTTCATGCATTAAAAAGAAAACAGAAAGTTTAAGTGATTTATTCAAGGTCATGTAGCTGTTCTTTTGAAGGGTTACCTATAGAATTACTAGCTGCAGGCCATGGATTATATCCTAATTCATATTGCCTTTTTGTTTCTTTAAGAGGCAGATCTAAATATTGTGGGCAATATTTGGTCCATCTGATGTGTAATGAAAGTGTAACTAAAGAGGAGGGGCACATCCTAAATCTACATTTCAAAACATGCACCAAATTTGCAAAGTGTTCTTGCAAATGCATCCCACGCTGGCGAGATTATCTTTAAGATATGTATATAAGTAGCAGTGGTAGATGGTATTCTGCTGAACTTGGAAGTTAATTGAAGCAGTCTCAGAAACCCCTAACCTTTCTATTAGGCTTTTATGTAAATTGGTTTAGATGCTGCAGTATGAGATCTATTGTTGGTAAGATTAATTAGAAAGAGTTAAAAATGTGCAATGGAAAGCTGACTGTGAGATGCTCTTGTGAAAGAAAGGTCAAACTTCACATTTTATTGGAAGATCTAAGTGAAAGAAATAACAAGCACTTTCTTGTGACCATGAAAAGGTACATATACTGTACCAGCTTACCTTAATTTATCTTGAATTTTAAATAGGTCTGGGAATGCTGCAAAGTCCTGCAGCTGATAATTTCTACTCTTGTCAGGTATTGGCAGTTACAGACGTTCTGCAGTGAATTGTGATGAAGTGATACAGAGCGTGAGAACAGGCATTTCTTGTCCTCTTCCCTTTCACCTGAATCTGGAATATATAGTTTGCAATATCAAAACAGTAGACAGTTTCACAGAATCATAGAATAGTTTGGGTTGGAAAGGACCTTTAAAGGTCGTCCAGTCCAACTCCCTCTGCAATGAGCAGAGACATCTTCAGTTAATTCAGGCTGTCCAACCTGACCTTGAATGTTTCCAGGGATAGGACATCTACCACCTCTCTGGGCAACCTGTTCCAGTGTTCCACCACCCTCATTGTGAAAAAATTTCTTCCTCGTATCTAGTCTAAATGTGCCCTCTTTTAGTTTGAAACATTTACCCCTTGTCCTATTGCAGCAGGCCCTATTGGAAAGCCTGTCACCAGCTTAATAATAAGCCCCCTTAAAATACTGAAAGGCCACGCTAAGATGTCCTTGGAGCCTTCTCTTCTCCAGGCTGAACAACCCCAACTCTAACAGCCTGTCTTCCCTCTGATAATGTTTTTGGCTCTCCTCTGACCTTGCTCCAACAGGTGAATGTCTTTTCTGTGCTGAGGGCTCTGGAGATGGGTTCAGCACCCCAGGCTGGGTCTCACTATTGCAGAGCAGAGGGGCAGAATCACCTCCCTTGGCCTGCTGGCCACACTGCTTTTGATGCAGCCTGGGGTACGGTTGGCATTCTGGACTGTGAGTGCACATTGCCAGCTCATGTCCAGCTTTTCATCCAGTCCTTCTTTCTCAGGCCCTATTCTCAATCCCGTCATCCCTCAACCTGTATTGATGCTGGGAGTTGCCTGGACCCAGGTGCATTACTTTGTACTTGGCCTTTTTGAAACTCAAGAATTTGTCACATGGGCCCACTTCTCAAGCTTCTCCAGGGCTCTCTGGATGGCTGCTCAACCGCATCACTCAGATGAGTGTCATCAGCAAACTTAACTGAGGGTGCACTTGGTTGCATTGTCTTTGTTGAAGACATTAAACAGTACTGCTCCCAGTATGGACCCCTGAGGAACCAGGGGAACACCCTGAAAAAATGAGCTCACATTTTGTAATAGTTTATTCTGAATAAGACATAGATCCTGTGGACATCTAGTTCTTATCATAAAGTGATCAAACCTTTTGAGTGATGAGGAAATAAGCTCAACTGCTGATACTTGAGATGCAGAGTTCCCTTATAGCAGTTGCTGTCCGGTCTTTTTGGTCTCGAAGCAGTATTTATTTTTGGAATATATATTGTAGATTAGAAGGTGCTATCTCGCATTTCATTTTTGACTACTGGTATAGTATGATTCAGGTCTCTTTCGTTAGAGAACTGTATAATATCTGGCAAAACTTAATGTTCATGGCAGTCTGACATGTATCTTCTAACCACAAAGCCAGTGCAGCAGAACTATATAATGTTGGCAAAAGCACTGGATTTCTTTAAAATGTACGCCACTTTTGTTTTTTAAGGAGAAGTGACACACTACGTAAGTTTGAGCATGGGCTTGTGATCGGATGTGTGGCTGGGGGATGTAGAGGGAAGATCTTTACGTGTTGAATAATGAGGGCCGAAGTGCTGGATTTCTCAGTAAACATATTCATGACACTCCTGATATTTTATGCCCCAATGTTAGTGGGTTTTCAGTTTGGGCTTTTTGCAGCTTTATTAGCTGGCCCCCAAAAAGTATTTATTGCTTTTTCTAAACTGTGCCTTGTATGCTATTAGAGACTATAGAAGATAGTCTACTCTACTATTTGTAGGAGGAGTCTTTACAACAGAATAAAATTGTTGGTCTGGTATTATTTGGCCTTGCTTTGTCTCATTTCTGCTTCTTCATGGTTTTTTTCTACCTCTCACCATCACAGGCATTTCTTCTTCAGCAAACCTTTGAACTTCCTTGGTTTTCTTTCAAACTAGCTTTTTTTCTATCTAATCTGAGTGCGCAGAACTGCATGAAGCCACAGAAGAGATGGGGAATGGATGTATGCAAAGAGTATTGGAGCAGAGATGCAGAGAAAGTAAAGTAAAGCAGGCAGAGGGGTAAAACACTAGAAAACAAAAGTTAAAGCCAATAATGGACCTTTGATCTGCACAAAGTGATCCATGATTCTTCCAAGTGGCAACCCTCACTTGGGAAACGCATCACATTAGCTGACTTAGTATTGCTTATTTTTAGACTTCTTTACTGCCTACAAAGCACTTGATGAGCAGAGGTGGCACCATTTACAAATGACTGTAAACCTGGTGTTGACAACAGTCTTTCATCTTACCAATTGAATAGAATTGTGTTAACATCTTACATTAATTACAGTCTAATTCCAGGGTAGCCTCCAGATTAATTTGCAGTTTAACTGCATTGCATTGGATCATCTTTTGTTAAAACCAGTGCATCCCAAAAGACAAAGATGACAAATAATGAAATTTTAGAGCTCATCTAAACTCTTTATTTTGAACACACGCTAATTAGCAAACTTCCCTGAATGGCAGATTTGGGCAGGAAACCTTTTATTACTGCACAAGAAAACAATTTATTCTGTGGATTCTGTGCTAAGTTTAATGCAGTCTTAACCGTGGCATTGTGGTTTGTGTCTACTTAATGAGATTTATGTTAATGCATGCAATTAGTAAACTATCTTGATCAAACTGAGGGACATAAAATAAATACACTTCTAAAAGTCCAAAAGCAAGGAGATTGAGGAGTCATTCTTCTCCAATTAAAATGTGTTCTAACACATAGTTTCTTCGGTGCTACCTTTTATTTCATGAAATGCAAGAAATTAAAAAAATAACTTACCTTGGGACCTAAGTCAAAATAGTTTGCATAAAAATTTCTTGCTATAGGAAATCTTACAGAAAACCTGAGATTAATTTAATGACAAAGATGCTAAATTCACATTTGAAACAAAATTTATTCTTAAAAACCCCAGAACTATGGAAATCTGATTTTTAATGCTTTTGCATCCTGAATTCTGCAACCATCCCTTGAAAGACTCTAGCTGTATTTCCCTCATGTGCTTTATGACTGTAGCTTGTTTCCTTCCTGTATTTCTAGTTTCCTGTCATCTCTTGTTTGCTTTCTTTTTCCTCTTTCTCCTATTTTCCTTCCTGTGCCATTTAATTACAGACTGGAAAAGAGAAAGAGCCAGCAAAGTGCTACAGCTAGTTTTAAAATAAGCCTATTGGTGCAGACAGATAATTAGAAAGTGGGCTAAACAGGACAGATAGTTGTTGACAATACTGTGCCACTTTGCCTTAATGGAAGGGCTAAGATGGAGATGGGTGGGGTTTTTTATCTGTTCATTAATTTTTTTTTTACAGCTGACAAGAACTTAGTACTTGTTGATTTGGTTGAAAATGGTGAAGAGGGTCAGAAGCTATTATTACTGTGCTCCTGAAGAAAATACAGGTGCATGTTCACACTAGCTTCATTTCTGTAGAAAACAGATCTAAAATCCTGTTTCTAATTACGTGAAGATAGATTTTATATATTGAGCATCATTAATCAAAGAATTTAATGGAAAACATGTTATCAGGCTACATATATATATAATATATTGCAAGTGTATATACTAACAACCTAATGTCTTCTTTTTAGCCCAAACTTATTGTAACAGCAAGTTTTGGAGTAGAACCAAAAAGGAAAGTGGAATACATATCCCTCCTAGAAGCAGCACTGGCAAGGGTGCAGAGCAAACCTGATAAAGTTCTCATTTACAAGCGACCTAATTTGGTGGGTGTACAGTTGTTGTACCTTTATGTTAATCTTCATATGTGCATGTAGTGCATATGCCTTTTCTCTTTTAAAAGTAAAATTTTTAGTATATCAGTTGTAGTTTGGTTTTGAATTGTGTGGAGGAACTTTATATTCATAAGATTTAAATAGTAAATAGGAGTAATGAAGTAGAAAGATTACTGTGCAGAAAATGGAATAGTACAAGTTTTTTGAACAACTTCCATTAATCCCATCTGTTTTTCTTTCCATGTTTTTCTGTTTTCCAATGGGCAGGGCCATGTTCCTCTTGTCTCAGGTCGCGATCTTGACTGGGAAGAAGAGCTTGCAAAAGCACAGTGTTATAAATGTGTCTCCGTTCCCTCAGACCATCCCCTTTACATTCTCTATACATCTGGAACAACAGGCTTGCCCAAGGTAAAGGACTAGCTGTAGTCTTAAGTGTCTGTGACCAACTTATTTGCAATTCCACATGGAAAATACTTAATTATAAAAGCGGAAACTGCTTGCCAGAGCTCAGTGCTATGAGTGATAACATTGTTAGAAATGGTTTAATCTCATTTATTCTCATTTTACTACTTTAAAGTCAGTGTATAGGAATAAATCATATTTGTTTACTTAAATAATGGTAATATAAAGATAAACTGCATGTACTTCAAAATGCAGTGTGTACTTTTTAGAGCATGAACCTTTGAGGCTAGCAGAATGTCCTTGATCCTTTAATATCTTCTTTGTTTTAACTGTGAGGTAAGCAAAGCGTAGTCACTTAATGGCAAGGTTGGTTAATATATCACTTTTGTGATAGCATTTAGTGCTGAGTAGCCTTTGCTTGTTCCTTATTTACATATTAGCTAATCTCCCCATAGGTAAAACATAATGAATGACATTACAGATTAAATGGAATTAAGCATGTTCTAGAGGTTTGTGCTATTGAACAGTTCTGAGAACACGATTCCCATGAAAATGAAAGTTTAGATTAAGTAAAAACTAATATAGGGCATTCTTTGAAAATGCTTGCTTTCAAATGTGAATTAGTCTCAATATCGATTTTAAAAAGGTCTTATTTTAAAAGCAAACTCTTGAGTGTTTCCTTGATACTTAAACTTCTCTTTTCAAGAGTGAAGACAAGCCGAGTATAACTTTTGGCAGTAGTCTTACCACCACAGATTCAGTATCACACAGCCCTGGATATGGCCGTGCTTAGGCCACTACTAGAAAATTATTTAATGTTGTGGCCTATAAAGTTCAGAATCCATGGGGAGTTAAGGGAAAACAAATCTCAATTTTGCTGGGAAAAATGTCTTCTGCCCTTGCTTTGAACGTGGGCACTTCAAAGCAACACGTGTGTCTTGAATTATTTAATGATATTGCCAAAAGGTCCAAAATAAGATCCTGTGTTACAACAAGTATTTTCCTTGACTGTTAGTTTCAAAATATAACATCTCAGAGAGAGAAATTCTCAGAAGTTTACTACACTGTGTGGGTTCTCCAGAATAAAATACAGATGTCTCAAATGAATCACTGTAGTAAGAGGGAGATGGTCAACTGACACTAAGCTGCAATGAGTAACTTAGTGAATAAAGTAATTTTTATTCATGTAAGGAACTTGCCTTTAGATGGTTGTGCAAGTAAAATTACTCAGTTATGATCTTCATAATAGATCTCAGACCAGGGACTAGGTTAGAAGCTGAGACTAACAAAAGCAATCTGCTTTCTGAAATACGTGAAGTGTTAGATAACCATTCTCTGCTGTGGCAATCTCAATTTTAATGAGTTAATATGTGTCAGCAGTGTTTCACTTCTTGGATGAGGCCTGGAAGTGCCCGTTTCATCCTATTAACAACATAAAGGGAACATACCATGCACAGACAGACACCTGAATTGTAATGTCTGCACTGTAGACATTCAGTTGGTTGGGTGAATCTCACCCAAATTTTATTTCAGGACATAGTTTACTTAATCCTTTTTTCTAGAAACAGTGTACTAGAAGATGATGAAATGTATATTAAATATACAAATATTACAAAATATTTCATTTTTTTTTCTGTTAAAGATGTTCCACAGCCAGCTTTTGTGAGCCAGCTTTTTCTGAGGTGCATGATGCTATTGATACTCTCTTGTTCTAAATTTCAGATACCTCTTTTACACTAAGACTGGAATGTTCTTTATTTTGCACTTGTATGTGTACTTCAATCTAGATATTAAACCTTTCAAAAATAGACATCTGGTTTAAGACATTTTTCTAACATCTTTAAAAATTAGAGTCAGTGCAGAAGGAGAGGTACAATTCAGGGAGCAATTCACCCAAGTTGTTTTAGGGATCACCTGCTCCACAGGTGCTCCTCTTCTTCA
>VZTM01019920.1:27462-41542 GCA_013400555.1 Jacana jacana | reverse complement strand
GAGTCAGGAATCCTTGGATTGGGATCAAAGGCAGAAAAATAGACAGAGTCCTTCTCTGACATCGGCCATCAAAGAAAGAGAATTGACCTTTTGATTCCTCAGCTTTTATACTGAGCATTATGGGGATGGGATGGGATGGAATACCCCAGTTGGTCAGTTTTGGGTCACCTGTCCTGTCTACTTCTCCCTACAAGTGTGACCTCTCTATGCTTTTCCACTTTTGATCCTCCAACGTGTCAAAGAACAAAATTCCCTGAGCTTGGTTTTCTAGCAATGAGTATAAGCAAGGGCCTCTCTGCACCGTCCCTTGGGGTAATCAGGCCTTATCACTGTGAGAGTGAACAATTTTCTGAACAATGTGCTGTTAATTTCAGAGTTTAGTTGGTTAGAAGAGGCCCAGCTAAAAAAGTAAAATTACTGAACAGAAAATTGGTTTGTTTTCCCTCAAACCAGGACAAAAGCCTTGACCAAGCCGTGTTTGCAGTATGAAAAGTATATGTCTCTCCTAACTTGTGTGCTCTGTCGAAGTTCATTTTCCAAGTGTGGCTCTTGTGTTGAAAAGGTTACGGCAATACCTGTAGTGCTAAGGATCATTCTATGTTAATGTCATCTTTTCATACTTTCAGAATATATATGGAGCAGTTCGTGTTCACGCGCTGCAGTAAATACATACAGGGAGATTGTGATTGCACGATCCTGTGCTGGCCGCTTTGCATATCTGCAGCACCACAGAAAAGTGTTTTTGATTACTTTTTGTTATTGTTATTTACCATTGGATGGTCTGTCACATCTGATTACTTCTGTTTATAATTCTCCTGACTATTCCCTCCGGCTCAAGACAATGCTTAGTTTTGAAAAAACACAAAACCAACACAAACCAGACCCTAGTCTGGTATCACACTAAAACAAAAAAGGGGTCTTTGACTTTTCTCCAGTAGTCACGTGGGCCCAAAGGTACCAAGAAGTTAGTTGTAAGCAGCTGAGTGAGCATTTTTCCAGAACTGGGAGAAAATTGCTATGTAAGAGAAAGCTGGCATTTTGTCCCTCAGGCCTGTGCCTGGATGGTAGAGCTGCAGTGTGTTGCTGTGCCCACACACTCCTTGTGCAGCGCGACTCTGGGTGTTTTACAGACCGCTTCCCAACAAAAGTAGATGTAGACATGACTCCCTCTGCTGCCAGTGTAATAGCAGCTCCTTGTTTGCTGTGTTTCCGTCCACATGTCCTTTTGTCCTATTTTTCTGAGTAGCAACTAGTATGTGCTATGTTCATGCTAGAGATTGTGCCCAAAGCTTGTGAATTAATTTTTACAAGCAAATACGCTCATGGTATTATTATTTTTAATGAACCCTTCTTTAAAGTCTTACTTGAAATTACTTCTGTTGCTGTGCTACCGCCACTGTTACATGTTCAAGCCTTGAACTGTCAAGGAATTTTGAAATATTTTTATCCTGTGACATTTTAAATTATTCTCTCCATAGGGGAAGCCTGTGGGAACGCCAGATGCTGGTGCCTATTTCCGTGTGTTAGCAGAGCATGAAGTAGCTGCCTTCTTTACTTCACCAACTGCAATTAGAGCAATCCGTCAGCAGGACCCTGAGGCAGCCTTGGGAAAGCAGTACTCCCTGAAAAGGTGAACTAAGGATACACTGCAAGCAGTTTCTTACAGAAACAGACCGGATGAACTAAGAATAGCAGAGTGTCTGAGGCTTTGCCCACCTCTGTATAGCAGAGTTTAAATGTATTCTTGACAATTTAGGCGTACATGTGTTTGCTTGTAAATTTATGTTGGTAATTTGGAGGAGATCAAAGCCATTAAAAACATTACGACACTCAGGCTAAGAGTTCTTACAGAGTTAAGATTGTTTGCTTACCCTTAATTTTGCTCCTCTGTGCTTATACTCTGTCATACAGTCTTGGATTGCATGATCCCATACTGTTTTCCCACATGACCTCTCGTTTCATTGAGCGCACAGGATCTTTAGCTTGTGTTTAATCAGCAGCTACTCAACATCTCGTTTATCTCCCTGTAACTTACGTACTGTTTATGGTTATGTGCTCCAAAGACCAAGCTATTTGCTGTCTCAAACTGGTTTTTAAGTGTTTATCACAATATTATCAGCATGCTTCAAAATCGTGACTGGGTTGATCCTCACAAATCCCCAGTGAGATGAGAGAGTGGTATTATCTGTATTTTGCAGATGGAAAGCTGAGGCACAGAGGGATTAAGGTCAAAGTCTTCTATGTAGCTTTGAATATCCAGTCTGAGCCACTGAACTACCACTGTTTCAGAGTTCTTAGCATTATATGGTTAAAGTGCATTACTAGCATTGTATTAATAAAATGCCTCTCACTGACTTGCATCATTGAGTGTTTAGTACTTCTACAGACTAAGTTTCTGTATCTTAGGGCAAACATTCTAAAAATGAAAAATATGTGGTTTTGGACCACATCTAATCTTGAAATTGAATAAATTGCTCAGTGTCAAGCAAGGACTGTGTCAGACCATATAGGCAGTATTCAGTCCTAAGAACATATTTTATCATACTTAGAAGGGGAATATGCAAAGCCTATGTTAGACCTCCCTGTCCTTAATTGCTCAGGAAAGTTTTATTTATTAGTAAGCTGGATTTATTCCTGAGGTGTCATTACAAGATCATCATTACTTTCTTCCATTTCGAGTGCTATCATCAGTCCTTACCCCTCCTTGAAATAGGAAACAAGCTCATTTGAGACCCTAATGCACTATTCTTCTGTGATATTTACTGACAAGAAACGGATTCAGGTGCTAGAAAATTTAATCGCTGTTCCTCAGCAGTTTTTAGGCAATAGCTAAAATGAGTTAGTCTCTCTTTAGAGTATTAATTTAATGGAAAATCTGCTAGCCTTCTCTGTAAGCTGTCACATTTTCTGGCCAAATGAGAATTCCAGATAGAGTTTCCTTGCTGCTATCAGTTGCCCCACATATCAAGAGGTATTTCATCATTCCTATTCAGTGTGTCGTTAATGATCTTCTCCGCTTGTCTGCAGATTTACATGTCTCAATTTACCCAGCTTTGGGCCAGCTCATTCCCTGATATGTGACTACTCTTTACTAAACCCACTAGTGCAACATTTAATATCTAGTAGGTGCAGCTGTTAAGAAATGGAGTCCATAAGGTGATTAAAATTTCCATTCTAGGAGAAACCTTGCTTTCAGGTGTTACTTGGATGGACTTTTCCATCCAAGGTCACATGAGTTCTGTCTGTTTCAGTTAGAAATGACTCTTCCTTTTAGTTCATTTACTTATTCTATGAAGCTTTCTTTGCTCTTATATGGTGCAGAATCTTTGAAATGAGACTCCGTTCTGCTACCTGGGCTAAGACGTAGCCTTACTTTAGAGACTTGAAAACACGTGTCCAGGAATGCAGTCCTGAAAGTCCATGTACCGTGGTACATTTAATTCTTGAAAAATTCTACTAAAAAACTGATAAAGGTCAATGTAACTTTTTAGACAATCCTGTTAAAGACAATTACTGATAAGGTACAGAGTTGGTAGGTCATGCCAGCTTCCAGTATACAAGGGAATACTTGATTTAAAAGAGTAAACTGAATTATAAGCAAACTTGCATTCTTTTGAAATGTCAGGAGTTATGTAAATTCCTCTTAAGAGCTGATATTGGTGGTATTGCTGGCCTCTACACAAAATTGTATGTGAAGTTTCCAAAGGTTCTAGTGTGTGCGCTTCAAATTCCTTGTTTGCCATTGAAGTCAAGTCTAGAAATTTGTTTACCTTTCACACGGAGGGTCACCTATGTCTTAAACATGGCTCATGCTTAACAGGAAAAGAAATGTTTAATATGTAATACTGTAGGATAAAAGCCCTGTTCTACCACGTAATGCTAGAGGATCTGAAGACCCAGTTTTTGATAACACAAGGTGCTGCGAAGCAGACTGTCTGCTGTGTTTGAAAAACAAGTAGCATCCAAATTCTGACCCTTATGTACCCCAGCACATTTTGTTTAGCTTTTGGAATCTGTTCTCATTTTCACAAGGTAACTCCATAACACCAAGGTGTTAACTCTTCCCATATTTGGAATCACACTTCATCCTTTAACTGACGTCATTGTTTTGAACTGGTTAGGTCTGATTTCCAAATGATTGACAACTACAGTTTTGCATGAAATAGGGCAACAATTTAGCACATTAGATTACGTACAAGTAATAATTTGCAGTTTGTGTTCCATAGCCTACTTGGTTTTCCTGACTTTTGCTCAATTGCGAATGTTCTGCCATTTTATATCATGAGAATCTAGAGATACTAGCTTGTTCAGCTGGTAGCAGATATTACTGCACTTGCTTTAGAAAGAAATGAGACTACATAAAACCTGTGCAGAAATAAGGAATATAAAGTAGATGAGAAACTCCCGTTTTCCGTCTTATACGTCAGGAAAAAGAGGATTTGAAGTTAATGTAGCAAATTCAAAACTGTTAGAACAAAATACTTTTTTCATGTAATTATCTCACACATGCTGCTAGAGAATACGTGATTAAGACAGAAGAATTCAGGACAACCGAAGTACATTATGCAGTTTTGCCTGCTACTCCCCACTCTGTACTGCTGTAGATCATGTATAGCCATCCCTGTTGGGAGTCCTGAGCTGTGTTCATGAAGAACCTTTGTGGAGCTCCCCTTCACCCATGCTACCAGAAGGAGCTGAGCTGCAGTGGTGTTCTCTGTCTTTCTGACTGTCACCCAGATCTCCAGTGCTTGGATCCTCATGACCAAGGTAAAATCTATTCAGGGAGGAAAACAAACACATCAATGATAAAAAAATCAGAAGACCTAAAAATACTACTTCTTTATTTTACATGTTTAAGTATCTGCAGTCTCCAGGTGCATTAAGAATTCGTAAGAATTCTTTATTTCCAGTTTATGTTAAGAAGTGCAAATGAACCCGCCTCAGGAAAAAGGAAGCGTACTCAACGTGATGCTGATAGAGTTTTTCTTTGCCAGAAAAAAACCTGGTATATGCATTCCAGAATTAAAAACACTTCTGTGATCTTCTAATCTGGAAAAGTAGAGTTCAGATTATTACCCTTCTGCTTTTGAGAAATGGTTTGGAGATGTGGGGTTTTTGTGCCTTGGGTGACACAGAAATGTGCATGTTGTATTGAACAATTTAGATTGTGTCAGAACCATTAGGGACCTTGGCCTGTCACCTAAATCAAGTGATACTTCAAGTCCATTCTTCTAGACTCTTGACTAAGGCCTAAAAGCTTCATAGCACTGATTTTTTTTGTTAGTATAGGTTTTCAGAACAAGAGCTTAGGACATATTTATTTAACAGAGAGGTTTTAAGATCTTTCTTCCCCATTAATTGCATGGCAGTGATAGATGATTGCAGTAACAGGCACATTGACCTGCTTTGAAGTTTTAAGTGGACTGTTAAAAATTGTTCAGAGTTGGGCATTTTATAACCATTGCCATCTCTCTCTTGCTATACTGTTTGGTCAGGGAAAATAATTCTATAGTCCTTATGCTTTGTGGCACTTTGCTCTGATATTCTTTTTGATGGTTTTGTGCTGTAGATTTGCCAAAGAGCTAATCCCTCTCTTTCTCACAGTATAAAGTTGCTCTTGATTATTAAATATGATTATCAAAGGTGGCAATTCAGAAGAGAGAAATTCTACTTTTGTCTCAGGGGTTAACATTATTAAAAGGTCCCTTCCAACCCAAACTATTCCAGGATAAATTAACTCCTTTTTCAAATCTACTAAGTTCTCAGGGTTTTAATAGCCCTGTTTTTTAAAACAAGGACACTTAACAGAATTTTTTTTGTCAGTTTATAATGTTACTGAGTTCATAAATAGAATTTTTACGTCATATCTGAAATATTGTGTTTAAGATGCCTAACTACAGAACATTCCATACAATGCAAATTGAGCAGTGCTGAACAGGAATGTCCTCATGTGAGTTTTAAAAAACTCTTCTTAGAATTTATATTTGTAGGGTTTACTTATACAATGTTTTGTCCTCTTCTATCATAAACTTTTATCTATGTTATTACTTTCAGTTAGCTATTAACTGTAATTAATAGCAATGGCTTGTGCCTTACAATAAAAAGCGTTCAGGTGTAAGATATTGGTTGGGGTCACACTCACTAAAATCGTTATCCTCTAATGTGGGAGATGTGCTCAGAAAGTGGTTTATCAAAATAATGTTGTATATTTATGAGTACAAAAAACTATGCTTATTTGATGTGAAAGCTGCTTATACACTTGATCCCCTGCCTTCTATTCTAAGATGGAAGCCACTCCAAGCTATCTTGGGGTGCCAGAAAGAAGAGGTGCCTGAAATGCTGTTCTGAAATTAACAAAGTTGAATGCTTCCATCTTGAAGTTCAAAATTAATGTGGTAACATTTTTCAAGACCTTCTGTCTTTCCTAAGTTTGTAACTAGATGTGCAGCAAGTTGATTTTGCTATATCAGAGGTAGCCATAATAATAACTTTATGATTGCTAATTAGGTAGAAGAGACTTAACAGAAAAGTAAAATTATTGAAAAGAAAACTGGTTCTGTTTTCCCTCGAACCAGGACAACTTAGTTCACAGATAAAACTGTTCTCAGGTTGTTATATTTATCTGGTGCATGAATCCCTGCCTTGGTGATCAGAGTTCCCAGTATTTTTGCCTGTGGAAGTTTCTTTTCCTATATTCTGTCTATAGATCTGTGAATGGATCTGAGACAATAAACTCTTTTTTTCCTTTCTTTTAGGTCTAGGACCATTGTCACTGAAAAAGCTGTTCAGTTTTAGGACACGTGTTTCATCCCATGTTTTACTTATGTGGTCTATAGGTGCAGCTTTACTTTGTGTGTTCTCTTCCCTTGCATCTACACAGCTAAAGGTGAATCTATAAGCTATAGATCATCTACACAGCATAAATTGTGAGAGGCTGCCTTTTATACTAATGGGATGTGCCTGTCCTCTGGGGAGGAATGGAGTGTGAATATTGCAAGTAGGCTTTTTGGTTTGGGCATCCATTTTATGGGATGTCTGTGGTCTCTAGAGGAGAGGTCAATCTCTGGATTCATTCTTAGAGGTAAGAGGGTATTCTCAGTTCTGTGGTTAGACAGGCTGATCTGTCCATTTCTCTCTCTCATTTCTGACAGCCTTGAGTTACTTGCTGTGATTTTCCTCATAATTTCCTAAATTGCTTTCTGGATTTCATCTACAAAATGATTCTTGCAATTTTCTTTCTAAATTACATGCCTCTGAAATGAAGTTTGTTTCATGCCCACTATACCTAAGAATTCTCTCTTTTTGCAGCCACAAACCTACAGGTTTTACAAAGTCAACCATTGCTGAAGGACAAGAGTCAAGTCCTTTGTTCAGCAGCTGTCATCATTCATAATGGACTGTATGAAGAAATAAAGTAAAACAAAATGTCACTGACATTGATCTGGCTGTGGTAAAGCATGCTGCAATCCCAACAAGGGGACATTTTTGAGAATTATTTTTGATTCCTGGGTCTGATCTTGAGCCACATGAAGCTCCGTTCCTATCTTAATTAGGTATTCTGTCATCTCAGAATTGAGGATTGAGGCAGTACTTGGTAGAGTGTCTCTGCAGTTTTGTCTCTTGGCGTGACAGGCTTTCCATGAAACATTTGGTCACTTCTATTGTGAGTGTATCTGTAACGTTTCACTCGAAGAAAGAAAGAGGTTATTTGCTAGTAAGCAGTGTTTGCCTCTATATTTTCTGTCTTCCTGTAACTCTTTGGGGATTTAAATTGCAAATCTGGGTGAGATGAAAGTGCTGTTGGAGGTGGTCATGTGCCAAGTAGGGAGGATTTGGGAGAGAGGAGGCATAATATCACCCTGTGCAGATACTACAAAAGGGAAGCAAGTTCTTAGATCTGTAGTGATAGGGCATGTGTGTGTGGCAGCTCTGCATTCAGAATTTCCATTATACCTCATGGCAGTATTGCACCTGGTGGTTGCAAATAGGCATTGATATGGCTGAAGCATTTCAGATGGTTACACCAGCCTTCTGGGGAAGGAGGTGCAGTTTTCTGTTGTGATTTATCTGTAAAATGAAACTAGAAATGTTATGTCTTAAATATCCCTCTGGCCTAGATTTTGTTTCCCAAATTGGTGATTTGTGTTTCAAAATCTTACTTAACCAGCAACATGTTTAAGTGTGCAGAAAAATAAGAATCTCTAAAATTTTGAGACATTCCTCATTCCCTTTTTCTGAGATGCTGAAATAACCCTCCCAAGTTATAATGTGACAGCTTAATCTCTGTGTCTTTTGCTGGTTTTGAACAGTAACTTAATAAGAGTCTCTATCCTATAGCTTAGTTATGTGTTAGTGTTGCTCTAGGGCCTTGGATTTTCATTCATTTTGGTTTTCATTTTGTTTTTGTAATGTAAAACATAAACCTTACCCTTTTGAGTCTCTTAATGTAAATTACTTTCCAAAGTTTCCTCTTGTTCTTTGTGGATTATAGAAGAAGCCTAGAAAACTAGCTCAGCATATTTTTTTGGATAAAGTAAGATAAATACCATGCATTGCTGTCAATATAAGCCATGCTGACACAACACAGGCTATGAAAATACGCATATACTAATCAAAAAGTATTGAATAAAAAGCAGCAGTTCAACTAATTGGCTATTCATTTTAATCTGTATATCGTGAACCTGAATTAAAAGTTCTGTGTTTCTACCCAAACAGGATTGTTTGTTTGTTTGTTGGAGGTGTGGGGGCAAGATCAAAGATCATAAATGATTCTTCTCTTCAGTGTCTTATTAGTTGACTGTGTCTGGCCGGTGTTGTGAGTATCCCTGACTTCAGAATAGAATAGACTTGACTTGACTCTTTCAGTTGGAAGGAACCTACAATGCTTTTCCAGTCCAACTGCCTGACTGCTTCAGGCCTGACCAAAAGTTAAAACATGTTGTTAAGGTCATTGTCCAAATGCCTTTTAAATGTTGACAGGCTTTGTGCATTGACCACCTCTCTAGGAAGCCTGTTCCAGTGTTTGACCTCCCTCTTGGTAAAGAATTGCTTCCTATGTCCAATATAAATCTTTCCTCCTCCCCTGGCAGAACTTTGAACCATTCCCATGTGTATTGTCACTGGATCCCAGGGAGAAGAGATTGGCACCTCCCTCTCTCCTTCGTTGGGAAGATGTAGAGATGAATGAGGTTGCCCCTCAGCCTCCTCACAGGACATTCCTTCCACTCTTTTCACCAGTTTTGTTGCCCTTCTCTGGATGCATTCAAATGCCTTCACATCTATCTTAAATTGTAGGGCCCAGAACTACTCACGGTGAGGTTGCACCATGTGCAATTTAACAGGGCTTTAAATTGCTCATTAGTAAATAAGCGCAAAAAAATCTGCTATGACATGAAAAAAGTTACTGTGCAAGTTTTAGGGAGACCAAAACCTGAACAGCATGCAGCGATGTAGGGTAATGTCTAGTTTCTGAGTGCTGATTGTCAAATGGTAGCTTTCTTAAATATGACTTAGAGGACCTTATCATTCTATACAGGGCATGAAGTGAATTTGCAGTGCTTAATGAAGGACAATAAAGTGTGACTAAACCTCTTATAAAAGTTAAAGCCTGTGTGGGGGCTTAATACCCAGTTTTATAGCACTACCTAATTTAATGATACACACATGCAGATCACGTCTGTCGGGACTGCGAGGTGTAGCGTCACTTCTCTGCCAAAGTTGGATGTGGGATGCCCGGTCAAATGAGCTGAGATCTAGTACTGCGATCTGGGACCCAAGGCTGCTGAGCATTGTTCTGATTGGCATTACCTAGTAGGGTTATGTTCTTTTTTTAATTTATGTGTTTGTAGCCTGCCTCTCTACGAGTAAGTGGTTTTATGCTCCATTGCTTCCCTCAAATGCCATTTCCAAACACCTATGAAAAGATGACAGTTCAAAAAATACAAAAATCTGTTTAAATGGAAAATCGTTAACTGAGAGTTATGCTACAGGTATTTTCTTTTAGTTCTGTTTATTTCTTTATTATTTTTTCTGATGTAGCTTTCTGACCCTTTTTTGGTATTTCATTCCTGTGTTTTGCTCAATGGATATCTACCTAGTTCCTGTGTACAAAGCATGTTATTATTTTTACTTCCATTGACAGTTGCTTGCCTCTGGTCACCCAAGGTTTTTGCATTTAGAAAATGAAGCTTCTTTTACATGATGTATGAAGTAGCATAAATTAATATTGCTAAGATTCTAATTGTCACTTAGTAGGAAGGAGCATACAAAGAGTAAGAGTCCTCTCTCCCTTTTCCTCTCTATCTGGAACACCTACCAGAGATATTGTTGGTTTTGTTATCTTGTCTTCCTTTTCCCCATCCAGATCAAGATATATACTTTTGTGTTTTCATTTAAAGGTTCAGAACGTTATTCGTAGCTGGTGAGCACTGTGACGTGGACACACTAGAATGGTCAAAAAAGGTCTTCAAGGTACCCGTTTTGGACCACTGGTGGCAAACTGGTGAGTGTTTTAAAATACACGTGGTAAAATACAAGGAGTTATTTTCAGACTTGTTTCCTGAGTCAGATAGAACTGATTTATTTTTCCATGAAAATTTAAATAGGGAGGACCAAGTGTGAAGATAAAAATTCAAGCAGGAAGACAATTTTGTGGAAGTGGTCTGAAAAAATACTTCAGCATATATTTAAACCACAGCATTTTTAATAACTCTGTAGAGAAAAAAAAAAAAAAAAGAAAAGTATTTTCTGATGCCTGTATTGAAAAAAAAAATTTAAATTGCATCAGTATTTTTTCCAGGCAGCTCATACATAAAAATACATTATATTGTTTGCGTGTGAGACTGTTTTTATAGAATCACGGAATCATAGAATTGTCTAGGCGGGAAGGGACCTAGAAAATTTATTATTTAGACAGAAAATTTAGTATTTAGAGAAGCTTTCAGGTTAAGCTAAGGTTTTTTGCACATGTATTTTGTGTAATTAAAAACACACAATTTGCAGCACAGAGCAGACTCCTTAGTCTTTAATATTGTTCTGTATGGATCTCAGCCAATTTCTATTGATCATTTTGGAACATCTTCCATTTATTTCACTGCTGGAGAACTAGATACTTAGACTGCAATAAAGGACTTGGAGTACCAATCTAAGTGTAACTTTGCAGAAATCCCAGTTGAATTCTGGATAAAGCCTTGATCAAATGTATCTCCTTATAATTATGGATTAAAATATTTTTAAATTTCACTTTTACAAGATCAGATGCAAAATTTATTTCTTACATACATTATTGCTAAGTAAGCTAAGGAAGTGTATTACAAAAGCTCCCTCCTCCCCTCCTCCCTTCCTCCCCTCCTTCCCTTTCAAGAATGCCGTTTCTATTTTCTGTGCATTATTACTTTGAGGTGTGTATTTTGTCTGGTCTGTCTGTCTATAAAGAAAAACGTTTTGATTCCCCCATGATGGGTCAGATAGCAGATATATCTGATTAGTATAAAGAGCGGAAAACGCTTTAGTTCAACTATAATATATGCTATGTAATTAAATCAGTTGAGGAGTCTAAAATGCATCATTTTTATCATAAAAGCCCCAGAATCTTAGATAAATACTGAGAAAGTATCGGAAGATGGCAATGTCATTTTTTATTTCATGTTAGTGTAATCTGCTAATTATTTAATAAATATGAGGGACAACCTATATTTTGCTCGCTTCTTTAATCATACTGTCTGCAGGCAAGAACAGGCCTTGGTAATGAGCAATTAACTGAAAAAGGTTAAAGGATCAAATAATACCTTTGACTACTTCCTGAACTGGCAGTAAGCAATATTACTGTATGTAATTTTGCTTTTGTTTTTATGTCTACGTTTGTCTGTGTAATCTGTCTGTATATATGTATTTGCCTATAGCTTTGACATATATTTAGTGCAAAGGTTTAAGCTTCCTGTTCATTCAGATCTATCTCAGATATCAATGAGAGAACTTAAGCAAGAATGTGGATGTCATTGTACTTAAAGTGTGTAGAGGTAAGTCTGCATTTGAGAGACTTTTCAAAAAAGACCACGAGCTCAGCTGATAGTATAATATGTTCCTTGATTTTTATATTTACAGCAGGGTCTTAAATTAAATTGTAGCAGAATGTAATGAGCTAGAACCATTTCAAATACAGTGTCTGAGAGTATTTAATAATTCGATTAGAGTGAAGACCCATGTTTAGCGGCAAGTGATTTCTGTAGAAATGATTGCTGTTGAATGTAAGCAAAGCATTTTGCCTGAAGGTAAAAAGCATAGAATAAAAAAATCCCTAATCATTTCTAGCAGGAAGAGTTTGAGATAATTTGCTATTTTATGTAGAACTACTAAGTTTTTAAAATGGAATTTTTTAATAAGAAAATTAAAATCAAACCAACAAAATTATTGAATTTTATTAATTACTTTTTTTTGTAATGAAATTGCAGCTGAAATTATAAATTGCTGTTTTGTTAAACCCGAGATTTCAAAGCTTCTGACTTACTTCTAGATATGAAAATGCTTTTGACCTTTGATAATCTGGCAAGCTGTTACTTATTTCCCCAGTTTGATATTTGTCTGCGTTCTTCTGAAACAAGAGTGTTGCAAAACTGTGAGAACTGTTGGCATCTTAATTTTACTTGAATACTGTAGTCTTACTAATGCAGTTGTTGGCTTTTTCAACTGAGGCTAAAGCAGATGATGGAGGAGGGCAGTTCAGTATCTGGGTAATTAGTGTTTCTTATATGAAGGTATAATTTCTATTCCCTTGTTCACGACTAAGGAAAAGAGGGAAAAGTTCAGCTTTGTAGAGATGAGAAGGACTGCATCATTATTTGGAGATGGAAATGGGTATGAGTGAAGGGAAACAAAAGGCTGACAAATAAAATTATTATAAAACGGGAGTGTAGACCACTTGCTTCTTCAGGTTTAGTGATGTATCTTCAAAGCTCTTGACCCCTTTGCCTTACATTAAAACTAGAAATAAACAAGTATGGACAAAGAAATGTTCTTTCATTTTGTCTTTGAAAGATTTGTGGAGTATATGAAATCAGTGAGTTGAAACAGTACTTTGAAAGAGAAGAAAGCTTTCATTATGACACTGAAGCAGCTACGCCTGGAAAACCTGATAGATTTGTGTCAATACACCTTCATTGATAACACTTATTTTAAGTGTTGAATTTTTTGTTGCAAGTATAATAAGCCCATCTTACAAGCTGTGAAATGTATGTCACATGATCAATGAGTGGCAAGTTGGATTTGAGGCAGTAAAGACCAATAAGAACTTACTGTTTTCTTTGGAGATGTGGCAATGGATTAAAAAATGATACCTTCAGATCCTGCGCTCATCTGTACGTGGAGAGAGGATAGTCATGTTTTGGATTGTGCAGGTGTTTAGTTTTTGCTTATTTATATGGAATGACTTATAAATAGCAATGTTCATCTTCGAAGTAATTGTGCAAATGCAACCAAATTAATCTTTTTAACACACCTCTGAAAGAAGTAAAGTTATTCTAGTCTTGCAGACATTAAATTGAGAAAGACCATCTTGCCTCAAGCTACTGAGGAAGCCATTGCAAATTTAGTTTTAGAAAACAGCTTTTCTTGCTCAGAGATCAATTTTCTTGTCATATTTGCATAAATTTGGTGAAATTTTGTCTGAAAGGGAACAGGACAGTGCATTTGGACGTTGTTCTGTCTCTCTGTGTAGTTTTGCTTTAAGGAAGTGATACAGTAGCTCTGTTTCAGTATTCCAGGTAAGTACATTGCAGGGCACCTTGCCCAATCTATTTGAAATAGCCTAAACAGTGCTTTGCTTGTACTTGCTGTGTCACATCCTTGGGAGATGTGATTTTGGGTTACCTTGTTTTCGGAGCTAGCTTTGAATTCTAGAAGAAAAAAAGGGTAACAGCCATGAGGTTGTGATGAGCTCTGGAAGCACAAAGGCTCTAAAAGCTCGAGTTAACCATCCTCAGCTTCTTTCCTGTTAACTATTCAGCATTTTGTAGTAAGAAGAAATAAAATGAAATGCTACCACATCATTTTTGACATTTTAAAAAAACTTGTTAAGAAGTCAGAT
>VZTM01019920.1:0-27445 GCA_013400555.1 Jacana jacana | reverse complement strand
CTTCATAACAAGTATAGGATGTAAAGAGTTTGTTCCTTTTGACATTTTAAAATAAAAATATTTTGAGACTCTGTTTTTGAGGATGTGTAGGAAAATTCATATGAAACAGAACTGAAACTGAAAATTCAGTGATAAGATTTGAAATGCATAAAATCTCAGTGAAGGCACATGTTTCTGTACAACTTATTTGGGCCTGTACTATGTGGATCAAAGTTACAGAGCAAGCAAGTGCAAGAGGTTCAAATTGGAGACGTCTGCATTGTTCTGAGAGTCAGCTCGCTGTGGCAGGCAGCAGGCAGAACTGTGAGAAGGTTGTGCACGTTTTCTGTTTTCATGGAAATGAGCTGCCTTATCTGAGAAGGAATGGGTAGCTGCAGCAAGCATTAGGACATAAATCAAACAGTGCTTGCTACACTATGGCTGCTGAAAGAGGTTATAGTATGCGCACGTTGTAATGAGACTTTGGATACTGTGAGATGTAGTGTGGTAAAATTTACTGGTAGGAATTCCCCAAGTTCTGTAGCACAGTGAATTAATATACTGTATCACTTTTAGAACTCTTCTTGTTCCTTCTCTGTGTCTTAGCTCTAAAACATGGTAATATTTTTATTAGGACATACTATGGTTAGGTAACTCCACATAGGAGTAATAGTTATATTAGGACTATACAAATGAAACAACTGTATCATTGAATTCAGTGTAAAAAATAAGAATCATATTTAAGTGTACTCACTGTAATGTATTTTGAGGAAGTATTTCCTACCACAGTCATTTACGGGGAAGAGGTTATTAATGTGGGCTCCAAGCAGCGTGACGTGGTCCCCAGTCTTCAGTTTCCATTGTGTTGTCTTGGCAACGTTGTTCAGAATCTTCTCGTTCTCGTGCGTATCCAGAAAGATGGATTTTTCAACAGAATTCTGTTAGCTAATCTTCTCAGGTTTCCATTGCAAAACTGTCAGTTAGGTGAATTATCTTGTCAGTCTAGACTTCCATCTCCTCACATTTGAAAACTGGATTCCAGACCTTGTTCTTCCATCATCTGCTTTGCCCCATTCAAAACTGTGCAGATCAATCCAGTGCATTCTTTAATATGATGCATTCCAGTCTATTGCATTCCTTCAATGTGGTGAAATTTTCAGACCAAGAGCAGCAGGAAAGGTAAACTAAACAAAGGGTGGCTGTTTAATTTGCAGCAAAAGGCTCAATTCTTGAGGTTTTGGGGTTTTTTTTGAATGCCAGAAATTTAGTTCTGGAGTTACAGAGCCCAAAAATCTGGAGCTGAGGTGAAAGGGATGAAAGAAATTTCTTCCAAAGTCCAGAGTACTTGGTTTAGGTTATCAGGTGGTGCCTCAGTGTAGATGCAGTTCATGCTTTTTAAAGACGTATGTGTCCTGTCAAGGCTAGGATCCTGTTTTTTTTTAGTGGAAGCTGATACCCTGCAGAGCAGTTCTACAGAGGTGGGAATTATACTGCAGAAACTTCAACGGCTCTGCACACACGAATTAGAGTCATCTGAGCATAATTTTCTGGAAAACTGAACTTAAAACAGGCATTCATGTAGAGGAAGGGGAGAAAAGTGGTCATTTATCATCTCGCTACCTAGGTCTGCATTCTGCCCTTCAGGCTTATGAATATAAAGATTGTTTCAGCCATTGCTTGTTGCTTAGTAATCAGACTGGGGTATATATGGACTGCGTGTCATTAGTTACAGTAGCTCACCATTCCTTGAATGTCATGTTAGGACACCCAACTCAAATAGATTTTTTTGTTTGTTCTTATTGGAGGAGAGAGAGGAGGAAATATTTTTAGTGTCCATGTGCATTGCCAATGAAGAGACTGACCTTTCAGTATTGTCTCATTCCATACAGTGGTCTTTACCATTAGCTTCAGAGAAAGGAAAAAGTACAGAACTTGCATGCATTTTTTTCTTTGTCTGGTCAACCTGTGTTAAAATCAAGGAGCTCTTTCCTGACTCATCCTGATGATTGGCTTCTCTCTTGAGGTAGAGCTTTGATAGGTCTTGCAATTTTTATCTTATGGTAATTTAACATAACTCAAAGGAGTGACATTGATTTTAATTAGGATTTAACATATGTTTATGTCTTTTTTTTCTGAGTCCACTAATTTGGGCTATATTGCTTTGGGGGAACCAACTCGTCTCTTAAACCTCTGAAGAACAGTTGTGCCTCTCTGTTCCAGTTTACCAGTAATGCTACCACTGAAGTGTGGAGGAAGAGCGGGGAAACCTGCCCCTCTTCAGTGTGGAACATAGAGCCTTCAATGTGTGTGTACGTCCCAGGAGTGTGCTGTTGTCCTCTGTAGCAATTTCAGACAAAATTACCAAATCCAGACTGACAGATGGCCCTTCCTCCCTGGAAAAAGAAGGAAAGGAAGAGGATAAAGAGATTTACAAGTTTAGAATGNAGAGATTTACAAGTTTAGAATGAACTAAACTACTTTGATGAAGTATTAAAACTAAATAAAACAAAAAAAAAAAAGGAAGAAAATAATTAAATAGATACAATGTATACAAAACTGCGTGAAGCTCCCAAGATGACAATCACATCACCAGCAGGCATCAGGAAAAGTCCCAGACTGGACTCAGTGATCTGGATTCCAGATCTGGGGTCAGGAATGCTTGGATCAGGATCAGAGGCAGACAGAGAGACAGGATCCTTCTCAGATGTTGGCCATTGAAGAAGGGGAGCTGACCCTTTGATCCCCCAGCTTTTATACTGAGCATGATGTGGATGGGATGGAATACCCCAGTTGGTCAGTTTTGGGTCACCTGTCCTGTCCACTCCTCCCTACAAGTGTGACCTCTCTGTGCTTTTCCACTTCCGACCCTTCAGCGGGGCAAATAACAAAATTCCCCGACCTTGGTTGTTCTAGCAATAAGTATGAGCAAGGGAAGGGCCTCTCTGCATACCGTCCCTTGGGATAATCAGGTCTTAGCACTGAGAGTGAATAGTTTCTGAACAATATGCTGTTAATTTCAGAGTTTAGTTGGTTGGAAAAGGCTCAGCTGAAAAAGTAAAATTACTGAACAGAGAATTGGTTTGTTTTCCCTCAAACCGGGACAGCTGTCATTGCAGAAGCAAAATTTCCTCAGCCTCACTCTCCTTCCTCCCCACCTGTTTTTTATTCTCGAAGGTGTTTCATTATGATATAAACTACTTGGGCCTTTATATGAGCAGTCCCGTGGAAATTAGAATTCTATGTTTCTTAAATGAGCCTTTATTTGGAAATACTCATCTCCAAGTCTTGAATTTTCATGAGTTTTCTTTGAAGAATCCAATTGAAGAGGATTCTCTTTCAGCAATTTAGGCCCTGTCTACTAAGTTGAGAAATATTTTTTACAGGAATATCTTGTTTATTACTCTGTATTGCTTATGTGTGGGTCAGACATAGAAGCATGTATGTCTGGGTCATATTTCTATTCTCTAAGGCGTTTTTACTTTGAATCATTGCAGTTGCATAGGTTTATTGTGGTCTTAGGTGCTGTTGACTATCTCCCCAGTTTCATGAAGTATATTTTCTCCTCCAAAAATGTTTCTCTTTTAAAGGTTATTTCAGATGTGCATTTCATGTGGCTTTCGGTTCTCCCGTGCATTTTGGGAAATGCACCATGTTGCAAAGGTGATACTGGGTCAGAGATGGTAGGAATTTTGTGACTTGAAAAAAAGACGCAGCCCTTTTGTTTTTATTTATGGACATGATTACAGTTTGGGCATGAGTAAGTCGGTAAGCCCATTAGAGCCTTCTAGGGAAAAAGAAAACATGAACCTCTGTTTAATTTTCGGGGAATGTTCTCTTTTCCTTTTGGCTACACTCTTCTCGCTGGTCAGCATCTCCTCTGTGTTGATACAAATACAGTACCAGCTGTGCCGTTGCAGCTCGCTGTCATTTGCACTGACATTTTCTGACTCAGAATTGATAGAATGAATGTATTAAGCTTTTCTGTTCCCATTTGACTTCAGTTTCTCAGTGCTTATTAATCTTAATCTTTTCTGATTGTCTTCCACTTGCAGCCAGGGACATGCATGAATATGAATGAAGTAGTATAAATGTTTTCTTCCTTTTTAAAATTTCATTGATGTGGTTTAGATGATTGAAAATAAAAGAACTGTAAAGCAGTCTTAAGTTACAGAGCTCAGCCATGAATGATGCTTAGTGTGCACTGAATAGGCAAATGAAGAAGAAGAGGAGAAACTGTTAGGAATTAGTATGTTAAATCAGAGTAGTGCAGTCTCATCTTCCTGAAGGAGACAAGCTGTGACAGCACCTCCAGTTTGTATGTGTGTGAAGATGTTACAGGTTGTTGATCTCATTCTTGTTGCGTGGCAACTGCTTTTTTTGTTGCTCGGAGAATAAAGTCCTCATTAGTGTAAAGTAGATGATTTTCCTGATGATTTAAGAACAGGAGAGCTAGTAGTAAGCTGCGTGGATCTACTGCGTGGAAGAAATGATCCTTTGAAGGATTTAAGGCTACCCAGTGAAGGTAGAGAGAGCACAGGAGTTTCTAAGGTTTTAGGCCCTGGTACAGAAAACAATATTTGAACTGCACAATAGTAATTTTATCTGTCTTTTCCATCTTGGGAGTATTACTATGCATACAATATATTAAGATTCCCCAAAGCGATTAAACAGTAAACGGTTAGCACTGAGATGTGTAATTACTTTTTATAATCTCCATTTATTTCTTAGTATTTCATCATGTATCAGTTATGATGTTACAGTAGGAGGAAAGTAAAAATTGGAAATTAATTTTTAGTCTGAAAATATATTGTAAGTCAATTCATTGCCTGACTTAATGCATCTTTAAACATGCCATCTGACATCTTCAAAATATGACCAAAACCTTTATATTCTCCTCTGATTTTCTTGGCTGTCACTTTGCTATAGGCAACTTATAAGACGTACATTATAAATTACCATTTGGAGGCAAAGGAGCCTGATACTTACAAAATTAATGCATAAATTCCTGGTGCTTTAAGACTAGCTTGCCAGTTCATGGTAAGTGAACTTATTTCCTTCCTTGGTTTTATTATTTGTCATGGCCCACTGACCTTTAACACAGCTAATTAAGGCCCCATTTTGTATATTTTTATGGAGATTTTATTTTGATGTGCTTTTGAAATCTTGAGAGAAGTTTTGTGTGTGTATGATACCACAAACACCACAATCTGTAAATGCTTTCTGTCTTTGGATAGATTGTGAAAGGGAGCCTCGGGGAAATTTAATGGGTTTGGGAGTTGATTTTGTTTTTAAATGAGTGGATTGGATATTACAATAGAACTGTTATACAAGAAGTACTTGGCCTTCACAAGTGTAACATCTATTTATGGTAATAGGTGCATTATCGTTACAAGTACTTTAAAGCTTTTAGAAAATAGTAAAAGAATTACTGGTTTCTCTTCTGATAAATTCTAAGAATAAGCATGGGAACTCAGTTACAACAAAATTGCTCTTATTTTGAGGGACAGGCTTCAGATTTCCAAATACCTCTAGCTTACTTTTTTCTTTCTCCCTGTGCTTCTGTACATTTGCAAGAAATGAGGGAAACGTTCTGCTTCCGTCCTGTTGTACATGGCTGGTGTTGTACGTGTATTAATATGGCTCCACAGTCAGGTTCATACTAACATCATCATTCCTTAGTTTGTGCAAAGAAGCTTGAAGCTGTTTCTCTCAGTGCTGTGTACGTGCATTATAATATGGGAATGCTTGCCCACTTATTTAAATATGAATATACTCAAATTAGCGCAACACTAAATATAGTGCAGTGTTTCCTTTTAAAGGTTGGAAATAGTGTCCCAGCTGAGATGGGAAACATTCATCAATACCTCTACAGGTTAGGATCTGATACAAAGTTAAAGTAGTAGAGTAACAACATAGATGAACTTTCAGAAGGCTATTTGTCACTAAAGGTCTGTTTCAGAAAAAAGTCCTGCCGTACGAAAGCACTCAAATGTGTATCTGTGTTGCCTTTGACATTGAAAATGTAAAATGATATCCTAAACCATGAATTAGTTTAAATGGACAAATTGATTGTGAGGGAGGAAATCACTTGTGATACTATTCCTGTTTTAAATGAAACATACTAAGATAAATAGCTCGGCGGTGGCAGTGTATGACTGGGTGTATGATTTGTGAACAGTCTAAGCTTATGTAAGTGCAAACCACCAGTGGAAGAGGGAGTGGAGCATCTGGAGCATCTCTTTTTCATTTCTGGCACTGCCTTTGTACCCCTTCTCGTAGGACAGCCCTGCCATGCATGTGGCTGCATGGTGAGCAGAATCAGAGCACTGATGTCAGCAAAAACTAACCTGGCTGAAGGAATTATATTTTTTAAAAAAAATCTGACTCAGTGCAATCCATTTACATGTAAAAAGGGAGGAAAAGGAGGATGGGGATGTACGGCCAAAGTATAGAAAGATAACAAGACCACACTTTTTTTTGTAGTTGTCTTCACTGATGTGCATTTAAATGAGCTCGTCAACTGTGCAGTGTCCAGTTCTGTATTCTAATTGCAAAATTATCCTTCTTTTTATTATGGATAATAAAAATGAATATGGCTGTCACATCATTGTTCCTTTTAGCTATTGTTTGTGCTGTCTTTCAGACAATAACCACGTTCTGTGGTCTCTGTAGTATATGGCCCTGTTGCTGACTGTTGCTACCATACAGTAAAGAATATAGCCAATAAGGAGAGCTTCGTGTAGAAGTGAGTCCTGAACAGTGAGTAGACATAACCAGAAAAAGACCACATTTTTGTTGAACATACTGATGCTACTGCACAAATACATCTGTACTGGAGAGTCTGTTTAATTCATGAGTCATACTGGTTTCCTTAGTCGCCCTTTAAAAAAAGTACATTGGTTCGTTTCCTATTTATATCTCTTTCTCATGTTTTCTGAGTGAAGTTTCTATATTACAGTTTCTCAATAAAGACAAGTAAGTAGAGGCTTTTTAAAATTCTGTATACAATTTAACCAAGTGAGAAAGGTTAACTTGAATTTTACTCAGATGTGAAAAATAGATGTAAACCATTTGTTTTTCCGTGAAGCTTACACTTAACTTGTGGAATTTTTACACTGCTTTGTAGAGTACTAGAGGGATGAACAAACACGTTGTGCAGCCATCCCACTTCAAGGTAACAGATTGTTCTGGACTTCTGCCAAATTAATAGAATGTAAATTGTAAGCAGCATGATGGACGTGGTCATGCTTTAGATGTCTCTCTGAATAATATTTGAGCAAGAAAGTCTTAACAGAAACTCTTTCCATCTGGTTTATGGCATATTTTTTAGATGAACTTTGCTTAAGTGTATAAGGAGTTGAAAACCTCTGTGTATGACAAGAATAAAAATCTTGCTTACAAATCACTCAATTTGCATACTTCACCTCCAATTTGATTCTTCTTCTGGGTTTCGCTAAGGTAGGTTCCTGCTACTCACTTACCATATTTTGACATTCTGTATGCACCTGGTATTTATTGTTAAGAATGTAAGTTAAGAATGCAGTCGGATGGAGGAAAAATAAAGGATAATTACCATCACTGTTCAAGAATTTTTCTGCTGCATCTGTTATACTCCTCAGAAATAAGGGGTGAAATGAAATACCAAATGATGCATGAAAGAGTTTTTGAATTTTCACCACTAGCCAGCAAACCTTTTCAGAGTTTAGGATGACAGATTGTCTCTAATCTAACCTAATTGTGCATAATGTGTGAATTGGACTTAATTTCACACTTGCTTTCTGACAGTTAGTAAAACTGAATCAGGGAATCCTTTAGAATTCAGTTCTCCAGATTCTTCAGTCATTTTTGTCCCTGTGTGGCTCCTCTCATTTTTCTGGTATAATTTGCTGCAGTACCCTGCCAAATTTATTAGAAGATGAGAGTTTCAGTAAATATAAGCTCTGTCATTAAATTTTACTTCATTTCATGATGGACTTAAGCAAAATGAAGAGGAAATGAGTAAAATGGATGGGGAAGTTCATGATATAATTATCATAGATCTGAGAAGTAATTTTCACTGGCTTTTGCCCTCAGAAGGCGGAAAAGAAACATGGCATATCAACGTATACTAACAATGTGGGTGCAGCTGTACTGTGGACTTGTGTGGCAGCCTGCCAGCTGACGGCCCAGCATCACACGTTCTATTGCACTGGGATTATCCAACCTGCTCTCCTCTGTGTCCTTTAGTGTGCTGGGATAACAGTGGCCAGATGTCATCTCCTTGTTTTAGTGTTGATAGATAATTGGCATCAGACTGCTTGTAATTCCATACCCAGCACATCTCAGGTGTACTAGGTATTTCTACACGTTAATACTATATCATGTCTCATGCCCCAACCTGGAGCTGTAGAGAGAGGGAAGAAAACCTAATGGCTAAATTATGCAGTGGGTATTTTTGAGTCCTTGCTGAAGGAGTGGCTGAGCTGTACTATACAGAGGCTAAAACAATTATCTGAAATTATCTTCCAAGACCGGTAAACAAAAGGCTAAAGTGGTGCTTGGGCTACCAGCCTGCGACATGGCTATCTAGACAGAATTTGTCAGGTGCTTTTTAAATCACAAGTTGTGAGTGAGGCCACTTATTGCCAGTGGAGCTGGAGACTTAGAAACTTGCTTGGGTTTTAGTGATGAAGAACTGACTGAGAAACTGACTGCTTTGCTCTGCACAGTCACATGCTGAAGGATGAAGGAAACAAGATCTGTATAAATACTTGGTGATCTGGACCTCTTCAGGACCCTCACAGTACATGTTATTTCTGTGATTTGGTTTTATTATATGGAAGCAGTATGGTATGCTGTGATGCAAATTTTGGGTGCTGGTAATTCATCTGGTACTGTGGCTTTCTGTTCCCAGATGCCCAGTAGTCACTGGCATACTAGAAATGATGTTGCTGTTACTTTAGTGAATTCTTCATTCCACCCTTTCTGGCATAATTAAAATGTGTGTGGAGGGAGTATGTGCAAGGAGTCTCTTCAGAGCTGCGTTCTTGATACGTGGATGGATTTGCTATCAATTGCTGCCTAAGCTTTCTCCCTTCCATAGGCCCTCCTCTCCTTTTTATCAGTGCTGTTTTCTGCTACAATCATTCCTTTAATTGCCCTCAACCAGAATGGCAGCTTTGCCAGAAGAATGGCTCAAAACAGACCAGCCACAGTGAGAACTTGGTGTGTTTATTGCATTTATTAATCTGTTAATGTATGTAATCCTTTTTCTTCTCTATTTTCTCCTGCTAACAACAATTTTCCATCTCTTCTGCATGCTTCCATGCCTAAGAAATTCAAAGCAGACAGCCTTATGTTACTCACTCAGTGCAGCTCAAACTCAAACTTTAATGTCAGAATGCAGTGTATTTTCACTAAGTACTTCCCACCAGAAAATACAGTATGTCAGCAGTGTGACAGTCTGTTATGCTGGAAAACATGAGACGTGGTCTAGAAATTATAATGTATCAGGAATATAAGCGGTGCAAGACATTTTTCATCGTTAAAGTCCTGAATTATTTCAAACCTGTTTATTTTCATTGAACTTGACTGCTGACTGTGAATGAGCAAGGCAATTTCAAGCACAGAACTTACTAGCTCTTGCTCTGCGTCATTTGGCAGAGCACAGCTTCTGCAGGCCAGGCACGTGGGCATGTGGGACTTTTCTGATGAATAAAATCAGGTGTACTCTTACTGACTGCCTTTGCTGCTTATAAGAGAGCACACTTTTTGCTTATGTGTCAGCAGCACCTTCTCTGCCATAAAAATTGCTTTCAGAGGCACAAAAGCAACAAGAATGCCTGTATCAGGTTATTCATAAACTGTCCAATATAGCTCAATAATATTGAAATAGCTTTAAAATAATATCATTCTCTTACATGTAGAGTGCAACAAAACAAAGATCACATCCTTGAATTTCTAGGGCTATTTTTTTATATCAGTAAAAATGTAAGGAGGGACTTGGGATACTTTAACAGCTATGATTTTCAGATGTTCTCTCACTAACTCACTCTTCCAAGAATCAGTGAAATGCTTTTCGTTATTCTCGGAGGTACGTATGTTCATTCCATTATAACTTGGAGCAGATGTTGAATGCAGTTACCAGACTAGTTGTGAAATATTGCTCTTCCAGCATATAGAATTGTTTTTCCTAATAGCTGTTTGGTTGTGATATTATAAGGTGTTGTGGAAAAAGGAAATTGGTTTTATGATCCAGTCGCCCCCGAAAAGCAACCCACAGCTGGAGGGAGAGCTAACTTGCTAGCACGGTGAGTGGATGGTTAGCACCTAAAGGTTTGCAGAAGGGACTGACTGGAAGACAGATATGCTCTTCTGTTCCTTACGTTACAAATATGCAAGTTTCTAAAGACTTTGGCTTTGGAAATCTGTCTAGATACTGTTCATTAATTTCAGAGAATCCGCAACTAAAAAGCAGCGAGTATCAGGAAAGGGATATCTGTTTGTATGTTCAGAACCTGATGTAAAAGGTAGGTGGAACACACTTGACAAACGTTGTCTGACTTCAAACTGTTGCTCATTTCACTTTCAGACCTGGGTCTTGTAACATGGGCATCAGTCTTTACTTGAATTGTAAAGAGATGAACCTTCATTAAAAACAAAGATTCTTAAAGCAACTTTCCTTGTTGGAAATATCTAAAAGGACCACACAGTTCTTGTATTACAAATACTTGGTAAGGAAAATTTTTCACCAATATTTAGTTTTCTGTACACTTCTGAACTGAGTTGATTTGTTTTCTGCTGGATTTTGAATTGAATTCCACTTCCAAGACGTGCTGGTTTTTTTCTGTGACAAAAAAGTTGTCCTGGAAATGCATTGGTTCTTTCTGATAGGTTTGGGAAATTGATATTTCAATCCAGCATCCTGTTTGGAAGATATGCAGTGATTTCCCAAGAAATGTACAGCACAAAGATTCATGCTGTCCTTTGACAGTACTCCTTCGTGCTTCTACCTTGTAAGGGAATCTTTAGCATTCAGGAACTGTCAACCTGACACAAAGAGCAGCTGCTTTTGGGATTCCCTCTCTGAATTAATATCTGGTCCAAGCACCAGAACCCAAATTTTTCTCATTTATATAAAAAATCTTATTGACCCAGGGGAACTGAATGTACAGCTTAGAGACTAGAGCATTGGGTAAATATGATAATGATGTATCCATGGGTAACTGAGAAGATGATAGAAGAAATGACAGCAATTACAAAGACCTATTCACAAAGTTTTAGAACTTGTAATTCTTGTTTAGAATAAGTGGACTTTCATACAGTCTTTTTCAATGTTGTCCAAAAAACAGGAACAAATACAGAAAAATTAGTATGATGAAGTTTCCTTTCTAGTTTAGATTGTTTTAATTAGCAGTGTAGCAGAGGCACAGAAATCCAGACTAATTTTCAGAAATGTTAGGTTCTCCCTCTCCCCTTAATTAGAATTGTTTGCCAGTTCCCAGTTTATGAAAATCTTACTGGTATATCAGGTTAACAGTGATGCTGTGTTCCTACATCTCAGTAGGAAACCTAGTTACTCTGTTTCAGTTGTAGGAGTGGCAGTGTGCCCAGGTGGCCAAGAAGGCCAATGGCATCCTGGCTTGCATAAAAACCAATGTGACCAGCAGCAGTAGGGAGGTGATTGTCCCCCTGTACTCAGCACTGGTGAGGCCACACCTTGAATATTGTATCCAATTCTGGGCACCTCAGCACAAGAGAGATCTCGAGGCGCTGGAGGGAGTGCAGAGGAGGGCAATGAAACTGGTGAAGGGCCTGAAGGATAAATCTTATGAGGAACAATTGAGGGAGCTGGGACTGTTTAGTTGGAGGAAGAGGAATCTGAGGGGAGACCTCATCACTCCCTACAACTGCTTGACAGGACATTGTAGAGGGGTTGGTGCTGGTCTCTTCTCACAGGTAATTAGCAATAGAATGGAAGGGAATGGCTGCAAGCTGCAGCAGGATAGGTTTAGGCTTGACATTAGGAAAAGATTCTTCCCAGAAAGAGTGATCAGTCAGTGGAATGGGCTGCCCAGGGAGGTGGTGGAGTTGCCATCCCTGAATATGTTTAAAAGTTGATTAGATGTGGTGTTGAGGGGTATGGTGTAGGGTAGAACTTTGTAGGGTAGGGCTGATGGTTGGACTCAATGATCCCAGGGGTCTCTTCCAACCTAAAAGATTCTGTTATTCTATGACAAAGGGGAAGGTCTGAAGAGAGGAAGACTTTCCCTCTGTAGAGGAGGACTGGGTTAGAGACTACATGGCAAAACTGGACATCTATAAGTCTATGGGCCCTCATGGGGTGCATCTCAGCACCTGTGAGTGCTGAGAGAACTGTCAGATGTTATTGCGGGCCACTCCATCATCTTTGAAAAGTCATGAAGAACAGGAGAGGTGCCTGTGGACTGAAGGAAGGCAAAAATCACTATCACTATACTGCATCCAGTTCTGGATTCACCAGTTCAAGAGAGATAGGGAACTACTGAAGAGAGTCCAGCATAGGGCAACAAAGATGACTACGGGATTAGAGCATCTCCCTTGTGAGGAAAGGCTGAGAGAGCTAGGAATCTTTAGCTTGGATAAGGGAGACCTTATCAATGCTTACATGTATCTAGAGAGTGGATTGAAAGAAGATGGAGCTGGACTCCTTTCAGTGGTTCCCATTGACAGAACAAGGGGCAAGCAATGGGCACAAGCTGGAACATAAGAAGTTCCATTCAAATATGAGGAAAAACTTCTTTTCGGTGAGGGTGACAGAGCACTAGAACAGGCTGCTCTAGGAGGTTGTGGAGTCCCCTTCTCTGGAGATGTTCAAGACCCGCCTGGATGCAGTCGTGGGTGATGTGCTCTTGGCAATCCTGCTTTAGCAGGGGAGTTGGATTGGATGATCTCTAGAGGTCCCTTCCAGCTCTAACAATTACGTGATCACTGATGAGGTTGTTGGGTGTCCACTGTAGGTTCAGTGTTCTTTTTGGAAGAAAACATTAGGATGCGTGATTGTGAGGGAAATGTGTTTGATGTAGAAGGAACAGGGAAACAGCTATGCAAACATTTTAGCCTGTCTTTATTAGCACCGAATGTTGATAATTCTCATTCTTTGTCTCACAGCTGCAGTTAGGCCTTTGCTTACCTATGCTATGTTAATGCTTATTTTTGGCTACTTACTAACACCTAACATGAACCCACCACAAGTTTCTGTAATTTTGTTCTTGGGTTCTTGCTTCTCCTAGCACTTGAGTAGTCATGTAACAACTTCTGAAGTGGCAGATGAATGCTATAGAAGCTGAGAAAATTCACAGCAAAAACAATTGTAATTTTCTAATGCGAGAGACCTGAAAGTAGTTTTGACCCTACTGATGGAGGATAAATATAGAGCTGAAGACAACCTTGCTTTGTTGTGCTGACACTTGGGGGTGGTGTGGACTCTAAATTCCAGGCTAAGTGACTTGAGACTTGGAACCTCCAGAATGATAAACCCATGTATTTTAAAGTAATAATCTCATATTGTGTTCCTGATAGTATTTACAACCACCTACACTTTGTTTTCTGTGGCTCAGAGTTACAGCAGTATTTAAAAGTAATTTCTATGCTGAGAAAACTGAGAGTGGGGCAACTGGTCTTTTTTCAAACTTAAACTCTCTTGACTTGGTAGTTCTTATTCCTCTTCTATAATAACAACTCTTGCAATATCAAAATGTTATGTGAAATTGAACTTTCTTAAGAAAAAGAGGAAGGTGAGGAGGGAGGAATTTCTAGCTGCCTAACTGTGGGGNGGATGCATTCCTGAGTGACCTGATCTAGGTGTTCCTGCTCTGGAAGGGAGATTGGACTAGGTGATCTTTCAAGGTCCCTTCAAATCCCTGATATTCTGTGATTCTGTGATGCTGTGAAGGCATAGACATTATAAGGGATATTTGGGATATTTGGAAGGCCTGAACACATTATTTTATTTTGGTGCTTCAGAGGGGATTCCAGACCTGCTTTCTGTGGGCTCCGTGCTGGAAGCAAAGGCATGCAGTGCCAGTGTTCAATTCATTTGTTGACAATTAGAGTATCTTCTGAAAATTCAAAAACCATATCTTCTGAAAATTCAAAAACCAAGAGACATTTGTCTTCTCACATTTCTTGTGCTGCTACCCCTACCCCCCAGTCCCCTAAAGAAGCCCACTCCAAAATGCTGTGGGTTAGTAAAACTTCAACGTTTGTAGGTGGAGGAGGAGAAAAAAATCTGGATTATGATCACAAAATCTTGCAGCAGTTTGATTCCCATTCCTCAGATTGCTTCTTTTGAGTTTATTTTGGTAACACTGAAAATTTAAGTCTGACTTTTCTATGCTGTTTGAAATGCTTATTGAAACTTTTTGTTATCTGAACTAGTTCTCTCCAAGAAATACTGGTGAGATCTCCAAGCTTATAAAAGAGGCATTCCCGACTTCATTATTTACAGTAAATTTTGTTAAACACTACCTCTCCTCTGAACTTCTGCTGTCATGGAGAAGATTTGGCATTTATTCACCATCCAAACCTCTGAATGTGTAGCTCCAAACCAGACACTTTGATACTACTTTACAGGGATAAGATAATCACGAATGGCTTGATGGGGGGTTTTCTTGCAATTCATTCTCCCCAAGAATATTGCCATGTGAAATAACCAATGTAGTTTGTCTGCCCTACTCTGTGTTTCTATCACAGCTTTGCTGTAGGCAGTTTCTTACTGGCATGGTATAACCTTATACCCCTAGCAGAGTAACCTATAGCTGTAAAGCAGAAAGTGTTTACTTCTCACTGTCTTCTGTCTTTTGTGGAACGGAAAAAGTTCCATTTTGAAGAATGCAAATTTCTGTAATGAAACTAGATCATACATACGGCTCCCAAATTCTAAATTTTCCATTGCTTGTCTGGACTTTTTTATTTAATGGAATCATGGAATTGTCAGAGTTGGAAGAGACCTCAAGAGATCATCTAGTCCAACTCCCCTGCTAAAGCAAGATTGCTTAGAACACATGACTCAGGACTGCATGATGTGCAAAGCAAAATTTAACACCAATAAATACTTAATGACACTAAGAATTATCTTAATTGACGATATTTGGGTTCTCTTTACAGAATCTGGTTCTGCAATTACTGCTTCCTGTATTGGTTTGGGGAACTCCACAACACCTCCACCTGGACAGGCAGGAAAACCAGTGCCAGGATACAATGGTAAGACTGCTAAACCTGCTACTTGCTTATAGTCCTGAATAAGTGCTCTTTAATTTTCATACCTTGTAGGAAAAGCAAATTACAGTCTTATTAACACATTTTCCTCCTTGCTGTAACAGGAAGCTGGGTTTTTTTTTGTGTGTTTTGAAATGTGATTGTGAATAAGAAACTCAGAGGTATGTTCAAGAAGTTTGATTAAATACTCCTACCGTTGTCATGTTCAGTGCAGAAGTATGTGCTAGCCCTTTCATATACTAAACATATGAATGAAATACTGGGCTTTAAGGCTTTATCTTCACTTCTTATTTCCAGCTGGGAGAAATGGTAGGCTATGGACCAAATTAACAGGATGAGCCCTCATTGCCTCAAAGCTATTTGTATGCAGAGGGTGTCCCCCACGGATTAAGAGTGTAAAAATATTTTCATACCTGGAAAGCCCTGATTTTTACATAATTTTCAAGAATTACTTAAAGTCTGAAAAATAATTACATTAAAAATCAAACGATCTTCAAGAAAAGTTCTCACATCATTGGGCAGAAAGAGCTAAGCTGTTTTTAATTCTAATATGTACAAGCACAAGTGAATGTTAAAGAAAATAAACATTTTCAGCAGATCTGGGTTTTGGCATTTACAGTTATGGCATGAAGGCAAACAATAGCTTAAAAAAACCCATTAAAACAAAGCCATGAAGTTTGTCCAGAGTTGTAATAAATAGGGAAGAGTGGAAGAATGTAATTGCACCACGCATGATACCAGGTGATTGTTAGGCCTAGAAAAGAAGGCATGAGTAGCAAGAATATAAGAAATTTCCTATGATTTTCTTTGAACATTGGGCCTAGTGTAAGTAAAGAACTTCTTTGAATAGAATGAAGGAAATTTCTTTAACATGCCTTAAAAGGGAAACATAAAATACGTGCTAAAATTCACTAACGATTTATGAAAGAACTTTTCCTCTTTCAGTCTTTGGCTAAGGCCAATGAAGTCACGTAACATCCAGTTATTCATAAAAAGGTGGATCTTGAAATTGCTCTGTATTGGCAGTTTTCTTTCTGTCACCTGCTTCTGTTTTGATCTTGTTTTGCTGCTGTTACTATATTAATTAGAAGAGATCCTTATGCCATTTAGAAGCTAGATTCTGTTTTTTTAGATTACACATGCACCTGTTAATGGTTCTGGGTATTGCTCAAGTTATATTGTATTTGTGCTGTGACATAAATAGAAACTTACAAAATCTACTTTTTTTCCTTAAACACAGCCAAATTCTTTCCTGTCACAGTATTGCTAAAACAAACTGATTTCTTTGCTGAGTGTTTTAGAACACAAAGAATAAAACCAGTATTTAGCTATGATATCAGTGGCACAAATTGCCTTTAAAAGGGAATCAAGATACCATATTAATTTCTAGCTCTGCTGCCTTAAATAAAACATTGTTGTGCTTTCCTTTTGATCTACGTGAACTCTTTCCAGGTAATTTCATTGTGGTTTTTCCAAACGGAAGCAAGTCCCACATTTTAAAGAATGAAGTCAGTCCTTCAGTAATTCAGGAGTGAGCAATATAGTATCAGTATAGTATTGAAATACACTGCTGCTAGGAGAATAAATGCTAGAATTGCCATCTCAATAAAATAACTGATTAGATTTTACTAAAGTATAATAAAAAATAGGAAAAAATAAGAGAGAAAGCTTTGACAGCTATATCTGAGTGAGTCTTTTTCAGAGTGCTCTGAGACTAATTTCTCCAAATCTAACCATACTGTTTTCTTACACATGTTTTTATACCATCTAAAAACATATAAGGAAAAAACCCAAATGCATTTACTCATCATAAGTGGGTTTTACTTATGCCATTCTTGCTGTTTTTCGTGTCTGTGTTTCCAATCATCCTTTTGATTTCCTATCCCAGTTACTCATTCCAAGTCACTGATTTATAAGACTGGACTTGCTTGTGGATAGTTGCTGAGCTGTTGCTTTCAGCAGGCTCTCCAGTTATTTAAAAATTACCATCCTCTTTGAAGGAGAGGCTTCAGCCAGAAGTAGTAAACTACAGATGTTGGTATTCTTTAGTCAGATAGGAAATGTTATTACTCATAAGATTCTTAGCAGGGTTTTAGTCAGAAGTCTGTCATCCTTTTTTCCCCCCATTTCACTTGGAACTTCTTGATACAGAATGTAAGATTATTTGTACTAATTTAGATCCAGCTGAACGGTGCTTTTTTTGCTTGGGCAGACTTCAAGGAACATGGTTTTTAAATCTATGTCAGCCCAGTCTGATGAAACCTTTCCTCCCTGTTTTTTCATGCTTTACTCATACTTAGTTTAGTTCCATTTATCACAAGCCAGGTTGTCATCTGACATTTCTTCCTTATGCCCACCCCTTCAGAAGGAATGGGTGGTTTTAGTAGATTTTCCAGACGACTGCATGAAAGATGTTTTTCCTCAGAAACCTCAGTCCCAGGATATGATACTTTCACTGAAGGTGATGGGTGAGTGTCATCCAGGGAAAAGCCTTCTGTTGGGAGGTCTGGATTCTTTGACCTCTACCCTCATGTGGCTTTGGGTACTTCATGAGTTACTTTATCCTTTTTGCTAGACTAGAATAAGCCTTGTCAGCTGGGGAGCATCTTACTGGGTCTTCTGAGAGTGTTGGAAAACCAGATTCACTTATTTACTGCTAATAGTATTTCTTGCATTAACTGGGTTAACCTCCAGTAGTTGTAGTTATTATTTTTTACTCCTTTTACCTGTACTTTTTCTTCTGTTTGTCATATTCCTGAAAGGGTCCTTTTCTATATCAAAGTTTAGATATAGAGTTTTTGGTATGGAGATGTTTTATAATCAGTTCTATATTTCTCCCTTTTTGACTTTGAGCTAGATCTGCTCCCAAAGCACAAGCATTATTTAAGAATTTTTGTGCTTAGAGCTGAATGTTAATAAGGTCATGAAATTATCCAGTTTGGGACTCCCAAGTTACTTTATTCCTTTTGATGCTTGGTGCATTGCTATTCTGAAGTATGACATAAGATGATATCCATGAAGAAAGAGACTTTCGTCCACTTAAATACGCACTACTTGACAGGAGTTCTGTATTACTTTTTTTGCAGTGATGATTCTGGATGAAAATAAGGAACCAGTGAAGGCAAAGACTTTAGGAAATATTGTGGTAAAGTAAGCAAACTAAGTATCTTACAAGAAGATTACGAAGTGGTCCATTGTCTTTTGTGTAAAGTTTATATATATATATACATGTATAAACCAATAATTGAAGTAATGAGGGTTGAAAAGCATGACTGTCTCTGATATTGATACCAAACTTCCAGCTCTTTTAACGACTGTTAATGTTGAAAAATCGCAGATGACATTGTGTCAGTGAGTAAATGTGGATTGCTGGGTTATTTCTGAGACTGCAGCAAAGTTTACCATTTTCTTACTTATCAGCCTGTTTACACAGGATTAAGCCTTCCTGTTGGGATGTACAAGCAAGATACTGAATCGTTCTCTTCACTGTTTTATCTTTCAGTTTAGTGAAAGAGTACAGCAGCAGATTGACCTGCTTTGGTTTACTGGTGTCCTGCTGCCTCCTCTTTCACTGTCCCCTAATCCCAAGTCATGCACATTCCTAGAGGGAGAATGTGTACTTTCTGATCTCTGTGAAAACAGCAAGGTATCTTTGAGTGTGCTTTGCATGAAACTGTGTCCAATGATGGTAGCACTTGGACAAAATACATAAATATGCACAGAAAAAGAGTCCAGGAAAAAAAAAAACAACAAAAAACCCAACCAAAACCAACAATAAACAAAACCCAAAAAGACCCCAAAGAAACAGAAAAAAAAAAACCAACCAAAAACCCTGTTGTGCATCAGGTAGGTGATTTTAGTACCACTTACCAGACTCCTGTCAGATGAGTTCCATAAGCTTTGATATTCTTTTTGGAAGTACACTCTTCTTAGCAACTTTTCTTACATCAAGGAGCCTCTGCTAAGATAACGTGGTGAACATCAATTACCTTTATCTTAACTTCTGCCATATCACTGTTGCCAGACCCTCTCCTTACTTGCTTGCCTGCTGCTCCCCGCAGAATAGATGCGAGCCCTGTATTCTGGATGTTTTCTCAGGCTTTTATGCAAATGGCATTTTCCTCAGACAGATACCTACTTTGTGATTAACACGTTAGCTGTAGTCTTCTCTGTTTTCAGTCACAGAAAATACTTTAGTTCTGAACGCTTCCTAACTGCTGGCAAATACAAGTCCCCGAAGAAATGCATTTGGCCGCTTCTTTTGTGGTAAAATGTAGGAGAGCTGTGGTAACTCAGAGCCTTCACTGCTTGTTTAGATGAGTGGATTAAGCATTAACCTTCAGTGAGCTGGCATTCCCTCAAAAGCTGAAGTGCTGGGACAGATGCGGGCTGGCTGGCCGCATAGGGCTGGCCCTGCATAGGGCATTGGGATTGCTGAGCTGTGGAGGTTTTTTCATTCAGCTTTACCACTGCTCTAATGTACCTAGCCCGCTGTGGAGATTAAGGTAGTATCACGTGAAGTTATTGTACTGTGTGGCACAGATGTGTGTTTTCAGAATGAAGTCTATAATCTGCCTAATTTTCAGCATTTCAGGCGAAGCCGCCAGCACACGGAGTTGTGTGTTTTTAAATGCACATACCATCTCCCCGCAATCAGCAGACTCGATTTGTTTTAGGTGTACTTTTCCTGTGACGTGTGTAAGATTGTAAATTCATTCCATTGCTGAGTATGAATAATTAACGTTGCTCCAGAGTGTGGTTTGCAGTACCAGTAACCCAGGTGAGAGCGGGGGGCCATCTTTCAAAGCCCTCGCCTCTGTAGTGCCAGATGCCATAATGAAACACTGGCTTGTAATCGATGGAGAGGGAGAAAGGTATTTTGTAAGAAAATTGATCCTAGCTGTCTTAGGATGTCAGCTAGGATGGAATAAATCACCTTGCAGGTGTGCTCATGCCTTTTTAGTGACTGCAGGGGTGACACAGCTAACTCTAGGGTAGGTGCTCAGCATTAGCTACCAAAAGCATCCTTTGCAGCTCTGCCAAACAAGCCCAATTATATCTACTGACACGTAGTGTTGGTAAAAACATGCATGCCTGTCAGGAGCGGATATTGCTCTATTAGAAGATCCTGTTTGAGATCATAGTCAAACCCTTAAGGCCTTTTTCTTTACTAATGTTGCCCCACATTTAGGTGTTTATCTTAAGGGATTACAAATGTGTTTATATATTGATTTTTGTTGTTGTTGTTCATTTTGTTTTGTTTGACTTGTGCTGCAGTCAAATAAATTGATAGGGGAAAAAAGGGGGATTTTTGTAATGTTTCAGATTGGGGGGGTTTTTTTGAGTGTTAGATCACTCAAGAAAGAGTAATGGCGTAGGGATGCTATTATTTTATCATGTCCCTATTTATTGTAATATCCATTTTAAAATAGGGATGAGAATAAGAGGGAAAGAAATTATCTTGAATCATTAACATAGTTGATATTAAACCAATTCTGAAATAGGTTAGCTATCTTTCTCTCCCAGCCTTTTGTGACAACAGGATCTCTTAAAATTAATTCTGTCGCTTAACCATAAAAACTCCAACAACCAATCCCCCAAAAAACCCAAGGAAAAAAAAAGGCATAGATATTGAGGAGATTTAGGAGGCCAATTTTGGATATTTTAACACTTCTAACATTTAAATGTTTAGACTGTTTACAGAAGTTGTTTTTAAGGTATTATGGTCACAGTGTCATAACGTTTTGTTCCAGGTTTCATTTTGGTAAGTGACAATTTGCTGCAGCATTGCAGCATTGCTTGATTTTTGGTCATAAAAACCTGTGACTGTCAAGGTTAAGGCATGATATTTTCTATTTTCTGCTTCATTCAGCTAAGCAGTTATTTAGCTGTAAAACTTTTGACATGTTTTGATTAGAGCTAGTTTTCATAAAGCCTGTCTGCAAAGAAGCCTTTCCTCTCTTCAGCAGACTTCTAAATGTAAAGACCCCTTAAAACTAGTGGAGGTGATCCTTGTTACTAGCCATGTTTGTCACCCCAGGGGCATGTCCCCATTCAGCTAGAATTAAATGGGAGAGTCAGGATAGTGTTCACTCTGTCGCACGCTCAGCAGCAAAATATGGTGTACCATTTTAGAAAAAGACACGGGTGTTTGCTTTATCTGCAGCCTATGGGAGTTGAGAAATATTTTTCGGTATTTCTTGGAGAGGAGAATGGTATTGTAAGCAGCATGTGGCCAGCTGTGCAGAAGTGGTGTGCCGCTGCTCTTAGTTATTTTTATCCCAGCCTAACACCTGGGAAAGGCTGTTGGGGGCTGCATAAGGCCTGGAGTGCTCTTAAGTATAGTACTCAAAATACCTATTCTTACAACAGAGTTTTAAACTTTAATTTTATCCTGCAGGAGTCAAATACTTTAGAAAGGTAATTCTTATGTCTAATCACTCCACCTTCCTGCCCCAAGTACATTCTATTCTTTACTCATCTGCCAACTGATACCTGTTTTTTTCTATGTAATGATCATCTATGCCCCTTGGAAAAAATTTTTTTTCTGACAAGAGCTCTCGTACAGGCTAATGTACATGGACTACACAGTAATGTTTTTGACTTCACAAGTCTTTCAGGATAAAGCAATCAAAAGCAGTGGCACAACATTTATGATACAAGGGCAAGGGAAAATGAAGATAACCGCAGCTCATGAGGATGGGCTTGTATGAATTGTTTCTAAATTTAATTTTTTTATCATTTTGAGCTAGAATCTTTGGACATGAAAGATTCTGAGGATTTATTACAGTGTGAAAATGGTAGCAGCAATGACCTCCATTTCCATTAGTAAGACCAGTCTGATTTAGTGACACACTTCTTCCGGCATTGTTCTGACTTTCCTGTAATTAATACACACTTGAAAATGTATGTGTGTATATGTAATCATGATGAACCATGAGAATTTTCTAAGCTGTCTGTTCTCATAAGGAATGTTAGCAAAGAGAAATAAAATTTAAATTCCACTGCAGTGGGAAACTCAGTTTTGCTCTTGTACGTTAGAAAGCTCGCAAACCCATTATGTTTATTTTATGAGGCAGTCGTCAGCACTGTCTCATTAGCAAGCATTTTTCTTTATATTCACCCACAACAGCAAGAGGACTATATTTGCCTTACACATACTGTATCCAGAGAGTAATGCCTGCCAATAAATTTCCCGCTGGATCCTAGTTACATTTCTTCTTCGTTAATGTTGTGCCATAATAATGAAGGGCAAGTATTTACTAATTTGTTTTATCAATTTCCACTGCACAGAAAAACATAAATATTCCAGTTCTGTATTCATACAGAGGTGAGACAATGTAGTTACATCATACAGCAATTCTGAAATGCTTTGGTTATTGTAGTTAAATTGCATTTAAGAATAGTGACTATGTGAGAGGCTCTGAAAACCATTAATGTTGTGGGGATTTTTCATTAATTTGGGATCAGTGGAGGAAGAGGAAGGAAAACTGTAATGTTCTATCAATAGTTAAAATTATTTGAGTGGTGATCCACCCCATGATATTAAGTAAAATAATTCAGAACTTCATGTACAGAGCTGTAAGAGCATCAAGTATTGAAAAAGAATTTTTATTAATGAGATTTTATAAAGCAAGGGTCATGATAAATTTACAGCTTTTTATAATTTTAGATTTTAAGTTAGCTAAATGGAAATGTGACAGGACTTTTGAAGCAAATACCATAAAGTTGATATCCTTTGGTGGAAGAGACGGTGTTCAGAAGTAAGCAACCCATTCACAGTTTCACTCAGTGGTACTCTGTTCAATTTGTATACATTATTTAGGGAGCAAATAGGTGTTCAATAAAAAGCTTACTCATTTACTATTTCTTAGACTGCATTACAAATAATAACCAGTATCTGTGTGGAAGTCTGAAGCAACCTGAAGGCAGGAGTGTAATCATTAAGGTGCACAATAGAAATGCTAACCAAAAAAAGCATAAAGGGAAAAAAAGAAAGAAAGAAAAAGATATATTCTCTGGCAGTACACTGTAGTACTTTGATGTCCTATTAAAGAAAATGCAGAAAATCTTATAAGACTTATAGGGATATGGTGTAGGAGAGAGCTTTGTAGAGTAGGGCTGATGGTTGGACTCAATGATCCCAAGGGTCTCTTCCAACCAAAGGATTCTATGATTCTATGACTTGACAGGTCAATATATGGGTATTTTAACTTGGGATATGCACTTGAGAGAAGTCACAGGGCTCGTTTGTGCTCCTCTGCTTCCCAGGGAGCAAAGGAGGCCAGGAGGCCGTGGTAGTCGTTTTAGGTAGTGAAAGCTCTGTCTGGAGCCAAGAGAAGGGTGTATGGCTTTAGCTCAGAAGAAAGATCGAGAGAAGCTACCAGACATGCCAAAATTGCTACTGAAGGTCTTACTGTTAACAAGTGTCTCAGTAACAAATGTTGCCTATTTTTCTCTTTTTGTGAATGTGTGACACTATTGCTGGTCTGTACTTCTAAAAGAATATATTCTTTTATCATTAACTTAGATCCAATGATAAGAGCCAATACTCAATATTCTGAAATTTCCATCTATGAATGTAAAAATTCAAGTACTTAGACACTCAACGAAACATCTCTCTTTCTCATATGTGATTGTTCTACAGTGTCGGAAAGGGATTAGGCTATATCTCCACTGCTTGAATTCCTTTTATTTTTTTTTTGTCATTTTAATCATGTGCTTTATCATTTTGTAAGTGATTTTTAATGTTTTCTTATTAATTTTTAAAGTGTATATATATATATTTAAAAAATTACATAAGGAAGCAGGAAATTAGAGGCAATCCAGGAGAGGGCACGGTGCAGACCCATCTGAGCGGCTGCCCTCAAGGAAGATTGCTGGAAGGAGAAAAGTGTTGCTTGTAGAACCATGTAGAGAAAGCGTGTCATCCTGCATAAGTGACTTGCAATATGTTCCTGTAAGTGAAGGTCATATACCTAGGATCAGTGAAAATTTGCTAGATTTATAAGATGAAGGATTGTATCCTAGAAAGCAGTGATCTTCAAAGTGGATAAACCTCTGAATACAGAAGATTTTTGGATGAAATGTAGCTAGCTGGTAGTGTGACTAAGCAGGCAATATGATCCCTTGTTATTCAGTAGGGAAACTGAAAAGGAGCTATTATTATTATCTGTGGATATGATAATAATAGCAAAACTACTAATGCATTCTGTTCAGGTTTTATGTCTGTATTTTAAAAGGCTATTGAGAAGCTGGCTGGGTATTGGAGAAGATATGATTGAGAGTTATTTGAATATTGGAAAGCTTGGTTTAAAGAAAATTCCAGCTTAACTTGTATGTAGTTTATCCAAGATCAGTTAAGTGATGACTTTATCAAGGTCAGGAAATACCCACAGGAGAAAGACATCTCTGAGAGACTGCTGTTTAATCTAGCATAAAGAGATTGGAAGCTGAAGCTAGATGTATTGAGATGACAGGTAAACCACATAATTTTAGCTATTGGAGCAAATTCTTGGGAGTATGGTGATTTTCTTAGCCACCTCGAAGTCAAACTTGGATATCTATCTTCAAGATACACTGGCATTTAACAAAAGTTACGGTCTTGAGACGTGAGGTGATGATGTCCTTTAAGATGTGTTATAGGGGAAGTCAGATTAGATGATCATGATGAATCTGTTCAAAAGATTTCTCTCCTTGCCACCCACATGCTTTTTCATCAACTTTTGTCTTTTCCCTTTTTTAAGTGAAACAAAGAGTAGGATTTTCAGTGTGGGAGCAGTTGGGCCAAAGACAGGTTTTCTAACAGATTTCTGATTGAGTACGTGAGTTGCATTTGAAATTTCTCTTTTTTTACCATTTTCCAGGCACTTTCACTAGTTTCTGATGCTTTCTGTCTTCCCTTCTAAACTATAGGGTTTGGGTTTTTTTCTGTGAAGTCGACACGGAAGCCAACTACTTTGGTGACCTCATTCAGCTAATTAACAGAATATCTCATAAAGACTGGTGAATGTTTGGGGTGCTCTCTCTTCTCTTGCCCTTTTCTCCACCCTTTTTCCAGTGCTGTTGTTCCTTGTGTCTGAAAAAGCTTCTACATTCCAGATAGCTTTCAAACTTGCAGTCAAAAATTTTAAGAGTTATGTTTACGCACAGCACTACATAAATGCTGAGTAATAATATAGCTGCCAGTCAAGATGATTTAGTTCCATTCACAAGCCCAAACTCATTTAACAATGGCTTATACTTGCTTTGACTAGCTGTAATGAACAGCCTGTGAGTACCATTGTCTGCCATAAAATCAAAGGACTTCTTTTCTGAAACTCAGCAAGGTGGCATCTCTCATAGTTTTTTGACTTTTATATGTACTTTAAGAAATCTGCTTTTATCTGTAAATTATATTTTGAGTGCTGTGTCTATAATTGCTTTGTTCCATCAATGGGGAATCTTGCATCATTTTGATGAGTGGTGTCCTGAAAGGATGTGACACACAGAGTCAAGATTTTCTTGGGCTAAGCTAAAGGTGGGCTGTGCTGTGTATGGTCAACCTCTGTTGTATGAAAATTAAATGAACTGTAAAACAATGCTTAAAAAACAGATAGAGATTGTCATTTAAAATTCTCTAGCAGAAAACAGTTACTGTGAAAGCAGCTCAGAGCTTTTCAGTGATGCTGCCAAGCTCACCTAATCTGTCTTAGTTTCTCCACTTCATAATGAAATTGCCTTCTTATCTTTGCACAGCGTAACCAGAGTGGATCTTTGTAAAACGAACCCATATAATTTACATCATTAATTTAAACAGTTTACCTAGTTTTCCCAATGCTGTTCTAAATGTATTCAACCTTGAAATGAGAAATGAGCCTGGATCTGTATTCCTGTGGTTGTGCAATTGTCACCTTAATTTCACTGGAGTAAATGGAGAATAGCATAATTTGTATTGCTGTTGCTGTAATGCTTAAAAATTGTCCAGAGTGAGATAAAAATTCAGACCTATATATCTTTTTTTTGAGATACTTTTCTCAAATTCAGGTGCTTTGATTCAGCTCAGTGTAGGATTTTTGCCTTGAACCTCGACTTGGGTTTGAAACTGACTATTCATTGCTTGTTCTATATACAGGATGAGGTGACTGTAGTTAGCCTGATCAAAAAAGCCTCCCCCCGCTTCTCACCCCCCCATCCAAATGGTGGAAGCAGGGTTTATATTTTTGACAATATAGTAGCTATACTATAGCTGGTAACAGGTTTGTGTTTTAGAAGAAGCTGGCATGCTTGTCTTGAATGTGTATTTGTTGAAACTCGTGACTGTCATCTCCAGAAGGGAGAAGCAATGATGATAGGAAAGATGCTGAAAGAATTATGACCATATGAAAAATCCAAGCAAGATTAAGTGTAAGGGAGGGCTTATCTTTAAACTGATAGCAGGTGTAAAGGCTCAGCACTGGCTGGTTTGTGGTTTGGTATGCAGGATGAGAGAGAGAGAGAGAGAGAGAGAGAAGTTAACAAGTAGCTTGAGAAATACAATTAGTACCTCCCAAAGTGCAACTAAGCAAAGCAAATTCTTTGTATGTTATAGAAATGATGATGAAGGAACCTACCTCCTCTGTCTTGCTCTTCTCTGCTCCTGTCGCTTGTGAAAGGAATGCAGGATCTGTCTAGGTCAATCATGCTTACTCCATGTGTAGCTAGCTTCTTTTTTCGGTCAATATATCCTCCCAAAAGGCTTTGGGTATCAATGTTTGGACAAAGAGGCAACAGTTTTTAAATATAGAACTTTTGTAGTGCATGTTATGTTTCCTAAGGGAGAACAGACCCAAACCCAAAATCTAAAAATGTTACTTTTTCTGGAGGGATTGAGGAAAGGACGAAATGTTGGCTTTCAGGTTGCTGTTATTTTCTGTCTGATTTCCTCACTTCTGGCTCCTTTCACATAATTATGATCCACTTCTGCTCCCTTTGGAATTCATGGCAGCATTCCCACTGACAGCAGTGGGATGGAGGTATTTTTAGCTCTAGGGATTTTAATCCTGATGTCCTGGCAAAATTCCAGTTCGTGTGATTACGTTCCATCAAGCCGAATTCTACCTTTATTAATTTCAATAATTATTTGTGTTTGCACAGCACCTAGAAATTCTATTTAGTCATGATGCTAAGATTTTTACTATCATGGAAGAACCGTGTGTGCCCATTGCTCTGGAATTATTTTGGCTGAAAGACGGAGACATGGGAGAAAGCA
>VZTM01019919.1:18282-32654 GCA_013400555.1 Jacana jacana | reverse complement strand
CACCACACCATGATGAGGACAATCCCATGCTTGGCCACCGAACCACAATAGGGACAACCCCATGCTTGGCCACCGAACCACAACAGGGACAACCCCATGCTTGGCCACCAAACCACACTGAGGACAGCCCTGTGTTTGGTCACCACACCATGATGAGGACAACCCCATGCTTGGCCACCAAACCACAACAGGGACATTCCCATGATCGGCCACCAAACCACAATAGGGACAATCCCATGCTTGGTCACCGAACCACAGTGGGGACAACCCTGTGTCTGGTCACCACACTGTGATGGGGACATGCTTGGCCACCAAACTGTGGTGAGGACAGCCCTGTGTCTGGTCACCACATCATGATGAGGACAACCCCATACTTGGCCACCAAACCACAACAGGGACATTCCCATCCTTGGCCACCAAGCCACAATAGGGACAACCCCATGCTTGGCCACCAAACCACAGCAGGGACATTCCCATGCTTGGTCACTGAACCACAGTGGGGACAACTCTGTGTCTGGTCGCCACACTGTGATGAGGACAACCCCATGCTTGGCCACCAAACCGTGGTGGGGACAGCCCTGTGTCTGGTCACCACACTGTGATGAGGACAACCCTATGCTTGGCCACCAAACCATGGTGGGGACAGCCCTGTGTCTGGTCACCACCACAATGGGAACATCCCCATGCTTGACCACCAAAGAGCAGACAGGACAGCCCCGTGCTTGGCCACCAAACCATGGTGGGGACAATCCCATGCTTGGCCACCAAAGTATGGGGAGGACAGCCCTGTGCTTGGCCACCAAACCATGGTGGGGACAATCCCATGCTTGGCCACCAAAGCATGGGGAGGACAGCCCTGTGCTTGGCCACCAAACCATGGTGGGGACAATCCCATGCTTGGCCACCAAAGCATGGGGAGGACAGCCCCGTGCTTGCCCTCCCCACCCTATATTTGTGCAAGATGCACCCAGAGCGATGCCAGCCCCAGCAAAACCGAAGGGTTGTGGGTGGAACGCCAGTCCCTGCTTTACAGCCACCAAAATGCCCCCCTGCAAAGCCATTGTCCCTCAGTTGTCACCCAAAGGGATGCACCCAAAGGCAACACATTTCCAGCAGGACCAAAAGGTGGATGGAAAACAACGTAATCCCAAATTTCCCCCCCTCTTCTTTTCTTTTTGCCCTCCTCGGAGGTCCCAGAAGAACCTCACATGGTGGGAAGTTAGTGGTGGACTTGGCAGGACCTGGGTTGACAGTTGGACTTGATGATCTCAAAGACCTTTTCCAACCTAAAAGATTCTGTGAATCTATGATTCTATGAGTCAAAATCTGAGCTATTTTGGGGGGTGGGTTACCACAGCGTAGGTCCAGTCCACTCCTGGAACCAGCACACCCTCCAGACTGGATTTTCCATATGACTGGTACGGTGCCACCGACCCCATGGAGATGCCCAGGAAGGAGCTGGTTGCTCACCTTTGGCTTCTTGCACATGCAGGGGGGCAAGTTCCTGCTCCCCCCTGAACTCAGCAGCAACATCTGGGTGGGATTTGATTTCTGATAGAGAATCATAGAATCATTGTGGTTGGCAGAGACCCTTGGGATCATGGAGTCCAACCATCAGCCCTACTCTACAAGTTCTCCCCTACACCAGATCCCTCAACACCACATCCAATCTACTCTGAAACACAGTCAGGGATGGGGACTCCACCCCCTCCCTGGGCAGCTGATTCCACTGACTGACCACTCTCTCTGGGAAAGAGCTTCCAATGTGCCTGGGATTGGCCCTAAATCAGGACTGGGTGGTCTAGGAGAGGGGGTTTCTTCCCTCTTCACATCCCAGGTCTTTAAGAGATGGAGTAATTATTTTAACTGAGCCCTGGAAATGGTGAAAACTCAGCCAAACCCTGGTGTTAGGTCTGGGCTCTCTGAAAAGGGCAGGATTTTGCAGCAGGACCCTCTTGGGACAGAGGACAGGGAGCCAAAATGCCCTTTGTAGGTTCTTACAGAGCTACTAACGGTGCTGGGGAGAGAAAACAGTCATAGAATCCTAGAATCATTGAGGTTGGCAGAGACCCTTGGGATCATCAAGCCCAACCATCAGCCCCGCTCTACAAGTTCTCCCCTACACCATAAATAAACCCCCCCCCCCAACCCACCCCAAATCTCAATTCTTTGCCCTAAAGATGCACCAGTGTTAAAAATGGGCGTCCCTGTTGGTTTTCCTTCTTGCCTGTCGTCGCCATCATCGTTGAGGGCGAACGAAGAACAGACAAAACCAGCCACACACCAAGAAAATCCGGGACCTCAACCCGGGTCATGCCTTCCTAAAATCTCCTTTGCGGGGTTTTATCGGCCAGAGCAGGGGGTGGAAGCGGTTGGTACAAGCAGCTGAAAGAGCAAATCAAAAGCATGTGAGCAGCTTAAAGAATCAATCTCTCCGTTTGATGCGGAGGAAATCCCGCTAATTATAAAGAAGGGGCTTATTTCCTGGAGTCGCTCCCGTTTGAAGTCATCAAAACCCAGCGGTTCTTAATTACTCTGCTTTTTATGGAATATATAAGGCCGAGGCCCTTTTCCTGCTCGCCGGCCCTCTGATGCCATCGCCGGTGCCAGGGGTAGCCAGGGGGTTATGGTGATGTTCCTCCTCCTCTGCCTCGGCACTTCTCTATTCTAATGAAGGCCTTAACGAAGAGGAGTGAGGAGACCTGGCTGAGAGCGCAAGCCCGTGCGCAGTGCGTGCCCCCAGGCACCCTCAAAATCGGGTTTGTAGAATTCAAGCCCCGGGGGAATCGGTCATAGAATCATCATTTTGGTTGGAAGAGACCCTTGGGGCCATGGAGTCCAACCATCAGCCCCACTCGACAAAGCTCTCTGGGCTCTCTCCAGTAGTTCCCAGTCTCTCGTGAACTGGGGAGCCCAGAATCACAGAATCATTGAGGTTGGCAGAGACCCTTGGGATCGTGGAGTCCAACCATCAGCCCCACTCTGCAAAGGTCTCCCCTACACCAGATCCCCCAACACCACAGCTCACCCACTCTGAAACACAGTCAGGGGTGGGGACTCCACCCCCTCCCTGGGCAGACCAGTCCAGGCTCTGACCACTCTTGCTGGGAAGGATTCTCTCCTCATGGCCAGCCTAACCCTACCCTGCTGCAGCTTGCAGCCATTCCCTCTCCTTCTAGCGCTCATTGCCCCTGAGAAGAGACCAGCACCAACCTCTCCACAATGGCCTTCCAAGCAGTTGTAGAGAGGGATGAGGTCTCCCCTCAGCCTCCTCTTCCTCACACTCAACACTCCCAGCTCCTTCAGGACATTGATTCTCCAGGCCCTTCCCCAGCTCCGTGTCCCTCCTCTGCCCTCGCTCCAGCCCCTCCAGATCTCTCTTGGGTTGAGGTGCCCACAACTGGACACCAGACTCAAGGGGTGGCCTCCCCAGTGCTGAGCACAGGGGGACAATCCCCTCCCTGCTGCTGCTGGTCACACCAGTTCTGATCCAAGCCAGGATGCCCTTGGCCTTCTTGGCCACCTGGGCACACTGCTGGCTCATGTCACCCAGCACCACCAGGTCCTTTTCTGCCAGGCAGCTCCAGCCACACCGCCCCAAGCCTGTAGCCCTCCCTCAATCGTTCATCAGAAGATTGATTCTCCAGGTCTTTCACCAGAATAAAGTCCTGAGTCTTGACAAGGGGAAGGGGCCGGTGGTGGCGTTACTGCATCACGGCCTCCACGAGCGCTTCAGCGGCCCCCTCCGACCTCGCTGAGCCACCTCGGGATGCCCAAGGGAGAGAAAAATGGGGTGGTTTATGGTCATGGCTAGATGACATCCACAGAGATAAGAACATAAATAGAGTCAGGCATTTGGGGGAAAAAAAAAAGAGTGGCAGGTAGGCATGGGACCTTCTCAGAACCGGTATGAAGGTATTTAATATTGAGGACTGCCTGATGTTCCTCGTCTCTCCAGGTGGCTGAAGGACAGAATCACAGAGTCACAGAATGTCAGGGATTGGAAGGGACCTTGAAAGATCATCTAGTCCAATCCCCCTGCCAGAGCAGGAACACCTAGAGCACATCACAGAGGAACATATCCAGGTGAGTTTTGAATGTCTCCAGAGAAGGAGACTCCACCACCTCCCTGGGCAGCCCCTGCCAGGGTTCCCTCACCCTGAAGAAGTTCCTCCTATTTCACTGGAACCTCCTCTGTTCCAGCTTGCACCCATTGCCCCTTGTCCTGTCACTGGGTGTCACTGGGAAGAACCTGGCTCCATCCTCCTGACACTCACCCTTTCCAGATTCATCAACATTCAGGAGGTCACCCCTCAGTCTCCTCTTCTCCAAGCTCAAGAGACCCAGCTCCCTCAGCCTTTCCTCCTCTGGGAGATGCTCCACTCCCTCCAGCATCTTGGTAGCCCTGCCCTGGACTCTCTCCAGCAGTTCCCTGTCCTTCTGGAACTGAGGGTTCCAGAAGGAAACCCTCTCCCAGGATGAGTTTAAGCTCTCTAAGCCCATTGCTCTTGTGGAGAAAACCTCCAAGGAGCGGATTTCAGGAAGACCTGCCCATCTCCATGGCTGGGCAGCACCAGGACAACTCAGATTAGGGGTTGACTTGCACAACCTTGGCTGGTGAAGAGACTTTTTCCCAAAGTGCTCCCTTTTCCCAACAAAAGCGGTAAATTTTAGCTGGGAGAAATGGGAGCTCACCTCATTATCGTCTTTCGTCACCGCCCACCCACCCACCCACCCGGACCTGGACCTGGACCTGGACCTGGACCTGGACCTATGGGTGCTACAGAGACATCGCCATTGCTCATAGCAATAATAAATGGCATCCTGGGGTGTATCAGAAGGGGGGTGGTCAGTAGGTGGAGAGAGGTTCTCCTCCCGCTCTGCTCTGCCCTGGGGAGACCCCATCTGGAAGATGGTGTCCAGTTCTGGGCCCCTCAGCTCCAGAAGGACAGGGAAGTGCTGGAGAGAGTCCAGGGCAGGGCTACCAAGATGCTGGAGGGAGTGGAGCATCTCCCAGAGGAGGAAAGGCTGAGGGAGCTGGGTCTCTTGAGCTTGGAGAAGAGGAGACTGAGGGGGGACCTTATTAATGGAAAGGGTGAGTGTCAGGAGGATGGAGCCAGGCTCTTCCCAGTGACACCCAGTGACAGGACAAGGGGCAATGGGTGGGAGCTGGAACAGAGGAGGTTCCACTTCAAGATGAGGAGGAACTTCTTCAGGGTGAGGGTGAGGGAACCCTGGCAGGGGCTGCCCAGGGAGGTGGTGGAGTCTCCTTCTCTGGAGACATCCCAACCCCGCCTGGAGGCGTTCCTGTGTGCCCTGCTCTGGGTGTTCCTGCTCCAGCAGGGGGATGGGACTGGAGGAGCTTTCCAGGTCCCTTCCAATCCCTGAGATTCTGTGAGTCTGTGAAAGCTCCCCGCTCCCTCCTGGAGTTTCTCCCAAATACGGGAGACGTGGAGCTACGTGCCGCTCTCGCGAATTCTGCACATACCACCCCGCGTCGGGAACGCCCCAGGAATGCTGCCGCCGAGTCACGAGGCTTCGCAGCCAGAGACCAGGGGTGAAAAGGGTGGGTTGGTTTTGTGGTGGGTTTTTTTTTTATCCTAAAAGAAAGGAAAGAGAAGAAAAGCACTAAGCCCGTGTTTGACCCGCCTGGGAAATGCAGTTAGGTTCCACACGAGTTCAGCCGGCCTGAAAAATCCCTTTGGAGATGCCTGAGCTTTGTGAAAAGCTGGAGCCCATCTCTAAAACCTCCTCTACCTGAGGAGCCTTGTGCTTTTGCTGTTGGTGGGAGAACTGGGGAGTGCTGGGCTCAGCGGTACCCACATCCCAGGGGTTGGCATCTCACCGCTTCCCCTCCTCATGGCTCATACTCTTCTCTGGTCCTTGTTGCAGATAAGGCCCCAGGATGGATGTAATGGGTTTAAACCTGAGAGATGGGAAGAAGTTCTTGGGTGTGAGGGTGGTGAGAGCCTGGCCCAGGTTGCCCAGAGAAGCTGTGGTTTCCCCATCCCTGGAGGGGTTCAAGGCCAGGTTGGAGGGGGCTTGGAGCCACCTGGGCTATTGAAGATAGAAGGGGTGAAACTGGGTGGTCTTTAAAGTTCCTTCCAGCCCAAACCATTCTGTGATTCTGCTGCAATTCCACCACTTCCCTGGGTTGGAAGAGACCTTGAAGATCATCAAGTCCAACCATCAACCCACTACTGACCAACCCACCACTGGGATCAAGGATGGTATTTAGGAAGCGAAGCCATAGGCAAAGGGGGGACAGTTTTAAACCCCAAAATGGGAGATGAGATCTTGGGGAGAACTTCTTTGGTGTGAGGGTGGTGAGAGCCTGGAAGAGGTTGCCCAGAGAAGCTGTGGCTGCCCCATCCCTGGAGGGGTTCAAGGCCAGGTTGGAGGGGGCTTGGAGCCACCTGGGCTGGTGGGAGGTGTCCCTGCCCAGGATGGGGGGGGTTGGAACTCGATGATCTTTAAGGTCCCTTCTACCCCAAACCATCCCATGATTCCGTGTGCGGTGCAGCATCTGCACAGACCTGGGGGATGGCAGCTCAGTTTCCAGCCCAGTTTTGCTGGGCTTTGGGTCCCCTTTGCTTTGGGTCCCCCAATACTGCAAAAATACTTTCTCTGCTTGGGGTTCTGCTTTGGAGAACGTTCATCCACCTGGAGAGGCAGAGCCTGGAGCTCTCTGCACTGCACCTTCTACACCCTTCACGACATAAATCCAAATAATGAGCAATTCTGGGAACATCCCAGCCTTTAGCTGATGGGAACAGTTCAAGCTGGACCTGAAATAAAACTCTCCCATCTCAGCCCCTCTGCAAGGGAGAGAAACCCAAGATGAGCCTACAGCTGATAATCTTTTGCCTCTTCAGCTCTTAAAGGCATCAGAGGAGGAACAGAAGGACCCTCTGCGAGGTCAACATCCCCATCTCTGCTGGCTGGCAAGAGAGCAGCAGGAATGGAATTGGATTTTATCCAAAGAGGGCTTTCTAGGGCTGGAGACTTCCTTCCCCTCAATCCATCACAGCCACAGGCAGCAGAGCCAGGGGCTGGGCTCCAGGTCCCCGTCGTGGACGATGGGTGACCTCCTCGTGGGTGGAAAGGAGCCAGGGCTGCATCCCCCCTGCCTGGGGTAGACAGAGGGGCTTAACCCCTCCCTGGTTCTAGCCCTCTCCTACCCTGGAGCTCCAGGCACTGGTCCTAAAAGCAGAGCTCTAACTGGGTGCTGCTCCTCCACTCGCTGCCCCGAGGCCGCGGGCGATGGATGTTTTTCCTGGTGCAGCCTCAAAAAACGGGCTGGAGCGGAGGCCTTTTTTACACTTGAACAAATAAATGCACCCTCCAGAGCTCAGCCTTTCCCCCAGTTAGGCATGGGGGCTTAAAGAAGGGCTTTTAAGCAAAGGGGGATCCTCGGGCCTTGCCGCAGGAAGGAGCGAGCAGGTCCCTGCCGGCCGAGCGAGGAGCTCGCCGCGGCCCGGCCGGGGTCTGTTTGTCACTTCTCCTTCATTATTTGCAGTTTGTACACAGGAGTCATTAGGGATTCATTCGGTTTCCCTAGCAGCAGGCATCAGTCTGGCTTCCCTTTCCCCCTTCCCTCGCCAGCCCCCTTTATTTTTAGTGTCTTATTTACAGTTTGACAGAGTAACTGTAACCCTTGCAAGCTACTCCAGCGGCTTTAATCGGGGGAATAATGGGTCCTGTCTGGCCCTGAATAGAATTTAGGGGACAGATTGTTCCACACTCGCCCGGTGGGGTAATTTATTTATGTGGGCACTTGTCAGGAGGAGAAAGGGACGGGGGATCTGTATGCACCGAGGACACTGCCGGCGCTGAAAGGGAAGGCAGAATGGAGCCAAACGCCCCAGATCCCGCTGCCACCCCCCCTATCCCCCNCAGCGGGGCTCGGGGCTCCAGATGGGTCCGTCCGCGGCGGGCAGCCCTCCCCGGCACTGCCCCGCATAGCGGCGGCGCGGGGAGCAGGTCCCATAGCAACCGTACAGTAGCCGGAGCACAGCGGGGGTCTGGGAAGAGAGGCAAAGCCCTCGGAAAAATACAGGATGGGTCCAGACAATGGGCCCTCTCTCCATATCATAAATTACACGGCGGCAACAAAAGGCGGAGGAGGGATCCTGCCCTCTTCCCTGCTCCCCAACGGCCTGAGGGCGCGCGCGCTGGGCGAGGGTGGGCATCCCCGGAGGTGGGGACGGTGGTGGCATCGAACCTCCCAGCCTGGGACACCTTTCACCCTTTCCCTGTCCCCTAAAGCACTTCTCTTTCCCTCCTCACCATCCCTGTTTTCTGCCCCAAAGCCCCTGCCTGAGCGTCTGCCTCCTGGGCACCGGCGTTGTCCCTCGCTGTGGTCCCTCAGCTGATGCTAATTGTCCCTTAGGATCGGGGAGGAATGGCTCCATGCTTTCTCCTTCTTCTGCTCTTCAGAGAAAAGGCTCTTTTGCTCCATTTTCCCCTCCGTGGCTCAAGGTTGGGAGCGTTTTGCATCTTGAGCCGATGGTGGCAACAGCTCAGCTCAGCTTTCTCCCACGAAGGATGAGGTTTCGTGGTGGTTGGGAAAGCGTTTGGCTAATGGTTGGACTTGATGATCCTAAAAGGTCCCTTCTAACCTCGACCATTCTCTGAATCTGTGAGCTTTGGCCCAGTGATGGCTGGGGACACACCAGGCTCCATCACAGCCATCCCTGAAGAAAGCAGGACAGCAGGGTCCACCAGGCACCAGGCCCACCTCAGCCAGGTGATGGCCTCCCTTAGCAGAGAGGATTCACCCCACGGAGCCCCAAAGAATAGGGGGGACAGAGGCACAGGGGGTGCCTTCACACCCCCAGCCACCAGGCAGTGCCAGGCTGGAAGAGAATTTGGGCTCAGGCAGAATCCTGGACCCAGACATGGAGAGGTTGAAGCTCCACCAGAATTTGTTGCTGGTGTCCCTTAAACATCTCCCAGCTTGGCCTGACCTCCTGCTACGATTTGCACCTTTCCTTCCCAAAAGAGCCTTAAGCTTGGTGTATAATTACACTTTCTGCCTACGTGAAGACCCTTTTCAAGATGCCACTGTGGGACAATGACACCCCTGAGGTGGCCACACATGGTTTTTTTACAGCCCTGTAGCCCCGTTGGCCAACAGGGATTTGCCTTCACCGCTCCATTTGTAGAGTCAGAAATCAAGGCCAGGCTGGACGGGGCTTTGAGCAACCTGGTCTGGTGGGAGGTGTCCCTGTCCAGGGCAGGGGGGTTGGAACTGGATGATCTTTAAGGTCCCTTCCAACCCAAACCATTCTATGCTTCTATGATTCTCTGGATCTCCACTGGCCAGAGGACAGGCGTACGGTGCTCCCTCCTGCTGCCCCAGGACCAAAGATGAAGTGTTGGCTGCTTCAGGAGTGGGGATCTGACTGATGGCCCTGACAACCTGGTCCCAAAGCCGGTGAGAACTCCCAGCACATGAACGTCTAGCGAGGTGGGGACACTACCTGGGTCGGGCCCTCACCCCAGAGCCCCTCAAGCAGCTCACAGCTGAGGGCCACGCTCACACCAAGAGCCTGTTTCAGGGAAGACTTTCCCCATGGCAGAGAGAAGAAGGCCTTTTGCTCCAAACCCAAGCCAAGGCAAGAGTCATCATCACACAGACTTACAAAAACACGCAAGATAAAAGGTCTTTGCACCGGAAACTTGAGGGGCTTTGGCTGCCCAGTGCCTTGGGTTGATCACTCTGGCGGGGGCAGGCTGCTGGAGGTCAAGAGCAGGCCTTGCCCTTCTCCATCCAACCAGGAGGAGAGCGGTGCCGATGGGCAGCCAGACCCGCAGCAGGATCACGTCGGGCCTGGGGGGCTGGCGGGGGGAAAAGCCCCTCGTTCGGGTACAATGACTGTCTATTCTGCTGATCACAAGCCTAATCCTCTTTGGTTTTTAATTGGCATTTGGGTTAAGCTGATTTAAACCTCTTCACCTTGTTGGGTCGCCCCCCCCCCCCATCACCACCCGCCTCCCCACTTCTTTCTTTTCTTCTATTTTTTTCTTTTTTTTGGGGGGGTGGGTGGATTTTTTGTTGGGTTTTGTTAGGTTTTTTGGGGTTTTTTTTTTTTTGGACCAAATAACACCGCTCCCATCACCAAGTCCCCGGCACAATGACATCTTTGTGCGAGGGCGAGAGAGAGGAGAGGAAAAGGGGAAGGGAGGGGAAGGGAGAAGAAGGGAAAATGGGCTGAACCCACTCAGAAACAATGTGGAGTTTGTGATTCAGACCTGACCCACTGGCAAAGGACCCGCTTCAGCTGCGCCTCCTTAATAAACACGCTGTCCCTTCCCAGCCCCTCTCCCCCTGCCCATCGCCCCCGCCTCAGGCTCTACCTGCACCCCACCTCCCCTGACACCCAGCATCCCCACCCAGCCCCGTTGGACCCCACCCCAGCGTTACCCGCATCCCACCCCGCTCTCACCGGTGGTGTGACCCACAGGGCGATGTGTAGCAGCGGGATGGGGATGTCCCGGTGTCTTCTCCATCCCATCCGTCCCCAAACCGGTACTGGTGTCTCCACGGCGATGCCCAGTGCCCATAGATGGTGGTGAAAATCAGGGTCTACGTCAAGCTCCAGGCCAGGGTCTGCTGGCAGGAGGAGGAGGAAGAGGAGGAGGAGGGTGCATGTAGGATCAGCAGGAGGTTCTCCAAGACGGGTCCTGCTGGCAGCTCCTACATGGCCAGGGTCTCATGGCTTTGGGGTTTTTTTCATACAGTCCCCTTTTGTAGGTTTGTGTTAGAGTGAGCCCATCTGAGTTAAAAACAAAAGCAACAGAAACACCTTTATTACCCTCTTTCCATTTAAAAGACAAAAAAAAAACACAACCCAACCCTAAACCAAACAACCAACAAACCCCAAAGGAGCCTTTTGTTCCTGTGGGTGGGAATAAGACACCTCTCACGGGGCTCGGGGATTACGAGTTAACAAACCAGCCACAAAAGAAGTTAAATATGGAACAAAACACATGGTTCTTTGAGCCTTTGGGCCGAGTGGACGTCGAGGAAGGTGCTGGCAACTGCGGAGCTTTTGGCCCCTCTTTTTCTCCTCCTCCGTGTGGGTCACCATGGTCTCACACCGGCCCACGAGGGCTTGCTATAGGAACCCTCAGCCCATTTGTGTGGGTCCCCGTGACACAGGCCAGTGTAAGAGCTTATGGAAATCCTTTAAAAAAGCATAAAATAATTTAAAAAAACCCCAACAATAAATCTACTCACCAGGAAATAGTCCCTGTGAACTTTCACCCCACCATTCGCCGGCCAGAAAACGCTCAGAGCATCCCATCGGGTGAACCCCCGGCTCCTCCCTGGCAGGGAGAGAAAGAGAAGAAGATGGGAAGGTGTTAAATGTCATCCCTGTGTCCCCATACTCCCCCCTCACAGCCCAGCCCCGTCCCCAGCCTGGCCAGATTCCACCAGAGCCGGAGGGATTATGGCCACGTTTCTGGCAGAAAAAGGGAAAGTGGAAGAGAAGTGGGTTGGGAAACTGGAGTGGGATGGGAAACTCTCGGGCTCCTCACAACTGTCTGGATTCCAGATTCCAACTGGATTCCAAACCCGAGCCCTGAGGAGATGCCCCAGAGGGGTTTCAGCTCCGCAGGGAGCGAGAGGAGCCGGGATCCGCTCCGGGGGATTTGAAGTAGGGGAAATCCTTCATTGTCCCATCACTGTCCCTTGTCCCCGCTGAGCCTGGTTCCCAGTCTGTGTCCTGCTGTGGTCACAGTGACAGCCCTGCCAAGTCCAGGTGTTCAAGAATTAAGAGGCAGGATCGATAACTATAAATCTAAGTGAAAAAAGAAAAAGAACCCACTTTTGGGTTTTGTTTATTATTATTTTTTTTCTTCTTAATTTTCCCTCTGGGGAAATTGTATCCCCCAGACTTCCCTCCCTGGAAGAGGACAGCCAAAACCTGAGCCCAGCAACACCCTGTGGATGGGGAGGGGGGGTTTTATCTGGTTGCCCTGAGCCCAGAGGGACCCATCTCCAGGGGACAATGCCTGGATCAAACGCCGAGTGAGGAGTCCCCGATGCTCCGGGGTTTTCCCTTCCCTGGAGCGGGAAAGCTCCGGAACTGGCATTATCCCTGCCTAAAAAAAAATAACAAAAACCAGCATCCTCAGCTCCAGGTTGCTTTGGAGCACACTGACAGAATTCATTTTTATTTTAATATTACATTAAAATTAGCTTTATGTAGGTTTTTTTTTGCATCTGTATGACCTCTGCTTTCATCCAGGGCCATTCACGGGCTCCACAGCGACTTAAACGCCCCGTGCAGGATTTACTCGCCTTGTTTAAGGAAGGAAGGTGCTTGGGCCAGAGAAAGAGCTTTTTTCCTCCTGCCTTTTAGCCCCATAAATCATGGATAACGCAACAGAAACCAGCCTGAGAACCCGATTTGGTGGAAATCAGGTGATGGGGGGAGCGGAGCAGGGATGCCCGGAGCCATCCCCTCCTTCCAGCCCCGCTTCTGCCCCATCGACGTGCCCCATCCCAGGGTGAGAATGAGGGGGGGAAAAAATGAAGGAAAAACCCCCAATAATAATAATAATAATAATTATCCCCCAGCTCGGCCCAAAGCTTATAAATACAAGCAGTGAGAAACCAACTAAGTAGACGCGGCTGAGCCAAATAGCTAAGAGCCTTAGTGCATTTTTGGTGAGCTTTGGGGGAGTATTTCCCATTCCTGTTTGGCAGCGGGGGCTGGATCCGCTGAGGGGGGCCCTGCCAGCTCCAGGGACCCCACGTCACCACCCCCGGGGGGGGGAGGGCACCCGAGGCCACCAAAAAGGACACGGCGGTGACAATCACCCCTTCCCACCGTCCAGGCCCCACCGGGGTTGACCCAACCAGTGATTCCCAGCAGGAACCACGTTTGGGCCACCAGGGGAAAAAAAAAAAAAAATCATCATCATCATCAAATAATAATAATAAAAAAGAAGTTATTTATTTTGATTTCTTCTAAGGATAAATTTCTCCTTGTTTCTAAACCTGCTTTCAAAGTTCCCCTCACACACCAGGGTTCGACACACTCGGTGCATTTCGGCTTCCGAGTGGCCGGGGAACGGATGGGGGAGAAAAAGTAAAAGACCAACCTTGTGGAATGCCATGATTTTCACCCAAACCACAAGTCCTCCCGCAACGGGGAAGGACTCCAGCTAAAAACACCCCCAAAATATTTCACGTGCTGTAGTAGAATTTACGGGTTCGCTCCCTACCAGGTTGTGTGTTGTAGAAAGTGATTTATTTGGGATTTTTTCCCCCTCTTTTTCTCTCGTTTTAACCTCAGTGCAGGGACTTGGTGCCCACAAATCTGATTTCTATTTTCCTCCCCTTCCTAAACGGCTGCGAAAATGGTCTCGACAGCAGCCAAATGCGTCTGTTGAATTTTTTCCAGTCCAAAACAGCGGAAAAATGAACTAATAAAATAAAAATATATGTAATTAAACAGCTGTTTCCCTCATACTATCGCAACACACGAAGAATTAAATGTCCTCTGTTGCGACAGGGGAAAAAATTCCACGGCCGAGCCTCAAAACCTGGGATACCCCCGTGTGGCGCGGGGGTGGCTTGGAAGGATAATGAAACATGATATATTAGATATATATATATACAATTAAAAAATAACAATAAGAAAATCCAAATGGACATCGTCTTTGGTGCCATCCTGCCTGCCAAAAGGGAAGCTGAAACAAAAGGAGGTTGATATTGGGACATGGGTTGGCGTTTTCGCTGGTCGGCCCAGGCCGGGGCTTGGTGGCCACAAGGCCTCGCTCCAAGGCCATCGCCAGGCGGGAAAAGGCAAGTCCCCGTGGCCGAGGCTGGGCCTGTCGCCCCACAGAGCTGAAGGCCCCCGCCACCAGGACGGGGTACCCGGGGCCATGATGGCGGGATCCATCCCCGTCCTCATCCCCAGGGCGGCAGCAAGGATGCAGCGGCCTACGTGGCGAGGGCCAAGAGGGGGAAGAGAATCGGCCATTTTACACGTCGGCTGCCTAAAATGGTGGCTCCCACCTTTTTTCTTTTTTTCTTTTCTGGTGTTTTTTTTTTTTTTTTCCCTTTTCTGCTACCGTTCCAGCACGCATGCACCCACGGGGAGGGGAGGGAGAGGGGCCGTGGCCCCCCGCACGCAAGGGCGCCGGGAATGGGAGCCAAGATGGAATTAAGAGGGAGAAATTAAAGGAGGAGAAAAGGGGGGGGGTGTTGGAAAAGAGGGGAAAAAAGGATGCGCTTCGTCTCCACACGGCCCATCCGCCGTTGGCTTTTGTGCGTCCTGCGGAAGGGAGAGGCAGGAAGGCATCGAGGAGGGGAAGAAAATGGGGGGAAAGAAGGGGGAAAAAGAAGAAGG
>VZTM01019918.1:6661-28274 GCA_013400555.1 Jacana jacana | reverse complement strand
CACATGGGAAGACATTCTTTGTATATTAAGCACCAGATTGACAAAATTTCTCAGCAACCTCAATGGAGAAAGATAAGATAGTGAATATGACTAACATCCAGCCATCTACAGATATTTTTTTTTCCCTCCTGTAACTNGTCAAATGATACTATTGAATTTTCAGTTTATCAGTTTATAAATTCTGAAAGAAAAGTTTGGATCACGCTTGCTTTTTTATTTTTATTTTTATTTTTTTTTAGACAAAATGTGTCAGAATCCCTTTGGACAATTTTCTTCTGCTGCTTTCAGCATGATGCAGGAGAATGAGGTTTGTGTGTGGATGACAAAGGAGAATAGAGAACAGCTATAGATGCAAAAATCTGGAGTTGTATAAAGCAACCAGAATTTGGATTGTTATATAAACTGATAATATATGCTTTCTCTTGGCATAGATAACCATTAATTGTTCTTATTTGCAAGTTCAAAAGTCTGCAGTAGAGTTGGTATACAATACCAGCTGTAGGATTTTTTTCCCCAGTTGTCTCTGCCAGACAAAACGTCACATCTGTTCAGCCAATTTTCATCATGATGTTATCTAAAACATATGAAAATGCTTTGAAATGTATTATTTTAGAACTAAAATGGCACGGGAAATTGAAGAATGCTTATGTGAAACAAGAAAATTGCATGTGGATGTCTTCATAAATTATACGTTTGAGACTTTTTTTCAGAGCTTCTGAGAAAGTAGATTAAGAAAGTAAGCCAGGCTAACTGGCTTACTCTGATACAATTGCATACACAAATTTAAAACAGAGGTACTAAATCAAATACGCTGTATAAAACCAATTTCTATTCCTATTTCCTTCACCACCCAAAATAATAATTTTGAGCTTCTGTCACTGCCAGTTCATCCCTTCTGCCCAGCTGCCAGTAATGGGACCAATCCTTGTGTCAGCACTGGGGACAGGATTTTACATTGGCAGTTCTAGTCTGATCTTCAAGTCAGTTGACTGTTGATTTCCTATTTTTCTATGTGTCACATAAGAGATGTATATCAAGACACCACTGATGTATTCCTGCCTTCCTTAATTTTACTGGTGATATGGAATCTGTATTTTTGCATAATCAATCATCATGAAAAGTAAGGATTAAATAGCAAATTATAAAGAAAATCACAGAAAAAGCTGTAAATAAACTTTAAAGCACTCAGAAACTCATCCTGCATGATACCACCAATGAGAAGACCAGCACCTCAGCTAGGAAAGTTGCCTAATCATAAGACCATTTTCAGAACTCGCAGATATCTAAGACGCTGCAATCAAACCCTTGTATAATAGAAGCAGTATTCTTACATGACTGAAAAGTTTTATCTTTCAGAAATCAGAAACAAACAGATAATGTACAAAAATAAAAACCTTAGATTTGCCGCATTTACAAGTCAGAAGAGTTTTAGAATTCCTGGATGAACCTCAGAAGCACAATTCTGGGTTTCCACATCACTGTACTTCTTCACTTCAGTCCACTTTGGCAGAGGCATTTGTGAAGCAGTAGCCTGCTATTAGGGTAATCTCAACCAGAGGATGGTCCTGGTCTTGCGAGTGTCTAAATCCCCTACATTGCCATCTTCCTCCGCAGGAACTACACCCATCCTACATCACCAAATTGCTATTTATGGATAAGCAACAAAACAGTTAAAGGATCTGGATACAGTGAAAACTACTTAATCAAATACAATTTAAATCTAAGCAGTTACTGAAACTGTCAGAAAATTGCAAACTAGGTTTTAAAAAATATATTAAAGAAAAATCAATCATCATGTAGTGAACCTGACAGCAGCTATTTATGTTAGCTTTTTTCTGATTTACAATAGATGTATAAACCATTCTGGACATTACAAAGAAGTTTATCTTATTCTATTAAATGTTAAGTGGATTGTTAAAATTTATGTCAAAATATGCTGTAGTGACCTATCTTTGAAACACAAGTCAATTTTACTCTGATTTAAGCTAATGCACATGCCTGAAAACCCTTTGACTGCAAATAAGTATAAAACTTGGCTTCGGACATTCCCTCAGTATTGATTGCAGTTTTCACTGGCTTATTTTTTCAATTTATTTTAATTGTTAGTATTTTCCTATTAATGCTGCAGATGTTGACTTAGAAGTCCCAGACAATAAAATAATTTGGTTATTGTAGACCTCTTTCTGACTGTTATCCTAACAGTGGATGTTAACTTTTACTGATTAGTAAGACACTAGTAACTTGGTCTACTAAAATGGCATAGGGAGCATGGATTCTCCTTTGTCATTTCCCGTGTGCTGCAGAGCCCCCATCACTTACTCAGCTTATGATCTATTTCATTAAATCTTACCAAAGATTCATCTGTCACTCCAACTCATATTAGTAACCTACTGATGATCAGGAACAAAAAAAAAGCCACAACCACAAACCTGACTCAAAGGGCTAAGTTTGCAAAGGAACCCAGGGCACCAGTTGACCTTTACTATTAGGACCACTCTCACCTCAGTCTTCCTCCTACCCAACTTTTTCTGCTTATTTAAGCTCGGTTCCTTCAGTTGTGTTGAAGGTGCACCCATATCTAGTTTTGTTCTTTGCTGTCCTAACTTGGTGACTGGTTTTCCTTGGTGAACCTCAGGCCTATGTTGTTATCACATCTCCAGCTCCACCTCCTGTTGCTCCTGACTAGCATCCCTGGGTGGACACTGGGTGTATTTCATTACCTCACCATGTCTGGGACTGTCAATAAACCCAGTTGTGTCCCCTGGTATTTTGGGGCTGCGTCCTGGTTGCTGGGATGACTGCCCTGCCTGTGTTAACCCTGGCTCCCAGCTCATTCCCTCTCTTGGAGTAACCCTGCTCTGCTGACACAGGGTATCTTTCCACCTAGCTAAAGGTGTTGCTTCCACCTAGGAACTGAGCAGTTAAGGACAGCATTTACAGAAAGCAGTGTGCTTGATTAGAAGCTATTCCACGCAGAGTACAGGGAATGATTAGGAAGAGAGACACAAAAGCCAGGTAGCTCTTCCTATAGATCAGAATTAGCTTTCATCGAGCTTACACCATAGGAAGAGGCATACTGGAATGCATCAGAGACAAGAGCCCATCGTTTTGCCTCTCTCAATGACAAGTAATAGATGGTCTGAAAAGCATACAAGAAACAGCACATATCAAAGGATTCTTCCTTGTATATGCTCCTGGGGGTGTATAGATACAGGAACCTGTACTGAGGCAAGGTGACATCAAGTTGCTGCATTTAATAGCTCCCAGCGGACATACCCTCTGTGATCTTTTTAATCCATTTAGACGTTTGACCTCTACAATAACCCACAGCAATGAGTTCCGCTATTAAGTTCTACGTTGCGTGAAAATGTGCATCCTTCCATCATGAGCCTGCTACCTTGCACCAGCAGATCAGAAGCCAATTCTCAAGCAAAACCAGAAGAAAACCTGAGAATAAACAGATCAAGAGGAAAGAAGAGCAACAAGCATGGGTGACAATTCTCAAGCTGTAAACTAGGCAAACAGCATCACATGTGTCCTCCTGCGCTTTTTATTGAATGATATAACCAGGCTAAACATTCCAGAAAATATGCTGCATGCAGCTCGGGAGCCCAAATAAGACAAAGCTCTGAGGAAGAATGGGCCAAAGCAACTTGTTTTTTTCTTTCCAGCAGAATTCAAGTGACAGAGTTCAAATCTGGACGTGCTTTATTTGTGCATGAGGTAAACAGACGAGCCAGTAAGGGTTCCTGGGTGAAGTCAGCATAAATGCAAGGCATGCCTTCCCACGGAGCACGCTTTTTTGTAAGAGCAGTAAAACAACAAACACAGCTGAAAGAAATAACAAGAAATAAAACACTTTGTGTTCTAATCTATTGTTAATGTTTGTCTAGTAAATATATAGTTCAAGTGCCTGAACCATCCAGATTGATCTAATTTAAAAAAACATCTTCTGTACAGACCACATTCCAGGGAAGACAGGTTTTATTATAATACATGACACGTCGCTTCCCTGGCTGCACAGCAGAGCTTTCAATGGGGATTTGAAGGCCTTGTTTTACCACTTTCCTTGCCCAGGCAGCAGAGCTCACATCAAGAAACAAACGGGAGCTCCTGTCCTTCATGGAAGGCTGTATTATTTATTTGTTTGGATGTCTAGTCACTCTGGAAAACATTTATTCTGTCAAAAAAAAAAAATCCTGTTCAGCCCTTTTCACTTCTGCTCACAACCATGAGCTCTTTTATATCTTTAAACAGTGGCTGGTGGCATTTCGGCGACTACTCACTGCCACTCCATGCTCACTATTGGCACGTGCTTACCGTTTTACTTTACACTGAGATAGATGGGTTAACATCACTATCAGACAGAAGTTAAACATTCTGAATGATTTTAGTAATCAGATTGTTTAGTGAAGTCCATAGTCATTCCAAGGGCACAGGCATCTAAAATGTACCATTTTTCCATCAACTCTGAGGAACAGTCTCTTTGATACTAAATGTCATTTAGCACGTGAGTAATTGAAGTAGTCAGAACATATTCAGTTTAACTATTTTCATTTTAGTTTGGCAATGTGCCTTTAAATGTTATCTAGTTAACCAGAAGACTTGAAAAAACAGTGTCATCAAAAAAAGCTTTACTAAATTCAATTTAGTATAAATTATTATGAAAGTATTTGAAGAATACTTCTTCCTGTTTACACCAAAGCTCTTTAATTAAATGATTAAATGAAAATTACATTTGCCTCTATTTTTAATACTCTTAAAAACTTCACTATTTTCCCTTACAAAAGGGAAAATACAGCCTTCATAATAACAGTGTGAATTGCTTATTCAGATTGCAATGTTTTGGATGTTCTGCATTTATAGGCTGAATTCCTGCTTTAGCTCTACTGTAATGTTAAGTACAGTCAGGTCTACCATGATCTGTTAAATTATCTCAAGTCTGCAAGGAAAAAGAATGTCATGGATAAATGTTCTGCTGGTATTTAACCTTAAAGGCTATGTTTCTGAGACAACACCAATATCCTCCCTTAATACATGCTGCTGTTTTAAGTGGCATAACAAAGCGACTGAAGATAAAAACAGCAGACAGAATCTGCAGTTTTTATATCTGAGTTCTCTTCCTCAGCTTTGATTTCACCCACGCAAGTCTACCGGCAGCATTACTTTTTCCTTTAATGAGGCCAAACAGTACCATGTTTTTTCCTACTGACTTGCAAAACAAAAAGCATATTGATGATTTACTGTATGTTATTACTTAAATTTTTGTGTTAAAAAAAAAAATCCATGAAAATTTGTGGCTTCTGGTTATACCACTTTTGCAAAATTCTACTTGCCACCTTCTTCAGTGGCCAGTAATATTTTCTGGTAACAAAACAAAAGCATCTCGATATATTTCATTACTGTGATTGCCAGATCCAAAGGCAGGCCAGATTGATTTTAATTTATTCATTTCTCTACTAGATTAAAAATTTATATACCTTGAAATGCTAAAAGTAATGCACTATAATAAACACCAAAAAAACCTCATAACAAATAATCTGAAGACCAGTCATAAACCATCTGAACTTCCTGACTGAAACTGTGGGATTTCTCTGTAATCAAGTTTAGTGCAGCCCTATATCTAGCCTCCCCATGATCCAGTCTGACCTTAATGGATTCATTTTACTGAGAGTCCACTTAAATACAAAATTAAGACACCCTATTCGAAACTATTCTCCATTCAGCCTCATAATCTGTCAGAAAATAAGCCTTCAATTTCATCAGCCTCCAGTAGACAAAATCCTACATCATATCCCTAACCCAAGTAAGACTGCAAGAGGCGTCAGGAAACACCCATCCTCACTCAGTTCAGGCACACACCTCCATGCAGGCCTTTATTTGCAACGCCTCAGACCCCCCTGTTAATTTAGTCTTGATCATTGATAAAACCATTTCCAAAATCAAATCCCAAGATACCAGAGTAACTTGCTAACCCTGGCAAAAGTCTGCACCCAGAGAGCACTAAGGTGTCCTGAATTTTAATGCTGGCATCTAACTGCAGTACCAACAGGCACTCCAGAAACCCTATGGAAGCTACAGTCTCCTGATTTCTTTGACCAACCATAGCAGATTTACATAATAGTGTAGTAATTGTTGAGATAAAATAATTACAGATACCACTCACACACACAGTAGGGGAAAAAAAAGCTACAGGGTCTATTTGCCTGATGGACTTTTGAGCATCTAATGCTCAGGAGACACATAACTTGATGCAATGAGGTCTGGCTAGATTTCTATATGCAGGACCAGCACTCTGGCCTGAAGTATTTTTCTAGTATTCCCAGATGACCAAAACTGGATTTCCCTTTTTTAGAGAACAAAGGATTTTTTTTCATGTTAACTCATGCAAATTTAAGGAACTTTCTGGAGCTGAAGTGCAGGCAAAGCTGCCGCAGAGATACAGACAGTGGCTCAAGACAAACATTGGAAGCAGCACCATTAATTGCTTATGTTTAATCAGTATTTGTGCTAGTTGCTGAATTTAACTGTTAGCAGATGCTATAAAATGTGAAAATACAACTAGCATTGAGGTTATGGATAAATAACCCATACCTGCATAGCATCATGCTTACTACCACTAAACTAGATAATGTTCTAATACATGAATTTCTGTTCCAGTTTTGGAAATCTGTGACTAGTTCCCAAAGAAAATTTGCCAATTTTTAAGATCAAGGGGAAAATGTGGTCACCTGCAAGCCTTAACTGCTGTGGAAATCAAACACGACCAGAGAAGGGAAGATTTCGGCTTAGACTAGTGCTGTGCAGACAGAAAACCCTGAGAGCAGATCTTCAAACCTACCAAGGATTCCCTTTTATTAGTTAAATAATTCACAGAATAGTCCTGTTCAGAGAAGAGGTCTCCAGCTTTAAAATGTGGTTTATCTATTCAATTTCTGAATTGGTACATTGTATACCAATGGTATATCATTTTGAAGCCTGAGATTAGGGGTACAATTTCAGGAATAAAAAAGCCACGGAGTACATAAATTCAGGAATAATCTCTGTAGAACAAATTATTTTCAGTGGTTACTGCACCTTTATATTTTATCAACTGAGATCATCTAAGAAAGGCAAATTGATACAGTCTCTGTTTCTATTATCCTTAGAATACCAATAATGTTTAAAGTGTGGCCCCCTAAAACCTTACCATCAGGTCATTTCACCGAGGTATTTCTCCAATCCAAAGTATCAAGCCCTTTATTTCTTCATGGTTTCATTAAAGAGAAACATTGAATTTCAACAGGCTTCAGTAAGAGCTGCAGCAGCTGAGCCTGTCTAGAATCAAGGCTGCTCTTCAGCTGTGTGGGCTGAGCTGTCCAGCTCTGGGACTCCCCCAAGCTCACGGTGTCAACTGCCATGTCACTCTGCAATCAGTGGTGACCTACTTTTGGGTTTTGTAATTAATCAGCATCCCAGGGATGAGCCTAACCAAATACCACTGAAATCAGGTCTCCAAAAGTGGCTGGAGTTCTACTAATTCTTCCCTTTGCCCAGCACGTCTGTCCTTTTTGTTTAAGAACATTCAGAAAGTAACATTAAAAAGGTGGAGTTCTTTTATGTTTTAAAAGAGACATGGTGCATTTCCTCATGTTTTATTATACTCTTCCAACAGAACACCAACTAAAATTTCATTAGTTCAATATCACTTTGCTATCTCTGAATTGCCAATAAATAAGATATTTGCAAAGTGTCAGAATAATGGAGATTATAATTAAAGCTTATGGGGCTATTTTGTTAACTGTGTTTTCCTACCTCAAAAAGATCACAGAATCACAGAATATCAGGGATTGGAAGGGACCTTGAAAGACCATCTGGTCCAATCCCCCTGCCGGAGCAGGAACACCTAGATCACATCACTCAGGAATGCATCCAGGTAAGTTTTGAATGTTTCCAGAGAAGGAGACTCCACAACCTCCCTGGGCAGCCCCTTCCAGTGTTCAGTCACTCTCACTACGAAGAAATTTTTCCTCATATTTAACTGGAATCTCCTATGTTCCAGCTTGCATCCATTACCCCTTGTCCTATCATTGGATGTTACTGAGAAGAGCCTGGCTCCATCCTCCTGACACTCACCCTTTACATATTTATAAACATTAATAAGGTCACCCCTCAGTCTCCTCCAAGCTAAAGAGATGTCAGGCATATCTTCTGAATCTCCCAGTTTTAGCAAATAAGGTCATTAGAGCTGCTTGGAGTCAAGATAAGAGAGAGACTGGGAACTGAAACAACGAGAAATAGTGCATTTTGCATTGACAGCTATTTATAATTGCTATTTTCATCTGGCAATGACTGTTGAGGAACCAGTGCAAGATTTCCTTGCAGGAGCTGGTTGTGCCCAAATCAGATGTGATCACACAAGGCCAGAGAAGAACTGGTTTTTGTTGTTTTTTTTCTAGGCATAGAACCCAGAATAAGGGTTGAAAAAATAGTTTTCACTAGTATGTTAATAAAACCATACTTGTGAGATAGAAAAAAATACTACAGACCTCACTATAAGGACACAAATCATACAGAAATGTGGAGGGGAGGTAGAAATAAATCTTACACTGAAAAAAAATTAAATATTCACTGGAAAATGAAAGCGAGAGATTTACTTTTGAGTACTACATCTTGTGGACACCCCAGCACAGGAGAGCTGTTAGTGCCGTACTGGAGCAGGTAGTGCATCAGAGGAAGGCTCCCCAGGACAAGCAGAGAGCTAAGGGCCTGTGGGGCACCAGGAGATGTTGCAGGAGCTGGGCGTCTTCTGCCTGCAGGCTAGTGAGCTTTTCCATTACCTCATGGTGGGTGCAAACAACACCGAGCCAGAATCTTCTCAGAGCTGTACAGCCAAGACAGGAGGTAGCAGGCACAAGCTGCAAGAAAGGAAATGCCATCTGGACAGCAGAAAAAAAAATCTTCTCAGTGATGGAGATCAAACGGGAGAATAGGCTGCTCAGAGAGCTTGTGGAATCTCCAGCCTACAGATGTCCAGAACTTGAATGGCCAAGGCCCTCAGCAACCTGATCAAACTCCGGAATGAGCTGGACTCCCAGAGGTCCCAGCCAACCTAAGTTGTTCTGTGGTACAGAAGTAGTACATACGTTCTTCTGGGATATTTGGAAACCTATTATAAAAGCTGGTTTTAACACAAGTGGAGCAGCTCCAATGAGAGACAGTGTGTGCTTACACTAGTAGGGTTTTTGGGAGCTCAGGTTCATGCTGAGCCCCAGCTCCTGCTTAAACTCCTGTGTCTATCCACGAGAACCACCTGCACTTTTTGCAACTAGGTCTCTTAGGCAGCTGGTTCGGGATAGGGAAATCAGGCACAAAGGTCTATTGCACTTCCACCTGAAAATAATTAAAAGCTCAAGAGTATTTTAATAGGATTGTGCATTTTTACATCCTTAGAGACTGTCTTAATTAGTCTGATCTTTTGCAGGCACTTTTAGTTAAAGCAAATTGAGCAACAGCATCATTTTAGCTTGCAGTTCATGCTAAGATTTTTATATAGTTTCAGCAGACGCAAAACACAGTCCACAAACTTATCCTCACAGTCAGCACAATCTGCTTACAAGAGTCCAGGTTTGCTAAACTTTCTACTTCAGAAATCAATTAAAAAAAAAAAAAGAAAAAAAAAGACAAGCAAAACTGCTAAACTTTGGGTCTGTTTACAGAATGGAATGAAATGCTATTTTAAATATCCTGAAGCTAGGTCTAAACAATATTATACATTTACATGTGTGACCATAGTATCGCACAGGGGTATTAGGAACCATCTCAAACACAGCTGAAGTAGCACAGTTTGTGCCCTGCAGCAAATACACAGCACCTTCTCAGCACATTGTGTGGAATGTGTTAACAACAGCAAGTCATAAGCTACAACAATAGCACATTATGGAATGTCAAGGGCACTGCTGTATCTTTCTTGTTTTATCTGTGGTCAGTCTGCAACAGTAAACAAAAAGTGAGTTAAATATTGGATTGAGAGAAGGTTTTTCATGTCCCAACCACTCTTGCCCTGCCTCCAAACAGAAGATGTAAGCAGAGGATTAGTACAATAAAAACATAGTGTAAACAGAATAATCTGGTGTCTTTCCAATGACGAAACCTAATTCTTTTGGACACAGTCCTACATTAGCACTGCTACACTACTGCTATTTCTGAAAAAAAAAAAAAAAAANNNNTACATATTATAAAAAAAAAAAAAAAAAAAAAAAAAAGCAGCCAACTCTAGCTTTGGAATTAACTATAAGAAATCTACCAACCAGACATTTGCATGATTTTCTTGAACTCTCTTAAGTCCTTTACGTGATAAATGCTTATGCAGAAGTAGTATTAGGGTGACTGACATCTGAAAAACCTTCCCAGGACAAATACGGAGTCAAAACCCTCACCTTTTATTATGGTTGCTACACTAACAAGTCTCCAGGGACATATTTCCTGGCTGATACAAGGTATATTTTCCATGCTATAGTGTTTAGCGAATCACAGTGTGTTAAACTGGAAATTCTTATTTCTAATGAAATGGTAACAAAGAAAAGCAATGTTGTACTCCCAGAGCCACCAGCACTAACACTGCTTTCCTTTTTTGCAACCTAATGTCTTTCAGCACCCAGACTCTCTGCGTGTGCATGCATACACCTCCTACCATGGAATTTATTTAATGGAGAATTTTAAATAAATAAATAAATAAACAAAGGTCATAGAATCATAGAATGGTTAGAGTTGGAAAGGACTTTAAGATGATCTAGTTCCAATCCCCCTGCCATGGGCAGGGACACCTCCCACTAGACCAGGTTGCTCAAAGCCCTGTAAAACCTGGACGAAAAAGAAAAGAAGTTTGTGCTTTCTGCTGCCTTTATTAGCCTTATTTTGCATCTGTGCAATGTACCAGCCACAGTTATGGATCGGCATCACACTGTACTAGGCACTGCATAAATTGAACAAATATTTCCTCTGCCCCAACTTATAATTTAAGCCTGTAGGGCAAATGACAGTAAATGCTAAGGTATTTTGCTAGGTAAAAACATAAACAACTGCAAATACATTCAGTTCCAAATCTTCTTGAGTTTTCAGTCAGTCCTCACTTGAGGAGAAAAATACTGCTATTGCCATCAGTGAGAACCCTTAACTAAATGAGGAGGGAGTTAATCTACCTTCCCTCAAATCCCACACAGCATGTGAACAAAATCAGGGCCATTTGTCTTGCCTGTCTGATGTCTGCCTGCTTTTCAAGGCTGTTTGCTTCTTTCTCTCTGCCTGTCCAAAGGAACTCTTTTTTTAAGTGCTAGAAATAAGCTTAAGAAATTTACACAGAAAATAAATTGTTTACATGTGCCACATCATAATCAGAATTAGGTATATATTGAGGTTCAAGGTAGAAAACACTTCAGCTGACTAGGAAGTAACTGGGAGTTGAAGTGAATGAAGGAGGAGATGGAACCCTTTTTAGAATACATAAAACAAGGGCTCAATAAGAAGTGAAGATTTGCTAGAAATCAGAGGTGTAAATAAGCCTTTGTGCAACACGTAAAGGAAAAACAAACAGCTTTAGGAGGAGGGGTGCTAATGAAGCTAGGTTTCCTATTGATTTCTGTCTCCTGCATCCTGTCTTAGGTACAAGTTCTGACTAAAGCTTTTGCCACCAGGGGGGCATTTTTTGAGGCCTCTCTCCTGCCTGGGCTCCCTAATGAAGCATAAGCTCTGACTGACTAAGCAGTGAGAGAACCACCATTGTTCTGCACCTTTATCTGCCTACCTGTTTTTATGGGCCCTAGAGAGACCTCACTATTAAATTGTATTGAAGGTAACTGATGGATTCAAAAAGCTTTCAGGAAAGAACTGCATGCACAGACAAAGGTAGTACAGTCCTGCACAGCATGATCTCATAAGCCTCCATTCCTTTCAGAGAGGGAAAAAATAATAATAATAATTGATAGAATAAAAATAACATGGCATCAAATTAATTATATCACCCACATCACATAAAAAGGGACCCAGCAACTCTTTTAAAATGCACAGTCATTCATTCTTCATTCTGTGCTGCCCTGTGTCCCACTACACACCCATTTGCTTCAACTCCTGGTGGGTTTCATTGTAGGATTCCTGAAACCAAGGTCCATACCCCAATTTGCAGCTGGTGGCAACCTGGGCTGTCAAGCAAAGTATTTGCTATCTAGATTATTTGAAGTACACATTTTAACACGGGAAGCATTTTGTATTCTTTAAAAGACTGTATGGTAAATCAATAACTGCAGACTGTTATTACATTAAAACAGCAGGAGGTATGCATATGGCACTCTCTGATCTCTATTAGAAACTTAATATTGTCGTATATTTGACATTATTAAAAAGAACTACATGCAAAGCAGAGTCCTCCTGCTAATATGCTGAATTAAACAGCCTAATAAACTGGCATTAGTCAGTCAGCACTGTTTCCCAAGCTAAAGTCACCCCTCAACCCCATTCTGCTGTGTCCCTCCCTTCTGCCACACTGCTTACTCTGACTATACTTTGAACTCACAGTGACAAGAAACCTAGACACACCACTCCTTCTCTCTCTTTTTGAGGTACTCCTTTCTTTGTAATTTCTCCTTTCCAATCATATAACTCAGGCTCATTGCACTGCTACAATAATATTTCTTCTGCCTGCTCTGGGAAAGAAATTCTGGATTTCCTGGGCTTGAAGAGAAGGCAGGAGCAAGCCAGCTGCCAAATTCCTGCAAGGATAAAAATGTTTATTTGGACTGGCTTTGTTTTGCTTGGTTTGGTTTTTTTATTATTATTTTAAAGGACTTCAATCTTGCACCTCAACCTCTCTCTGCTTCATCCCACCTCCAAACCCTGTGGTCCCCCTTTTTCAAGCTGACTGCTGAACAGAGGCAGGGCACAGAAATAACTGCCTTTTGAAGAAGCAGTTTCTTCTCTGGTTGTTTATGAGCTGTTATTTAGACATTCTCTTTTTCTGCTTCCAGCAGAATATGCAGGCAGGCATAAGCAGGTCTAATCAAACAGAAAAAATGTCTATTCAGATAAAATAATTTTTAAGGTAAATACATAATATAGACATCTGAAACATCATGCCTTGCCACTCAAGATTTTGTGGTAATTTACGTGTATGCTGTGCTTGGGTTTGACGGTAAGATTTTAGACATTTTCTTCTTGGGTCAGAAAGATTGATTTGAACTGACTCCCAGCACTAAGCAACAGCACCATGACTGTTTGCAGGTTTCTGGGTTGATCTTGGCCTGAGTATCCGTCCTTTCTTCTGGCACATGCTTATGTGCATTTTCAAGAAGATAATCAAGCTTCAAACTTTGTGCACTCATTCCTATGGAGAGCTGCCTTGTCACCTCATTTACTCTCAGTTGTAAGCAAGCTGGCAGCATAAAGCACGTAAATGATTTTGAGCAGTTACATTCTTTGATCTCTGGCTCCCTTCCTGAGTCACGTATCAGTCACAATCTTGTGTATAAGCTTATTTTTATTTTAACACCTGTTCAATTCAGTTTATGCAAGATCAAAATCAGGAGAAGGAAAAGATCTGGCTTTCTTTGTTTTCAATTTAAGAAAGTGCTGCATGATGGACACCTCATTTTCACTGCTGTCCTTTGGCAAATTGTTATTGCACTATTTAGACAAAATTGTCTTTTTGGCAGCTGTTCATTAGTGGTAATTATGTTACAAACAAAATAATTGGGTTTAGATCATTTTATTTTATTTTTATAGGAATTAAGGAACAGAAATGGCATCAAATGAATCAAAGTATGGGTACTGAATCACTAGTAATCAAAGCTCAACAGATTATCCAGTTCTTTATCAGATGATCTACAGTAATGAACAGTGGGTCCTCATGGCAGTGTACATCCTCACAGCTCACATCTATTGAGATGCCATGAGAGGCAGCTTCACCACCTGCCTTATTACAGTCCTTCAATTATTCCTGCCTCCAGAAAATGTGATTCTTGCAGGACCTAACAGAAGCAAAAAAGCTGCCAGCTGCCTAGACTGAGCAGAAAAGAAGGGGGTGATACCCCTCTGGCTCTCTCCTTCAGTCTCAGTCTGGCATGAATCACTAGAGGAAACTGCCTTCAGCAGCCTGGGTCTGCTTGTGCCTTGGGCAGACTAAGAAGCAGGTCCCATCTCCTCCACAACCCTTCAGAAGGTCCCTGGTCTACAGCTGTGGTTACTAAAGGGTGCTGCCGGGCATGTTAACAGGCTCCTGACTGCTGTCTTTCTACTATATTTCTTAAAGACAGAATAAGTGGACTCATTCAGCTTTGACTTTCTGGAAAGGGAAATAGAGCAAACAAAAAAAAGCCTTACTTTACAAAAAAAAACTGGCCAAAAAAACCTTCACTTCTTCATTTATGTAGAGACATGTTTCTGTCCTTGTTTCAGAGACTCACAGGAGTAACAAGGACTAGATTTTCTACTGATCATTCCCATGGGTCTCTCAGGACCTCTTTTTTCTCAATTTCCACACACTTGCCATCAACAATACTCATTAAGCAGTTGAAAGAGACTTCTTCAGTAGGTTTCTTCCTGGATTAATTTTTTTTTGTTCGGAGCTACTCACCTCAGCAACTGAGTGCTGGTTTTTGTTACACCACATTTAAATCTCCCCCAAACTCTCTTGCACTCGTTTGGGCAAAGGAAAAGTTTACCCATCGAAGTTTTCAGTTTTCTAGATTAGCATGAGCTATATATAAACACTTTGAACTTCTCTCTACTAACTGCGTGGCCCAAATTGGCATGAAATAAAAGGAAATTTTACTATGGAGAAGGAAAAGCTGACAAAGGCAGCACCTTTATATTAGAAAGAGTTGCAGAGACAAAATAAATAGACTATTTATAAAAATATTATAAATTCTTGCTTAAAGAATGATCAATAGCAAAAAATAATGGTTTGGCATACCATTTCTAAAACTAGGACATCTAGAAGGATGCATTATTAATGGCATCTCTTGTGGTTCATTATTTCTGTAAGGAACTGTTATGGTTTTGACCAATCGGACAGATGATGATGACTCCTCCCCCCCCCCAACTAAGGAAAAGAGAGGAGAGGAAAGGATTAAAGAGATTCAGGAGTTTAGAAAAAAACTAAACTACTTTAATGAACATCATCATCATCATCATCATCATTATCATCATCATCATCATAAAAAAATAAACAATAAAAAGAAAAAATAAAAAGTATAAGAGAAGGGAAAAAAAAGTATACAGTCTATACAAAACCGTATCAGGCTCCCAGGACGACAATCACGTCACCAGCAGCATCAGTGAACGTCCCAGACTGGACTCGATGACCAACAGGAGCTGGATTCCGGAGTTGGAGTCAGGAGTGCTTGGATCAGGATCAAAGGCAGATGAACAGACAGGGTCCTCCTCAGACGCTGGCCATTGAAGGTAGAAGCTAATGACCCTTTGATCCCTCAGCTTTTATATTGAGCATGATGCAGATGAGATGGAATACCCCAGTGGGTCAGTTTTGGGTCACCTGTCCTGGCCATTTCTCCCTTCAAGTGTGACCCCTCGATGCTTTTCCACTTCTGACCCTCCAACGGGCAAATGACAAAATTACCTGCCCTTGGTTGTTCTAGCAATAAGTATAAGCAAGGGCCTCTCTGCATGCCATCCCTTGGTATAATCAGGTCTTATCACTGTAAGACGGAACAGTTTTTTGAACAATGTGCTGTTAATTTCAGACTTTAGTTAGTTAGAAAAGGCCCAGCTAAAAAAGTAAAATTACTGAACAGAAAATTGGTTTGTTTTACCTCAAACCAGGACAGGAACAGAATGACTTTATGATTTCAAGATGAGAAGATTCTGCATATATACGGAACAGAGTAAGCATGTTTACAATGATAAAAGTTATACACCTGCTCACAAAGGCACACAGTTTCAATGCATGAAGGACCTTGTGCAGCTCTTTCCCTACCCTGAAGTTTGGTATTCCTTAACAGAAGATATTTATTTTGTATATATGAGTGCCTATTGCATAGATGCTGTACACAGAATTATGGAGTAAGTCCTAAGGGGCCTTTGTAGATCATCTAATCCAACCCTTGTTCACACCAGGACTAACTTCAGACTTTGGTAAGGTTGCACAGAGTCTTGGCCAGTCAAGTTATAAACATCTCCAGGTGCTGAAAGTCTCCTTACCAGAGTTTCCCCAGCTTTGTGTCATCAGTGAGCTAGCAAAAGTCAACTCTGTCCCATCATCCAGGAACAAAGACATTAGACATTACTGGCATCTCTGCTGAAACTTAAAGAATATCACTAGTAACCAGACATCAGCTCACTTTTAACTGCTGACTGTACTTTTAAAGTCCAGCCATTTTGACTCTTGCCTTGTAGTTCACCCATCCCATCTGTATGTCTCCACTAGAAAGATACTTTGGGAGACCATGCTGCAAACCATTTAAAGTGAAGGTATGTCCACTGCTCCCCTCTCATCCACTGAAACAGTCACTTCATCATGGAAGGCAATGAAATTTGTCAAGTAACACTCGTTCTTCGAAAATCCACAAAGACTGTTCCCAGTCATCATCACCCTAGAAGAAATAACTTCTGGGAGAGTTTGCTGTGTAATCTTCCCAGGGACTGAGGAGGTGACAATACCCTGGCTTCTCCTTCTCCCTCTTTTGAAAATGGCTGTGATGTTGTCCTTTTCCGGTGATGGGGAACCTCCCCTCATTGCCACGACCTGTCTACAATGATGGCAGTGTCCTCACGATGACACCAGCCATTTCTCAGGACAACCTGTGGATCATCCCATCCAATCCCATGGTGTTGAGTGCGGGCACTTTGCCTCAGCACTCCCTGACTGACCTCTCTCTGCTATTTCCCTCCCCAACTCTGCCTGTAGTCAAAAGGACCAGAAAGAGCAGAGTGCAAGCAAAAGCAAGGGAAGCTGCATTTTTGTCCCCAAGGCTCCCACACGATTCAGCAGCAGACTTGTACACACAGTTATTCCACATGCACAAAATTACCAGGCTCCATATGGGACATAACCTGGAACATCAGTGTAGTGCTTGGCATCCTCCAGTTGACTTCTGCCAATTGGCTGTAGCAGACTACTCATTAAATCATAGGGCCCCGTAAAACAGGCAAAACAGAGGCAACACACACACTGCTGGCTCTGTTGGCCAGAGAGGGCTTCTGCCCAGGAAGCCCAAGCAACTAAACATGAAACATGTGCTTGAACCATAGTTTTATATAATACTCCATTTAGGGAGAAAGAAAAGGAGATTTTTTTTTTTAATTTTGAGGAAATTTTTCATAATTTGGGAGTCATTTCTAATGGAACTATTAAGGTTATGAGACTAAAAGAAAACTGCAATCACAGTTTATATAGAGATGAGAATCTATCCGAAGCTGAATTCATAGAACATGAAGTGATTGTTTTGCATGTTTTTCTCACTTATTAATACCTATTCCAGACTGTTATCTCAATGGAGTGTAAATGCTACGTTTTCAAAAGATGGTAGCCCTTTGTATGTAAAGTATCTTTTTCTTAGAGACACTGAGAAACTTAAACTTTAAAGATGAAAATTATAAAATCCACTCTACACAGCTAATCTCATACAGAACTGTACCCTTTGTATTCAGTTTATACAGGCTTATTTAATAATGTGCACAAATTACATGTGATTTTAGGTGTATCTTATAATTTCATTAAAACTTATGTGGAATTAAATAGACAAAATGAGCATATAATTTATCCTAACATAATTTGGAGTTTGTCTTAGACACGTGTAAAGGGGACCCAGTTGCAGTCATCTGCTGCTAAACAAGATGACAGAGCTAGACTCCTCTTAGTGATATGAAGAGAAAATATGAGAGGCAAATTTTGAACATCACAGCAAGGAAAATCCAGAAAATTCCAGGTAGACATGAGAAAAAAAGTTTTGGTTAGGCCCTGAAACAAGGTGCCCATAGAGACTGAGAATATTCATCCCTGCAGGTATCCAAAACTCACTTGGGCAAAGCATACATACGGATATTTCTATATTTACTGTGAGTTTAGAATTTATTGTAGACTTTTGACTAGTGTTTTGTGGACAGTATCCCTGCCTTCAGCTCTGAGACACTGCATTTCTTATACCTGGTCCTGCATAAACCTTCAAGAGTTACCATAACCGATGGGTGCATTTTCACATAGAAATTAATTTCAATCTAAATTCGTCTCTGTTACCTGTGAAGAAAGAGAAATACCTATTTGGAAACTGAACAAACAAAATGCCGTTTTTTTCAAGAAAAATATTGCTGGCAAGAAATATTGAGGAAGTAGAATGTGTATTTGTGACTCTGTTTTCTCTTAGAAAAAGAGAATTATATTTATGCTCTAATGGAATGCCTTTTGACTATCTTGACAGACCATAGGAGTGAAACATAGTGAAAACATCCCTGTTACGCTTCAAAATCTTAATTGTAAATATTGCCAGAACTGATCCTCATTCACACATGCATGCCATTTTTACTTCACTTACAATGTCAGGATGATCAAGCATTAATAGTTAGAACTGATCAACTTTTAATATGCTCTAGTACAGAAAGACAGAAAAGGCCAAATGAGGGATTCAGAACATCCCTTCCCTCTGATACTCATTACGGTACCTCTGCCAAAATTATTCAGACTTTGGTCCCATAAACATGAAGTAGAAGCTAGCCTAAGGCTCAGAAAAGGGTCTGACTCTTCCTCTGATGGAGATTGCTGCTGGTTCAGTACTTGGAATTGTACTGCTCTTTTGTTTTCAATTTGGAATAGCTACGCTGAAGAGACACCACTCATTCATATTCTGTGCTTCAAGGTTCTCCTAGCAATCAAGAGGACTGAAATTTGAAAGCAGTACATTTAAGGATATTGCTAGAGGTCCTGGATTTATCACATTAAAACTCTCACATACTGAATGTTCTTTTACCTCATGGGCCTTTATAACTGCTGTTTTCAGCTTGAAGGGTTGTGGTTTTTCTGTTGTAAAGGGGAAGGGGGGAAAATCAGTACATCTACACTAATGCACATAGCATGGGAATGCTGCAACAAATGGCCATAACCTCTTCAAAAGGGATAGGCAAGGAAGGAGATGTGGGGGTCCGTACATTAGGGAGTGTTTTGATTATTTAGAGCTTGATTTCAGTGATGATAAAGTTGAGCATTTATGGGTAAGCTTAAAGGGGAAGGCAAATAAGGGAGATTTTTTCCTGGGATTCTGTTATAGACTACTCAACCAGGACAAGAAGGCAGATGAAGTATTCTACAAGTGTCTAGCTGAAATCTCACAATCACCAGCCCTTGTTCTGGTTGGGGTCTTCAACCTACCAGACGGAAATAAATTTCCAGTTTATTGCTGGAAATATAACACAGCAGAGAGTAGGCAGACCAGGATGTTCCTTGAGTGTATGGATGATAACTTCCTGACACAACTGGTAGGTGAGCTTACCAGGGTGGTGCCTTGCTAGACATAGTCTTCACAAACAGAGAAGAACTAGTGGGAGATGTAGTGGTTGGAGGCTGTCTTAGTGATCATGACTTGGTCAAGTTTTCAATTCTTAGTGATGTAAGGAGAGGGATTAGCAAAACTTCCACCTTGGACTTCAAGAGGGCAGACTTTGGCCTGTTCAAAACTCTGATTTAGAGAGCCCCTTGGGAGACAGTCCTGAAGAGCAAAGGGGTCCAGGAAGGCTGGATGTTCTTCAAAAAGGAAATCTTAAAGGCCCAGGAGCAGGCTGTCACCAAGTGTCAAAAGATTAAAGGGCAGGGAAAATGGACAGCCTGGTTGAATAAGGAGATTTTGATGGGTCTTCAGAAAAAATAGGAGGGTTTATCACTTTTGGAAGAAGGGACAGGCAACTCAGGAGGAGTAAAAAGATCTAGTTAGGTTATACAGAGAGAAAATTAGGAAGGCAAAAGCCCAGCTGGATCTTAACCTGGCCACTGATATAAGGGACAACAAAAAAGTTTCTATAAATATATCAACAATAAAGAGAGCCATGAAGAATCTCCATCCTTTACTGGATGTGGGGTGGAACATCACAACCAAGGATGAGGAGAAGGCTGAGTTACTTAATACCTTCTTTGCCTCTGTCTTCAACAGTCAGACCAGCTACCCCCAGGGTGTTGAGCCTCCTGAGCTGGAAGATAAGGATGAAAAACAGAACAGTTCCACCGAAGTAGTTAACAAACTGCTTCTGCACCTAGACACCAACAAGTCTATGGGACTGGATGAGGATTCACCCAAGAGTACTCAAGGAGATGGAGGGATTGCTCACCAAGCCTCTCAATCATTTATCAACTATCCTGGTCAACAGGGGAGGTACCAGGTGTTCAGAGGGTGGCTGTCTACAAGAAGAGCTGGAGGGAGGATCTGGGAAACTACAGGCCTGACAGCCTGACCTTGGTACCAGGAAAGATCACAGAGAGGATCATCTTGAGTGAGCTCTCATGGCAAGCACAGGGCAGCCAAGGGATCAAGGCCAGTCAGCATGGATTTATGAAAGGGAGGTCTTGTTAACCAATGTGATGTCTTTCTGTGACCACATGACCTGCCTTCTTGATGCAGGGAAGGCCATAAATGTTGTCTACCTGGACTTTGGTAAGGCCTTTGACACTGTCTCCCACAGCATTCTCTTGGAGAAGCTGGCGAATCATGGCATAGACAAGTGTACTCTCCACTGGATAAAAAACTGGTTGGATGGCGTCCCCAGAGAGTTGTGATAAATAGGGCAAAATCTTGCTGGTGGCTGGTCACCAGTGGTGCCCCTCAGGGCTCAGTTTTGGGCTCAGTATTGTTTAATATCTTTATCGATGATGTGGATGAAAGGATGGAGCTCACCCTCAGTAAGTTTGCAGATGACACCAAACTGGGTGATAGTATTTATCCGCTTGAGTGTAGGGAGGCTCTACAGAGGGACCTGGACAGGTTGGATTGATGGGCCAAGGCCAATTGTATGAGATTCAATAAGGCCAAATGCTGGGTCCTGCATTTCAGTCACAACCACCCCGTGCAGTGCTACAGGCTTGGCTAGAAAACTGCCCAACAGAAAAGGACCTGGGGGTGCTGGTGGACAGCAGCTGAACATGAGCCAGCAGTGTGCCCATGCAGCCAAGAGGGCCCACTCCTGGCCTGTATATGGAATAGCGTAACCAGCAGGAGTAGGGAAGTGATTGTGCCTCTGTACTCGGCACTGGTAAGAACTCACTTCAAGCACTGTGTTCAGTTCTGGTCCTCTCACTACAAGAGGAACACTGAAGTCCTGGAGTGTGTCCAGAGACCTACCAAGCTGGTGAGGGGTCTAGAGAATAAGACATACGAGAAGAGACCGAGAGAACTGTACATGTTTAGTTTGGAGAAGAAGAGGCCAAGGGGAGACCTCATTGCCCTCTACAACTACCTGAAAGGAGGTTGTTGAGAGGTGGGTGCTGGCATCTTCTCCCAAGTGAATGACAGGACCAGAGGAAATGGTCTGATGTTGCAGCAGGGGAGGTTTAGAGTGAATATTAGGAAGAATTACTTCATTGAAAGAGCACTGGAACGGCCTGCTCAGGAGAGTAGTTGAGTCACCATCCCTAGAGGTATTTAAGAAA
>VZTM01019917.1:10575-32286 GCA_013400555.1 Jacana jacana | reverse complement strand
CCTGTCCCTCCTGGAATCAGGACAGGGATAGACTGAGGTCGTCTGAATAGAGAATAAACCAAGCTGAGACCAACCTCTGAAACACACTGTCCCCCCAGCTCTCCCTGAGGACCTTTTGTGAACCCAATTTGTCCTGGTTCTCCTTCACAGCTCTTTTTCCATGGATGGTCTTGGGCTGGTTTTCCTGGACAGAAATGGTCATGAGAGACAGCTGGCAAGAACAACACTGAGACCAACCCCCCAGGATGCTTCTGGATGTGCAAATGCCAAGGCAGGATCAAAGTATTGCTTGTTTGATAACCTCCAAGTGACATTCCTAAATTAGAAGTTGCAGCAGCACCAGATGCATTTCAGCCACAGCATGACCTGAAGGCTGGTTTTCTAATGCAGACATGAAGAAGCCGCTCCAGTGACTTAGAGACCACAGCAGTGCTTTTTCTTTGATGCTACAGAAACATCCATGCCTAAGTCTAGGCACAGGGATTTTCAGTGGTCTCACTCTTCTTCACTTACGTAAAGCAGCAAAGCAGAGCTGCCCTGGTTTCTGCTCCATATAAATCAAATGGCCAGAGCGAAGATCATTTTGACAATTTCTGGGTTGCTATTTCTGTTCCTTTGTTTGCCCAGACACAGACTCAGTCCTTTGTAGTTCCCAGATCACAACGCCTATGTTGCATGAGATCGTGTTTGTGTTTTCAGACACATCTATGACAATTCTATGATTCTATCTTTTTTTAACAGCATCTATTGAATTCCCTCAACTCCGCACTTTCCTTCCTCTTGCTCTCAATTGATCAAACAGAGCCCAGGAGCCATGCACATACACATCCCATGCTTTTAATAAAGCTGAAGGAGTTGGTTTGCTCTGTGTGGTAGCTTGGGGTGAAGTGAGGAAAGAGGAGGTACTTGACGAATAGGAGGCAGCTGGAAGCAGAGGCGACCACAGCAGGAGCTGGTGAACAGGGCAGCAGGAACAGAAAAGATCAGGAGGTGACAACAACAGTAGGGACAAGTGGGACTAAGGTTTCATCTAGGCAAAGACAATTAAGTCCTCGTTTTGTACATCACAGTCTCCACAAGATAACATCAGACAAGGGATATCACCAGGCTAGGAATACAGAGCAGAAGCAGTCACTCTTTTTAAAGGTTTAAAAGTTTAAAAGTAATTTACTTCCAGGTAACTTTGGAAGAAGGGTAGAGGGATGCCAGGAGCACGCAGGCAGCACTATGCACTCTTGATGCTGGACTCACTGACCCTGGTGCCCACGGGGCTCATGAGAGGACATCCTAGCCTGGGGGGACCCTGGGCCAGAGGATTCCTGCATGTTCACACCCACACTCTTGAAACCAGGGGAGAGCTAAATACACCCCAAATCCCAGACATACTCAGACTGCCAATTGTTTGGGACAGCCTCTTACTGCAGCAGGAGGCTCTTCCAGTGCTGACACTGCAGAGGTGCGAGGCAGCAAGCCAAAATAATACTTAGGGTGCAGCAAAACCTGGAGACAGATTTTAGAGAGACAGATGCTAATTCACTCAGAAAACAAATCTCCAATTTCCTGGTCTCCCCACAGCTGGAGTTTTCAAGAGGAAAGAGGGTCATAAAGCTCTGAAGGAGCAGAAATCTTTTCTCTCCATGCCAGCTCACATCCTCCCCACAGGACCATAAATACCATATCCCCCAAACACACTGGATGCAAACAGGAAAACATTAAATCATGAGAGCTAATTAGTAGCATCTATCCAGCCTGTTCTCTACAAAGAGGGACTCCCTCAAGCCCACTTCTCTCATCAGCATCTTTCCCCTTTATCACAAGCAGGGCGGGCAGGAGCTGCCCAAGACAATGGTCCCAGCAGAGGGGCAGGGTCCTGAGCATGGGCTGCCACCAGCTGCTCCTGCACATGGATCAAGCTCAGCTGTCCCACAGCAACAGGGACCATCCATAAAAAGAGCTGACAAGATTGTAAAGCTGTTATCAATAGCCTTGCCTCACTCCAGATTTTCTACTGACAGACATCTTCAGTTTGTTTTCATTTCTTTAATTGATATCTTATTAAATTCCCTATAAATAGAGCTAGCAAGCAAAGAGCATCATGTGGGCAGGTTGGAAGATCAGTGCTAGCAGTGAGATGTCCACCGGGAGGGGAGACAAGGAGCTCACGAAGAATTCATGGGGGAAATGAGTCATCTCCAGCTTTCCACAGAGACCAGGCCAGCCTGGCATGGGGACCAGTGGTGCTACACCAGACCTTCTTACCCTGAATTTGTACCAATGTCATCAGTTCAGCCTCAGGCCCTATTTGTGCTGTGATGCTGTAAGAGCCAAGATACTGTCTTTCAGAGTACATGGACAAGTCCTACAGTGCTCATCTGTGGGAGGATTTTGGCTTCTTCTGCATACACGTCAATCATGTTGGCAGAACTCCAACTGAACTTGAAGGATGAGAGACACAGAACATCTGCACCCAACACAAGACTTTTCAGCAAATGTTTTCTTCTTAAGAAAAAAAGATAAGGCTGAGTTGCTCTGTGCTCCCATGCCAGTCACCCATGCACAGGGCTATGGTGAGAACATGGCCAGAAGGCAATGTTCGGCTGCCCTCTCCAATAACCAGTTCATAACAGTAATCCCACCTTGGTGTCACTACACCACCTTCCAAAAGCCTTATTACATCAGTTCTATGCTCCAGACAGGTTACTCACAAGGATCCAGTTGGATGCAAGGTAAGAGAAACAGTTTCATCCACACTTTCTCCTTGTCTAAGACATGTCTGTAGTATTTATGTTTGAATTGAAGCATGTAAAGTTGGCAACTCTTTGTTCCTGTTTTTGAGATGGGAAACCAAAGCAGAGTAGGAATAAGTGGTCCATCTGATTTCACACTGGAAGCAGGAGACAGAAAAGGGGCAATCCTGTAATGGAGCAAGTGTCTTTCCTCTGCTGCTGCAAGAGGGCAAGTAAGTGGAAGGGAGAACCCTAAAGCAATGCACCAGACACACAGCTTTCCACAGCAGTGGATAACTGCAAGGACAGCACAAGGGATGTCTGAAGGGCTGACCAGGTGTCAGCATCCCTGCCTGAAAACCTGCTGGGGTGTTCGCTCAGTACTTGTGTGTCATACTGGGCTCTCCACAGTGCCAGGCACATTCCCCAAAGGCTACGGCAAGAGCTTCCCATTTGCTTCCCATCCTCAACAGGAGGGCATTAAGGAAAAATAAGATAAACATATAAAAAGGGATTTCTCTTTGTTACTTTGCAAGCGCAGCTTTTGTCACACTGATGTCCAGCCCGGCAAACAGAAGCGGGGAGGGCTGCAGGGCACAACCCCTCAGGGAGAGGGACTGCAATGTTGATCTGTCCCTACAGTGGCTTTCTTCCAGTAACCAGTCACAAAGTTTATGATGCTAATCACCAAACAGTCACAAGACTCCCTATGAATAATTACATGGAACATTAACTGATTGCAAAGCAGTTTTATTTTCACTATCCATTGTTACAACCTTTGATAGTTTAGATCTAGTAGAGGAATGTTGCTTTTGTTATGGTCACTATCTGATAACCACGTGGAAAACTTGAGCATTTTCCCAAATTATACCCTGTGAAGTACTCATTTCCATTACAGTTGCACTCAAAATTAAAACTGAGAAATAAATTAACAGTGTCCCAATTTGAGGTGGAGAACTGCAGCAGAGCAGGAAGCCGAGTGACCCAACCAAAGACACAGTAAGTCAGCACTCAGCTCTGCAGAACTAATTCAGCTGCACAAAACTAAACAATGCTGTTAACACCCAGTGATAGAACAGTGCTTTAAAAGAAAGAAGATCAACACCAGATTACTGTCCATCCAGTGGCCCAGAGCATTTTGGACAAGGTGGGCCCTCTTGTGCCATCCCATGCCATTGGGAACCATCCCAGTATGATCCTGCTAAGCAACCTCCCTCACAGCAGAGATTACTCATTGTTACTCCAAAGGAGGAAGCTACAAGCAGACAGGGATCAATTGCTGCCCTGCCCTTCCCACTCCACCCCCACCCCACCCCCCCTTAAAAGAAGGGGGGAAAAAAGAGATCACACTGGGAATCTCTCTCCAAGCCAAATACAACAAACAGAGCCCCTGATACTGTGCTCAGACAACCCCTGACCTCTTCCTGCTGTGTCTATATGATAAATTCCACAGCTTTGTCGTTTGTTATTTTTTTAGCAAAGAAAATAATCCTTGCATAGATATACAGGGATCACAATGCCATCTCCAAACAAACACTCTGCTCACTGGCCAGGAGTTTTGTTAACACAACTAAATGTGCTGAATTATGCACACAGTTTGCCTGAACATATGTTGAAGTTACAGAGGTTGCCTGCAGCCCTTCATCTGCTTTTAAGCCAGGCTTTTTTTATGAGCTGCATTCAAACCATCCTACCCAGCAGTGCCAAGGGCTGCAAGGGGCATCTCCAGAACCCACACAACAAACCAGACCATTTGCCATCCAACCACATCAGGGAGCCCAGCTGCTCCGCTTCAAGCCCTGCCTGCCAGCATTCCCATCAGGATGCATGCCTGGCACAGCACAAGGCAGGGCTCTTGGATTGCCCACCCGCAGTTGCTCATGGAGGGAAAAAAAGATGACCAGAGTGGTGGTGGGGGTGCAGGGCATGACAAAAGCTTTGGTCAAAGGATTTTCTTACACATCCAGCCCGCAGTCATAATGCTCCCTAAACTCCTTGCACCAAACCACCAGCTCTGAGCTACAGCTCCAGGGCACAGAAAAGAATCAGAGACCCCTGCACGCAGTTGGGAAGTTGCTCATGTGACTGCAAGCAAGTAATTTAAGTTTTCTCTGACCCTCTTTTCTCAATGCATACCCAACACAATACTAACCTCCTGCACAGAGAGGTGTAAGCTATTCCGAATCACTTATCTGCCAATTTTCAATCGTGTGTCTTCCAGCATTCCCAAACTGTTATCCTGTGTTTCTTTGCCTGACACATTGTAAAAATAACCCAGACTGCAAAGCTTACTTCATGTTTATAGGATACCATGGAAAATTACAGCTCAAGAAAATTAACTTCAAATAAAATGTTAATCTACAAAAGAGATGATAGTTTGGGGAAATGCTCCGAAATCCACCGGTGGAAGTCAGTGCACTGTAGGTATGAATTAGTAACAGCTATTAATGGGACAATCTTGGATTAGGCAAACAAAAGTAATAATAATTAACATTAGTCACATAAAACATAATTGACTTTCAATTGCTCCTAACATTATTTTTCTAATGAAGTTGCTGGAAACTAATCAAAGTTGGCTGGATAGCTTATCTGGGGACAGTCACAGTCGGCAGGATTAGCTGCTTAGTGCTGGAGTGTGATTCGCCCTGACAAAGAACCCATCGTCCTTCCCAGCAAAAGGAAGGAAATCTTTGGCAGCCAACTCTGCAAGACTTTCAGCCCCTCTGCAGAGAGCAGCAGCTCAGCCTGGGCCAAGGGGGGGGGCCACTCAGGGACCCACGCACAAAGCTGCCAGCCAGGAACTGATATCCCTTTCTGTAGCTCCACATGGAGTTGCTTGTGGTCATGGGCAAGGGCCTGACATCCCCATTTTGGTTTTTTTCTGCCTTAAAATTATGTTTACGTATGACCTCTACAGAAAAACAACTTTGCCACCCTGGCACATGAAGATGTACATGCTCTCCACTCAAAGCTGACTGCTCTAGAAACCAGCCTTCTTCCTCTGGGTTAAACGCTTTTTCTGTTAAATACTTTTGCAAGATGACTTGTCAAACTCTGAAGACAGTCTAACACTGCAACTACTTGTGACACCAGCCACACTCCTCACTGGAAAGAGAGGGAAAGGGTACTACAGAATCCACCCTTTTCTGTCCAGTGAAGCTAAGGGCAGCCCTGAGCTCCATCAGGCAGAAATCGAGCAACTTTCTAGACAAAGTGTACATCACTTTTGCAGCAATCTTTCCCAAGCCTGAACACTATCCCACCAAGCTCCCTAGCTCCTGTCACCCCCTAGTTTATCTGTCCCAGCTAACCCATCCAAACGGCATCTGCGGGTGTCCACATGTCATTAGCTCCCAGTGATCCCATTAGCTCTATTACTAAAGCATGCCTGTCACCAGCTGGGCTCTAGGACTGTCCCTTTTTGTTCTCGCATGCCCAGATGCTGCCTGAAAAACCACATCACCTCACATCACCCTGAACATACTCTTCTCAGACATCTCCCACTGGACCAGGTTGCTCAAAGCACCATTCTGCCTGGCCTTTAACCTCTCCAGGGATGGGGCATCCACAGCTTCTCTGGGCAACCTGTTCCAGTTTCTCACCACCCTCAGTGAAAAATTTCTTCTTGAGATCTAATCTAAACCTACTCACTTTCAGTTTGAAGCCATTACCCCTTGTCCTATCACTACATGCTTTTGTAAAAAGTCCCTCTCCAGCTTTCTTACAGGCATCCTTCAGATACTGCTGCTATAGGTCTCCCCAGAGCTTTCTCTTCTGCCACAAGCACCAACAGGATCTGTTCCCAGTCACCACTGGGGACCACCAGCTGGAATAACAAGGATGATATAGATCATCATCTATACCCCTCCTCAGGGAACAATACAGCTTTTCGGCAATAACAGTTAATTGAGAATTAATATCCTCAGTGTGGCATGGTGTCACAATATCATACGCCCTCGTCCCCTCTTCCTGCTTGATGGCCTTCCCCTGACATCACCTTTTTTCCCCCCCCACACACACTCAGCAGCAGTCAATAAGCTACAACAGCAGTGGCCCTCATCAACACACCCCAAGAGAATGCGGGGAGGACATTCCCACCCATCCATGCCTCCGCACAAAACTACCCTGCATCATCCTCAGGGACTGGGAGGCTTGGACTTTCTAGTCATTGTAAAAATCCCATTCGCACCCGCTCAGAGAGCCTCCAGGAGAGCAGACAAGTTTGTTATGGAGAATCCAGATCACAATTTTCCACCCTGAACACTACCTTGTTTGTGCCCTCTCCACCCTCTTGTCCCTTCCTTCCTCTCAGCCAAGCTGGCAGGAAGCTCCACAGGGATTCCCCCCCCCAAACCAGATGTTTCATCTGCTTTTGTTACTACAAGACGCACTGGTAAAGTCCTGGCAACACACAGCAAGTCCTGAGCTGCACAGCTAACAACTAGCATCTGCATCCAAGGTTAATCAAGGGGGCAGGAAAAGGCACTTCCAGCAAGAAAGCACAAATCCCCATTTCTAATTGTTTTGCACTAACAGCAAAGCATTTATTTCCCAGGATTTCCGAGAGGCGGAAGTGGCAAGTGGATTGCTTGGCGCCTCCTGTTTACCAGGCCCAGAAGGGAGTAGGGCTAACAGTGAATTTCTTGTTCCACACCAAAGCATTATGTCTTGGAAGAGATTCAGAGAGAGATCCTTTGTCTTCAAGAACAAAAGGGATGGCTCCCCCTTTTTGGGGAAGCTCTGCACACCGCAACATGACCAGCAGCATCACCATGCAGTGATGGGATGCTACCCAGACTCCTGGCCACAGGTGATGAAGCTTCTGCCACTTGTTGTACCCCACTACCACCCCCCTTTTGTCATGGTTGTGCTCTGGACCATGTGCCATGCTCCCTCCCAGCCTTTCTTCCCCATGTCCAGCGCTGTCCCTGCACTGTTCCGACCACCCCACAGCAACACTCTCCTACATCCCCTTCCAGCCTTCTTGGTACCATCATTTTGATGGTCTGCAGCTCAAAAGCACTGCATCTCAGAGCAGCCTTGGCAGTTTGAGGGGCACCCAACATGTCTCCATGCAGCCCATGCAGCTCTGAAGTTTGCGAGCCACGAGGAGGGACCAAAGCCAGCCTGTTCTATCCAGGCTCTGAAAGAGCAGGCTGCAGGCTCTGCAGCTTCCCTGTATGGATCTCCAGCAATGACAAAACCACTGAGAAAAAGCCTGCTCAGCTGCCCAGAGACACATCAGAGATGGAAGACAAACACACACACTTCTTGTCTAGTCCTTGCTGCCTACCTGTGACATGTCCTGTGTCTGGAGATCCTTGCACAGAGCTTTGGGTTTTCCAGTGACTTCTTGCCATTTCTTCTTCCCCAACCCATGTTGCTGAGCAGCCCCAGAGATGAATCTAAGGCCATTTTGGGGGATGAGACTCATAAAAGTTGCCCCACACAGAAGGGGAAGGCACCTTAGAGAGCTTGCAGATAGCCAACTCCTTTGGGAGATCCATTCCTAAAGGCAACATCTGGAGCCTTATCAGCAGCTGACCTGCTCCCTTCCTGATGGCCTGAGGAGGTCTGGTATTTAACACCAAAAACTCAGGTCTTGTCAACTCCATCCTTTTTCCTCAAAGTCTCCACAAACAGGGAACTCGGTACAAAGATGCTCTGGGTTTACTTTTTTGAGTAACTGCTGGCTGTTACTAACTCTCCACTTCTCCTCCTCCCTCCCCCCCTCAAGTTCTCATTTTACTCTGATGTCCATTGTTTTTCTCATGGAAGAGGAATGATCTGCTCACATCCCCAAAGTAGGGAAAGTTCCCAATAGCAGGTCTTCCTAAGAGACTGCAACAAAACCAATCTAACATGGCATATTTAATGTTTATAAGGTTGAAAAAAGTGACTGTGCGGATGGGGGGGGGGAAGAAATACTTAAATAAACCCATTAACTTTCAAATTTCTTAAAGCAGAACAGCTGCACAAGTTACCTTTAGGCTAGTCATCTATTTTTAATGACAACAAGGCTCAAATAAACTATTTATGACTGTTGTCTTAGTGTAACCATCAAATTACAAAGACTCCTAGAAATAATAGGCAAACAGGAGCAGGAGGAGATCCCAGTCACCCAGGATAATGAGTCTCCCATGCAGGCTGCTGCTACAAGGTGCCCATACTGGGTGTAATTTCCAGCCCTTCCCCAGGCACTGGGGATGCCCACAGGGCTACCAAATTCACAGGGGTGGTTTGTAACAGCACTAGCATCCAGCCCAGCTCCCGCTAATCACACAGGATTAGCGTTACTTCCCTGACTCCATGGGACACCTCCATCCCTGAACACCTGCAGAGTGCCAAGCATGGAAAGTTCATTGTACCTGTACTGAGCAGGGAGAGGAGATCCCAGCCAAAATTGACTGCCTATCTGGGCTCTCTTCCTTCCTGCCACAGGAGTCAAGGGCCAGATCACGTTTCCCAGGATGAAGGCTCTCACACAGACATGCTCCTGCTTCATGACCCCACCAGGCACCCTGAACTCCCCTGCCTGAGCCATACACACTGGCCCAGGCAGGCATCCCCGAGGCCATGAGCAGGGCTGTCAGCTCCAAATGTCTGTTAAGGAGATGTCCACTTCCTGCCTCTTCATTTTCTTTATTTACGGCTGCTAAAAAATTCGCTTCTTCATGGAGCTGGGCCAAAACCAACAAACTACTACTCCTTCCCCCTCCTGAGGGCCCAGAGTCCAGAGCACAGAGAAGGCATTACAACTATGTAACCTGGGGTCACATTTCACCCTGGACTCAATTAGCAAGGGTTAAAAATGGAACAAGTCTTTACTTTCCCATAGGAAAGTTGTTCTCCATTGCCCACTGCCTCCAGTGGCCTTTTGACACTTCTTCAGTAGAAAACAGCAGCATACTCAGTTCTGGCTCATAGGGATTTTCCCCACAGCATCTTCTGCGCTGGCAGCTCCCCAGTAGACAACTGTCTAAGCCACCACATCCTGCTTGTGCAGAGCACCCCTGGGTGACTGGCCTGCTGTGGGGGAAAGCACCCATCAGCCATCGCACAACAGCAGCAACTGCAGCAAACATCACAGCCTTCAACTCTCTCATGTACAAACAAGGTCCCATAAAGAGGACAAAGATGATTTCTGGTGAAAAAAAAATGAGGAAAAACACCTATAGGAAGGCATCACTGAGGCCAGCAGTTTGGGCACTGCAGCCACACCTAAAACCTTCTGCTGAGAGGCTCTTGTATCGTGCACCACGTTTTCACAGAATCATAGAATGGGTTGGAAGAGACCCTTTAAATTCATCTAGTCCAATCCTCCCTTACTCTTCCCTATGTCACCAAGACCCATCCACCCAAGTAAAGGACATCAACTAACACCAGAAACTATGGTAGATCTACTGATGGTGAGGTCCTTGTACCAGCACCGGCTCACAGGATCAGGGGACCTGATTCTCTAAGGTCACATCTGGAAATATGCAGGGAATCTAAGACTACCCATGGGTCACAACAGCTCTAACCAGCCATTAACTGCCCACATTGACCCCAGCCTGTTTCTTCTCCCCTTTCTGTCCTTGCTCAGGGACAAGTCTTTTTTGCAACAGGGCCATGGTTTGCCCTTCCTGCAATCACCATCTTGTCATTTGGCCAATTACACCACTTGTCTCATGTGCCTGCTGGCCTAGGACAACCCACTGGACAAGCAAAAGTGGTCCAAAGTGCTTTCCCTTTAACAAAGCATGGAGATAACCTGCCAGGCAATCAGGACTGAGAGAAAGGCATAATTTTCCCAAATCTCATCCACAGAGACCTCACAGTCACAGCGCATGAGGTGCTGTAGGAGAATAAAACAAAACAAAAAACCTCAGGGCAGCCAGCACACAGAGGGACCAACACATCCTTTTAGCTCTTGCTTCTGTCCAAAGCAGGCAGCACCAGAAGGTACAGAGAGGGTACACAGAGCTGCAGCCAGTCCCAGCTCCTGCAAGATCAGCACAGGGAGGGATTTTAAAACCCACAACGTGAATATAAGCAGAGGAAGCCCAGGGTATGCTGAGGGACAACAACGTGCATACAGAGGAGACACAAAACCACATCCATACATACAGCTGCTTCATCGCCTCAGGCATCCTGGGACAGAGGAGTTGGTTGAGCAAGAGCTGAGCAGCTGACAACCTTCCCTCTGCTTCCCCAAACACCCAGCAGGCCCTGAGCTCCCAGGAACACTGTGATCACAAAGTCATCCAGCTACCTGCTCATGTTCAAAACCCACTGAAGCCACACCAAGCAGGCATAAGTCTCCTGCAGGGACCACAGACTGGAAAACCATGAGACCCAGTAACAACTGCAACCTTACATGGACTTGCTGCCAGGGTTCAGGGAGGCCACTCAGTTCCTCAGCATCAGCTCCACAAGGAGCTGGAGTTGTGCACAACTTCTCAGGAGGGTGGCAAGGGCCAGAGCTCCAAGACAACTGCAAACTGCTGCTGGCAACCCAAAATAGCGGGGACAGGACAATCACATCCCCTTAGAGCACAGACATCATCTAGCACCAAGCCCTTCACAACTGCCTTCAACCCAGGTGCAGACATGGTTCACCCAGAGTCGCATGTCTCAGAACTCCACGTCAACACACCAAAGCACAAGTGCATTGGGTTTTCTATACATGGCGCCACTCATTTACCCACTGCTGCTGCTCTTTCTGAATCAGTCAGGTCTCTGCTAAAAGCCTCAAGCAATGTGACATGCATCAGAAGAAAAAGGAGAGAAATGTTTTAATAGCACAGCTGTTGGAAGTAGAGTGAGAAAATGCAGCAGTCCTTGGATTAGAAGGACTGTGTCACAGTCTGGGAGGTTTCCCAGCTGGACTGGGAGACCCTGGAATTGCTCATGTACAATGCCTGGGCAGAAAGGATTACCTGCAGATAGGTGGCAGGAAGAAGAGCTCAATCCACAGATACACGGTCATGAGTCTTCTTTTGAGACTCTGCTGCTATCTTTGTCAGTCCCTGTTTAGCCCCTTGGCTCATACAGCCATGCTGCTGAATGGAGCTGAGGGACCCACACTCATGCCTCCCACAGCTCACCCGGGGACTGCAACGCCCCATGCCCACCCTCCCCACTTCTCCCTTACACTGCCCTAAGAGCAAAGCCCTTTTAACAGCTTGGCCACTCTCCTGCTGCTCATGGCTGTGACAGTTCATAGTCACAGAAGTGCTCAGACATCCTCGCTGTCACCTAGTTGCTCAGATGATCTGAGGAGCAAAGGAGCCACACAGGGCACCAAGACCCAGTGCTTTGCCCAGTGACAAAAGCACAGGGCTCCCCTTGCTCACATGGGCAGGATGGGGCCCAGGATGCTGGTACAGACGGTTAACGCTCACCACAGGGGTAAGGATTCCAGGAGCTCTTGCTGGGATGCATCTCCAAAGAGCTCAGCACAGAAGGGGTTTCAGAAAACCGACCCCCCAGTGGACAAACCCCACAATCCAGAATGCTTCAGAAAAATACACAGAAATGTATATTTTCTCCCACACACACTGCAGCATATATAATTTCCACCACAGCAAGGAGAGAGATATACATCAATGATCCTCTTTCATTTTTCTTGCTGAAAGCTACTGGCTACAGACTTTGGCAGCCAGGGAGCTGGTGGTACAGCTCACACAGCTGCTCCAAAGGGGATGCATCAGCTCCACATGCAGTCCCATTCCCTGGCCTCTGCCCTGTAGCAGACCAGGCTCATTCCTAGAGCTCATTAAAGAGGGATAAAAGTTACCTTTAAGGGTTGCTTTCATGTGAAACAAGTCTAAAACCAAACAATGACTTGGCAAAGAGTGAATTGGATTTTTTAAAGCAATGAATTTCACTGGAAATCATCTTTTTATTTTTTCTTCTTCTTTTGAGCCTGATGGTGGATTATTTCTCCTTGACACAATCCCGCCTCCACTGTGATAGATGACGGCACATTTAGCAATGTTCAGCCAAAACTTTTTATCTCCATATGGAAGATGGATGGATGAGGACTCTGAAGCCTGCATCAATTCCTTCAAGAACAAACAAGGATCCGGCCCAGATCCCCTCCCAGGTTTGTTTAAAACACACAGAGCACAGGGACAGAGGATGTGATCCTATAAAGCCCCATCTGGCACCATTTGCAGTGTTTATGAATGAAACAAGCACTGCCCAAGACCTCCAGCCATCTCACTGGAAAACACAAAGGACAGCTGGAGCTTGGATGGGCTTTGTACTGATGGCCCAGGACAGCCCACACCTTCCCACACCAAACATGCTATGTCAAGTACTGCTGTGCATAGCAGGGTGGGAGGCCTGAGGAGTCCCCAGCTATCTGAGCAGGGATCACACACAGCTCCTCAAGGGCAGAGACAGGAAGAGCCAAAGAAGCAACTGAATGGCTTTTGTGAAAGTAACAGACCTTTCATCCCTGCAGCAGTTCACACTAGGAACGGACAATGCTGGAGTGTCATTCTGGGTAAGCAAAGCAGAAAAGGAGATGAGACTCAGGAGCAGCTCTGGGCTTTGAGGGTTGCCCACCAGCATGAGTGACTTCTTTGCATCAGACCGGGGCAGACATCATTTGCTGAGGGGAGGGAGCAAGCAGGTAACGTTCAGGACTCCAAGTGAGTCAAGGGAAACAGAGGAAATCCATCAGTATCACAGTCATCTTGTCTTTACATGCCACAAGAGATGGGGCCACATGCCGTCAAGGAGCTCCTATGGCTCAGGAGTGCCAAGTCCCACAAGATCAGCTCCCAACCCCCTAACAGCTCTCATAGTACCCCTTCCCACTGGCACCAAGAAGCACAGAGAGCAGAGGTTACAGGTAAACTTTCCTCCCTGTCCTCCTTGCAACTTGTTATAAAACTCCAAGGAAAACTTGCTGAGGGAGCATGAACCTGAAGCAGGTAGGGTAGCAGGGCGAGCACAGGATGGACACAAGGCAGCTGAGAGTTGTACACCTGTGGGAAAATGTTGCCCTACATCCTCGCACAGGGCATAGCCTCAACAGCCATTACACAAAACAACACATGCACCATAGCACACACACCTCATTAATAATGTCTAGACCTCCTAAGGCAACATGCCAGAAGTTACCTAACCAGCAATAAAAACTTCTTTGGCCCTGTCTCAGGTACAAAAGCCAACACTCCCCATCTCGTAAAACACAAAAAGCCCCCAGATGTTTATAAAACTCTGTTGGGCAGCTCAGTGCAAATGTTGTTTACCATCGAAGCCCTAGGGATCACAACAGACCATCCAGCTGACAGGAGCTGTGTAGCTGCAGTTGTGTAGCAGCAGTGTGATCCTCACCAGCTTCCACAGCAGCCCACACCCTCAGCGTCACTCCCACCAGCATGCCCCCAAGCCCACCACCTCCTGTCACTCCAACCCATCAAACACTTCTGCTTTTAGTGCAACACCAACTTCTGCTATCCAGCAAGGCTGGCAGTCAGGAACCTCAGACACACATACATGCACATATGGACATATGTATATGCAGCTGAGTGGAAGTTGGACATCTACCTGAACATCATGGGAAAGCAAGACCCTTGGGCTTGCTGCATCTGCACGGCCCCCAGTGTTTTCTGGGAACTCTTAAAGAATCAAGAGCATGTGGGTCCCTGCAGCCCAACAAGAACAAAGGCTGCCTGACACCGCTCAACACCATGGCCAGTCAGATAAGGTAGCCAAGACAGCACATGACGAGACATTACATGAAGGAGCTTCACGGGAATCTCCCAGTGACAAACGCCATCCCAGCTCAACAGCTAAGACCAGGCCAAGTAAACACAGACTATATTTATCTGCTCCCAGGAAATGCTTTCATTTTATCCCTCTTCCTCCACATTCACTTTGAGACAGCAGCAAGCTACAAAAGACTCCGTGTGGTGCTGCTAACCATGGGAAGTGAATGCACTAGCTTGGACAGATCATTATCCCTTCATGCACAGGGCTGAAGAAGGGGGTGGTAGACTATAATGACGCTAATTAAGTCCTTAAGTGTCTTAGTAAAAAGCAGGTAAGACTTCAGCACAAGGCAGAATATTCCATTAGGACAGGCTTCACCCTAGACACAATGCTGCATAATGGGATCCTGTAATTATGCCTGCACTGCAGAGACTTTTAAAAAAAGGAAACCTGTTTTACATTCTCTAATGCAAACAGCATGAAATGATGTTGCTTAGAAACCTTTACACTCCTACAGTGTGTGCAAAAAAGTTATTCCAGACATCTGTATTTAAAATAAAATTTAAAAACAATCCTACCGCACACACTCGCATGGATCTTGGCTTCACATTGAGTGATGAAACCTATGAAATGTCAAAGGAAATTTAAATTAAAAAAAAAAAAAAACAACAAAAAAACCTGACACACGCATTTAAAACCTTCAGCAGCGTGTTAAGTCATCTTGGGTTATGTCTGGTACTCATCTGGTACCCATCTCACCCCTTCGCACAGGGCTCTGTCTCAGAGCATTGATGGTGCCATTCATGCCAATCCAGACTTAGAGGCTCATAATCTTTTCCCCATACATGCTGACCTCCAACACCTGGAAGAGATTTTCTTTTCCAGAGAAGCCACCCAAGGTTTTACTCCAGAATCGGCATGCAAAGAGCAGAGTACTGTCCGGGTACCAGAGTCACAGGAAAACCCACACAACAAAGCTGGTATGACAACTTTATGCGGGAGTCAGACACAGGGTGCAAGACCCAGATCCCTACCACTGGTGACCACTGCTCAGTGGCTCACATCAGGCTCAGCAGGGTGGAGGAAGGCTGTCATGCCCTGAAATTTCCTACACCAAAAGCAATACAGCCAGATCTGCAGCAGCCCATAAATAGCATTTTACCAAGCACCATCCTGATACTTCCTCCCTTAATTTCAGCATCGCATCCCACAGAGATGGCAGGCCCCACCAGGGAAATCTTCATCTCAAGCCAAGCAGGCAGGCGGGGATGGGGTTTGCTGCACCCACAAGATCAAGCAAAGCAGGGAGGGAGTGTCAGCTTCACTCCCTGCATCCAAATCCCAGCCCTGATCTGAACCCCCCCTGCACAGCACAACCCCAGGAAGCCCATCCAGGGCTGCCACTGCCTCCCACCCACCCATTGCTCTTCCCACCATCTCTTCTTCCTCTCTGAAAAGGTCACCGCTCTTTGCCTGGCAACAGGAATGAACGCTCAGCAGCAGGCATGGCTGATCGATGTGTCACAGCTGCCACCACGCTGTCACACTGCCATGCAAAGGCCAGCAGTTACTACAAGAGGAATGGCTGGGGATGTGACAGACCTCAGACACAGGGATGTACCCCAGTTTGCATTCTGCCAGAGCCAGCGCAGTAGAGTACTGAGTGGATGGTTGCCCCATTTCCTTCTCCCAAACCCCACAGCTTACAGGTTTGTGGGTTTCCTTTAGTCATTCTTTGCATGGAGGTACAAAATTGAGCCTGCATGTCAGAGAAACAGAGTATCCTGAGGGATGGACAGAGGTGGAATCTCATCTTTGTCCTTTAGGGAAAGTCTTCACTGACAGGAGACAGGAATCAGCTGGGGTGTCTCTGATGCAAAAACCAGACTCAGCAAGAAGATCATCTGAACTGTGCTATGGGGATCTCCACGAAAGGCAAATTTTTTCAGCTCTGCTGGTACTTGTTTTATCAATACTTTCCCAAGACTCCCTAGTTCCTCAAGACTATAGTGGCCAGAAGTGACTTGCCTTAAAATCTCCCTTTAGAAATGTCAGTTTTCCCTCCATCTATCCTAAAGATGTCCCTCATAAAAGCATGTTAACCGTTATGGCATTTGAAGTGGCAGATAAAGTAATTTCTCTGTACATGTTTTTCTGCTGATACCCAAGAAAGTCTTTACAGGCAGCAACATGAGTGAGACCCTGCTCAGACACAGGGTACCTACAGGTTTTTCAGCCTTCTGCCAGGGACCTCTTACTGGTGGGTTCAGATACCTACAAGCTTGCCTCTTGTTCTCCCAAGCTGCTTCTCCCACAGAGTCTAAGGATCCAAATCTGAATCCAGAGACCCTCACTATCACTGGCATTGCTCTGAGGCAGGAACCATTGCGCCTCTCTGATCAACAGCCCTTCACACCCCATGTGGGTTAGGCTCAACCAATCATTGCAAGCTCTGGCTATCTCACATTCGCCATGACCAGTGTGGAAGCAAAGCTGAAGGACCAGCAGTCAGCTCCCTGCAAGAAGGCGGCAAAAGGGAAAGCCCTACAGGGGAAGTGCACAGACCATCTGTGAGCCCCAGGGAAAGGGCTGTGTACTGTGCTGGAGAAGACCTCCCAGAGAGGGAGCACTAGCATCAGGAGCTCATGGAGAGCTCAGAAGGGAGATCACAGCAGAGGTACAAGGACAGCCACTGTCCATGGACCTGTGTCTCTCATCCCCTCAGTAGGGCACACAGAGCAAAAAAGCCAATCTCACCTGGGTGCAACGGAGTCAGATCAAGGACTAAGACTCTAATACTTTCTGGTAAAATAGGCATGAAAAATACTCTCAATTTGTGAGACTTTTTGCATCATCCAGAAGACAGATGTTGGCCAGCTGCTGAAGACAGAGGGTTGGCAAATTCCCTGCCACACACTGCTCTTCTCCAACTGGAGCAAATTGCAGAATACACATCCTTCCTGGGGGAATGTACACAGAGCAATGGACCTGGGCAGCTCTCCTCCTGCTGGCTGCTCTCCTCCCTGCTGAGGCAGGAGACAACCGCCTTATAGGCATGTTCTGTCTTTTATCTTTGATTGTTGCTAAAAATAAATCGATAGGAGCTACGTGGCTCCCACTGTTCTCACCATTATTCGTTGTGGGGTGAAGTCCAAATCAGGTGTACAGAGGGCTGCTGGCCCCCACAGGGGCTCACGTCATGTGGGAGCGTGGTTAGTATCTGTCCTGTCCATGGGAGACATGGAGTGCTAACAGGCACAAGTGTGCACACTGATAGAGTGCACCAATCAGACCACCAGCAACTGGGAGATGAGAGGTCATGCACAGAAATAGGAAACGTAAGGAGCTGAGTTTCTCACAGATGCAAACAAGCAGCTAGAAATCCTGTGATATTTGAAATAAGACAATATCTAATCCATGATACCCACACACGGTCAGTCCTCTCTACTCTGGTATCCATACAGCCAGTTGAAAACTCAACACGTGTTCCCTGAATGATCTTTAGCTCACTATCAAAGCCTGGATGTAAACCACTGCCAGTAGTGTGGAGGGGTTGTTGTTTTCTCCTAATCCTGGTAGGGTGAAACAGTTAAAGAACAAGCCCAAAGTCTGAAATACAACACAACGAAATACAACATGCAACTTTTGCACTTGCTCCAGAACAAACCTCAAAACAGCAAGTAAGTCCCACTCCTTCATGTATTTGGGGGGGACCCAGAGGACATTTGACTTCATGTGGATAATTAAGCAAAGTACAGGTTTCATCTGGCTGTCCTTGGCACAAATAATGGATATTTTACAAGAGGTGGGTGAATAGAGAGAAATAAAGTGGAAGTCTGAAATGGCTATTGTAGATCAGCAGCTGGATCAGCAGCACCTGCACAACCCACAGGATCACCTCACCTCCTGCCCCAAGAGATCAAGGCTGTAAACACCTCCTCAGTCTATTGCTGCTACACCATATTTAAAAGCTAGTTCAAAAGACTTGATTCAACGCCCACAGCAACATACAGCATTTTCCAACCAGCCCCAGCAAAGAGTTAGACACGTGCAACCTGTTGATTAATTTGCAAGCAACAAGCTGCACTAATAAAACCCCAGGGACTTTAATCAAGCTGTTTCACTGGATGCCAGACCAAAGCAGGAAGATGGGCAGAGCTGTCAGGATGGATTAGTGTTTGCCCACTGGCAACATTTCTCCTGAATGAAAGAAAGGAGGGGGGAGAAACACACACACACACATACATACATAAGCAGCCACAGAGCAGGGAGGGGGGGATGCTGGGGCTGTTGCAAGCCCACCACAGGTCTCACAGCCAGGTGGCTGGGGGAGCTCAGCAGCCTATGCAGGGGATGATTTTGCATCTTGGGTTTTGCATTCACCTCCATTGTCTGCAATTCCTTCTGAGAAGCTGGGAAGGAGCAATTTCTTCCTTTTTCCTTTTTTAAAAGGTCTCATCCTTTTCCATTCAATAAATTTTCTTGGCCCCCATTCTCCTCCTATTCCTTGGATAGTTGAATGAAATGAAGTTGTTTATAATTAACCCTATTTTGAAAAGTTTCAGTAACACACATTGGGGTAAGGTCATTTTGCACATTCAGCTTAAGTTCAAAAGGGATCATTCCCTTTCATTACAACAACAAGATTTGACTCGGGTGCCTTTTTCTTCCTGAAGCATTTACTGTTCTGACACAGCACCATCGGGTTAATGTCAGAGAACACAAACCCTCTGCCTTCCCATCCCTTAACCAACTGCAGGGAACCTAAATGGAACCCACACTGGAAGAAGAAAGAATTACAGATCTGAATTCTGTTTCTGGTTATATGGAGGGAAACTTTTCATCTTTTAAGTAGCTAAACTTTATTTAGCCTGGCAGTCCTTTGCATTACAAGTATGCCCCTCCTTGCTGTCAGGGAACATCTGTCTTGTGTACCAGTTTAACAAGCTGCTGTGTGTCCAAGTGGATGTACAGAGCTTGTAAAACACCTGATATGCAGGAATAAGCATAGAAGCTCAAAAGATTGTTTTTTTTCCTGCTAAATCTTAACAGACCAAAACAAAGAAGCAGAGAATTGCTCAGATGTCTTACTTATGTCAGGTATGTTTGAATAAGGCCATTTTCTCCATCAGCTTTCTGCTGCTCCAGCTAGCAGGAATGAAATATCCTACAGGCATTTCCACAGCAGGTATAAATTGCTATAGATTCACTCATATGAGCACAGCTTTGATAATTTACACCAGGCAAAGATCACTTTCTCCTGTGTTTAGAGCTCCACCAAAGATCACAAGGGACACAAGCAGGATGTTGACACCTCATGACTTGTACCCATGGATAAAGGGGGTGGTGAGCACTAAACAAATGCAGCTGAGGATTAGCAAAAGCAATTATGAAAAACAAGCAGTGAAAATAATGACTCATCAGGGATTGACTCAGATGTTGGGCCCAGTCCTGCACTCAGATCTGGTGACAGCAGTGAGGATACCAGCCCTATAGAGATAATTTTTAAAGCTATTTAAATGCAAAAACACCCAGTGCCAGTTTTTCAACAGTGTTTGTCTATCCTAATGAGCCGCACACTTCAAGGGCCCTATCCTTTGAAGTATTCAAGACCAGGCTGGATGGGACTTTGAGCAACCTGGTCTAGTGGGAAGTGTCCCTGCCCAAGGCAGGGGGACGGTAATTAGGTGATCTTTTAAGGTTCTTTTCAACTCTAACCATTCTATGGTCTCTCAGACAGCTCAGGACCTTGGAAAATGTCTGTGGCATTCTTCTCACCCCAGATATATCTCTCCCTACCAAAACTTTGAGTCAAAAAGAAACAATGCATAACATGGAAGTCAAATAGGAAAACCGTGTGAAACTACGGCTTGCATTAAGCCAGAGCCCAGGCTGAGTGCTAACAGCCCCTCTGAACCAAAATACCATAAATATATCTGCGTGTGTTATTTTTCAGCAGACCTCAGAGCACTTTCAGTAAGCTTTAGAAAACACCAGCAATGTCAATGGTGCCCCCATAAATAGCTGGAAAACATGGAGACTCAGAAATGCAGATGACCTTCTTCAAGGTCACAGACTCCAGTGAGGCCACTGGATGCTCTCAGCCACAACCTCCTCCACCTGGAGCAAACATGCCAGGCATTTCACAAAGTACAGCCCCAGCAACTAGATGTCATGTCAGCTTTAGTCAGTGCTAGAAGGATGTCCTCTTTAGGTAGAGAGGATCAACAACAGGCATGCTCTGTACATTGACCGAGAGAGAACCCAACAACCAGAAACACCAAAAAGACAGTACTTCATTGCTTTTACTAGGAGCAGGAACCAGTCACAGCTGGGGAAATGCTGGCACAGAAACTTGCAAAGACAAAAGGCTAGCAAACCCTGGGTTAGATCTCTTTACACCAATTGAGTAAGATCACTTTGCTCCATTAGCATCAGTTCTCCATCTGCAGAGTTTCACTTTAAAATGTCACAATTAAAGAATAAAGTCAAGTGTCAAGTGAGTCACTACCATAAAGATGGAATAAGAAAGCTCTACTTGAATCCTCCCACCCCACTCCAGGGTCAGCAGCCAAGACATTCCCCCATCAGCTGCAAACTTCCTGGATTGTCAGTGAAATCACAAGCAAAAAGCCAATATAGCTCCCCGCTCTTCCCCCAAGGGTTCAAAGCATTTTGATTCCCACAGGCTGTAAATCCACCACGCCTTAGATAACACAAACCTCTGCCAGAAGTATGTTAACACCACGCTGACACACTGCATCTGTCTGGCTGGTTTAGCTCTGCCCAGACCCTTGCGAAGGGGCCATGCTAGCTTGCGTACTGGGAAGAATTCATGTTAATCCTCCCTGAATTAAGAGAGCTGGCAAGGAAGGGTTGGTTGTATGGACTCCATTTTTTTGCCTACCAACAGATCAGGCAGAGGCAGCTGAGCCTCCCTGAAGTGAGAAACATGGGCCCGAAGTCAACATTGGGTATCTGGAGGCCGTCTAGGACTTGGTGATCATGAGATGATTGAGTTCTTGATCCTTGGAGAAACAAGGAGACGGGCCAGCAACACTGCCACCTTGGACTTCCGGAGGGCAAACTTTGTCCGGCTCAGAAGACTGCTTGACAGTATCCCTTGGGAGGCTGCCCTGAAGGACACAGGAGTCCAGGAAGGCTGGACATACTTTAAGAGAGAAGTCCTAAGGGCACAGGAGCAGGCTGTTCCCGTGTGCCGGAAAACTAGCAAGTGGGGAAGGAGACCGGCCTGGCTAGATAGGGACCTTGG